>CAUYUJ010014843.1:233165-240665 GCA_963575745.1 Prorocentrum cordatum | reverse complement strand
CGACGACGACGATGGCGACGACGACGACGACGGCGGCGGCGGCGGCGGCAGGGGCGGCGGACCCGAGCGCCGTGTGCCGCGCGCCCGCCGCGCCGCCCGGCGGCTCTCCACGGGCACCCGTGGCGGCGGCGGCGGCCAGGCCTTCGCGCCGCGGGCCGACGCGGCGCGCGCCCCGCCCCCGCTTGGGGGAGGCGGGGGCTCGGGCCGAACGACAGGGGGGGGGGATAGGGCAAGTCAGAAGGGGAAAAAACACACAGACACAATTAAGCGCCGATCCCCAAGAAAATATAGGAAACTATGGGAAGTGGGGGGAAGACAAGAACCCAGAAAATATAGAAAATATGGGGAAGCCTGTTATTTGTGTAAATTTGTTTGTGTGTCCCAGGGCCACTTCAGAAAGGGGGGGGTACAAAATCTGCTGCATGCAGCTGGTTTCGGCCCCACCGCCGGGCCCATGCCTCGACACACGGGCGCCTCCCGGCGCCGGGAGGCGCCGGGAGACTCAGCTGCGGGAGCAGATTCGCAAACCCCCCCTTTGCCTTCCCCCCCCTTTCGCCCGGCCCGAGGGGCCGTGCGCGCCGCCGCCGCCCGGGGCGGCCCCATGCCCGCGGGCTGACGCGGCAAGCGGGGAGCCCGGCGGCGTGCCCGGCGGCAGCGCGGCCGGGGAGGGGGGTCCGCCGTGGGGAGGAGGAGGGGGAGGAGGAGGATGAGGAGGAGGAGGAGGAGGAGGAGGAGGAGGAGGAGGAGGAGGAGGAGGAGGAGGAGGAGGAGGAGGGAGGGTGGCCTTTGAGGGAAAGCCGGCTGCACGTAGGACGTGAGACCTTGAGGGAAGCGAGCCCCGTGGGCAGCGGGCCCTGACGGCAACTCACTCGGGTCAGGCCTGCCCGCGGTCCCCCCAGCAGGCCGCGCACCAGAGGTCGCTCTTAATTGAGGAGGGAAAAAACACACAGACACAATCAATCTTCGATTCCCCAGAAAATAGGGGAAACTATTGGAAGTGGGTGGGAGACAAAAACCTCGAAAAGATTGGAAAATACGGGGAATCCTGTTATCTGTGTGTATTTTTTTATGTGTCCCAGTGCTGCCCCCTTCAGTAATTACCTGCAGGGTCTCTCTTGCGCGCAGTCGAGAAGCGGCGAAGCGAGTCTTGCGCCGTTCTCGGGCCCTCCACGGGCCGTCAGAGAGCCAGGGGCTCGGGATGGAGATCCCGCCCTGGGGTGGGGGGAGGCCCCGGGGTCCAAGGCCCAGCTCCCTCGGGGCTCGTTTGAAGTCGGGCGCGTCCCTCCACAGGAGGAATATTCAGAACTAATTAGTCAGAAAATAGTCTGGGGACGATTTTTTGAATCTGTTTTGAATCTGTCGGAGTATTTTTTTATGGCATGTTCGCCCAAAATCCGCCTGTAGGGGGACACGCCCGACCTAAGGCTCGTTTCCCCCTATGCTGGTGTGGTCGGCAGCAGACGGCAGCGAGGGAGGCAGGAGGCGTGAGGTGGCCGGGGGTTGCAGGGAAGGGTGGCCCTGAAAGGGGGGCCCGGGAAGGGCTCCCAGCCTGCCCCTGGGGGGGCCAGGAGGTGCACGAAGGCTGCACTTCGCTTTCACCCGCGTGTGCTGCTCACCCCGCCGGGGAGCCGCTGCTGTGAGGACGAGGAGCTTCGGGAGCTGCGGTCGTAGGCTGCGTCCTCGCCGCAGCGACCTTTGGCGCGCAGCGATTTCTCACCGCCCACCAAACCACCCCAACCCACATCCGAAGGTCGAAATCTACCCTCGACTTCCAGTAGGGGGGGGGTCGGGGAACATCGACAGACACGCACGTGGCACCCGTACCCTTCCCCAAGGCAGAAATTCGGGTCTTCGGGTTGGGCTGGGGTGACCTGGTATCGGGCATAGCCAGGACCCCAGGTGAGGGGACCCGGTTCGTAGTGGGGCCCCGGAGCCCCTGAATTGACCAGAATCGCTAAACCAGGTCTGCCGTAGCTGGTGTTTTTCCGGGTGACGGCAGTTTCGGTTCGTGGAGCGTGGCGGGGGGGGGGTCCCCCAGTACACATCATTAAGCCAGGTTCCACTACAGTCAACCCGCATAGTAAGGATGTGCAACTTTCCAAAGGGTACCCTTGCATTCTTGCCTCCTCGGTCCATCCTTGGCAACTTTCGTTGGCCGCGCCCCGCTCGACAAGCTTCGACGCGGCCTTCCAAGGCCCTTGCATCCTCATCGCGCATTCTTGCTATCCTGGTTGACTGTAAACCCAGTCCTGCCAATCTAGGCCTCCTGGATGGGGTCGGAGTAGATGGGGTCGGAGGATCGCGCCGCATCGCCGATGCATCGCCGATGCGGCACGATGCGGAGCCCGCTTTGCTTCACGTCGACGTCGCCGATGCATCGCCCATGTCGCCGATGCATCGCCGATGCATCACCGATGCATCGCCGATGTATCGGCGATGCGTCGCGATCCTCCGACCCCACCTGCTCCGACCCCACCCAGGGGGCCTCTAGCCAACGCCCGATGGTAGGTCGTTACTTTCGAGCGGGCGGGAGGCGCGGCCCGGGGGAGGGGCAGGCCGCGAGCCGAGGCCCATCCTTCAGGAGGCGAAGAAAACACACAGACACAACGAGTCGCCGATTCCCCAGAAGATATGGGAAAAGCTGGGGAGTGGGGGGAAAGACAGAAACCTAGAGAAATAATTAGAACACATGGGGAATCCTGTTATTTTTGTGTGTGTATTTATCTGTGTGTCCCCGGGCCCCTTCAGTCCGGTTGCCCAGGGTCGCACTGGCGCGTGTGGCAGGGGCTGGCTCCTTCTCCTTGCGGTATCGTTTAACCAATCCCCACCCCAGTCCTCATCCCCCTCGAGGCCCCCCCCCAAAAAAGTTACCACCCCAGTTGGGGATGCACCCCTCGAAGCCCGAAGGGACCGGCCTATATATCCCCATCTGGAGGTGGGTGAGCCGGCCAGCGGGGCCCAGGCCACGCCGGCGGGGATGGGGGTCGGATGAACGATGTTCGCCTCTTTTGCCCAGGGTCGCAATGGCGCGTGTGGCGGAGGCTGGCTCCTGCTCCTTGCACGCCGGACAGTTTGCCTGCCAGTGCCCCCGATCAGCCCGACGCTGGTTCGGGGGCCCCCAAACGGGGCGGTGACCACACCGTGCGGTGAGTCGGTGGGGATTCGGGTCACACCGCACGATTTTGGGACTCGGGTCGTTCTCCGAGGACGTCTCGGGCGACTGGGACATCCGAGGTCCCAAAGCCGTGCATTGACGGACCGTGCGGTGAGGTCTTGGGGGACTTCGAGGTCACCGCACGGTCTGTCATCGCACCGTTTCGGGACTCCAGACTGGTGCGGATCGCCTCCGCCTCGCCGCCGACGGAAAATGTTGCAGAGGCCTTGGAGGCGTGCCTTGTTTCAGCCCCCCCCTCTGCGGCCACCTTCCTCTTGCCTCGCCTCCATGGTTCGGGCAGGAGATGGACTACAGAATTGATGGCCCCAGAACTCACTTCCCCCATCGAATCTACGACAACTGCGTAGAACTGTCGCAGATAATTCGTAGATCCGACGAGGAATTCATGGCTGGGGTAAGACAAATCTGTAGTCGATCTCCTACTCGAATGGCGCGAATTTGCACATGCGCAACCCGTTCAGGCCCCCGAGACCAATCAGGGCGAACAATTCCCGTCTCATGCTCTGCCAGTGCGTAATTTGGATGGGAATATCGACCACTTGGATAGATTTCGGGGTCAAAAACTCACGGCTTCGCTTCCTAGATGGTGGTCGCAGCAGATGGGGTCGGAGGACCGCGCCGCGTCGCCGATCCATCGGCGATGCGGCTCGATGTAGAGCCTGATGTTCTTCGCGCTGGCGTCGCCGATGCATTGCCGATGTCGCCGATGCATCGCAGATGCATCGGCGATGTATCGCCGACGTATCGGCGATGCGGAGCGATCCTCCGACCCCATCTACACCGACACCATCTAGAAGGCCTCCCAAAGCCGCCCCCCGAACCTGTCCATGAGTGCGTTCTGGCCAGAAGTTCGAAGAGAATCCAGCCGTGGCGGCGAGGGTGCCCCAGGAGGTCAAAGAGCGCCCGACAGCGTCGATCCTGCATCCTGCCCATTGTAGGCCTGGGTCCTCGACCCTCAGACCTCGAAATGTTGGGCTCCTTGCACTGGTTTGCCTTCTCCATGCTCGAATCCTCCCTCTCCCCCATCTCGCTCGCTGCAGCGAGAGTCCCTCGTCCCTCCCCACAGGAGCTCGATGAGGCATGATCTCGGTCCCGATGCCGCTGGCGTGCTGCCCCGTCCAGGGCCGCGTCGGCGTCGCCAGCCGATGTCCGCACCACAGTTGGGAACGCTGGCCTGGCGTGTCGAGCTGCCGGCTTTGACCCAACACGCCTCGGCGCGATACGCCGACCTCCTCCTCCTCCTTTTCCTTGTCCTCCTCCTCCTCCTCCTCCTCCTTGCTCTCCTCCTCCTCCTCCTCCTCCCTGTCCTCTTCCTCCTCCTTGTCCTCTTCCTCCTCCTCCTGTTCCTCTGGTTGCTGCGATTCTGGCACGTGCTCGACGCGCCCCAGCAGCATGTGGGCAAGCAGCTTGTAGAGTAGGCGACCTCGTCCCAGTCCCCGAGCGCCACCGTCCCGAGGGTCACCGTCACCGTCGCGCCACGCGGAGCGGAGCGACACGCTATCCGCCTCAGGACCTATGCACCGTGTCGCCGGGGACGCCGCCGCGACACGCTGACCGGGAATCATACATCTCAGGAGGGGGGAAAACACACACAGACACAATTCATCGTCAATTCCCCCGAAAATATTTGAAAATATGGGAAGTGGGGGGAAGAGAAAATATGGGGAATCCTGTCATTTGTATCTATTCATCTGTGTGTCCATGGGCCCCTTCATCCTCATCCTCCTCGTGCCATCCCCCAGCCCCTCTTCCGCGCGCCCCCGGGGGGGCGCCTGTCGGCGCGGTCTGCTGTTCTTGCATGCGCCAGCGCGGGGGGGGGGGGACCGCCCCCCCCCTACTTCTCGGGCAGCGTGGAAGCCTGCTCCACGTTCTCGTCGATCATCATTGCTCCTCCCCCCTCCATACGGGTCGGACCGAGATATAAGATCGAGGTTGGTTCGGGGAGGGTGCCCTCATGTTCCTCGTGTTCGTTGGATGCTCTTGTGCATCCCGGGGGAGGGCACCCTCAAACGTTTTTTTTCAGTATGGCCGACGGAGGGTTCCGTGTTCGTGAATGATGTTCTTCTGTCCTGGGTCCGACTGTATACCCAGACTCCCAACGTCATGATTGTTTCGTAACGTCGAGGGAGGGGGGCCCAGCGCCGATCCAAGAAATTCTCGTGGACCTCCCAGTTGTTATGTTTTTGTTGTCATTCTTTGCTCCTCACAAAACGCACCCACGTCCACCGCCTCCCCAGACGCCCGACGTTATTTTTTTGTTGATAGCGTCGACCCCCAGAGGTCTCGAGCCGTCTCGAGCCGTTTCCCAGGACCGGCTCTTCATCCCGAGTCGTGCCCCGGGGCCCGGTAGTGAAGGGCCCCCAGAGGCAGAGCACAGTTGGTGAAAAACCTCCCGCCTTGATTTTTCCAGGGCTGGAAGGGGTTTGGGTACCCCCCCGTGTCTCATCGAGAGCCAGAGAACCCCTAGCCCGAAGAACACGGTGAAGACGTGCTCTCGCTGAGGTCCCCGTCTTCGCATTAGGGAAGAAGATAAGTCTGGCCAGTTTGGTTGGGTACATCTGCAGAAAAAAAAACGTATCCTTAAGTCGGGCATGTCCCTCTACAGGGGGAGTATCCAAACAATGGTCAAACAAATAAACTGGGGATCATTTGTTATTTTTTTGTGTCCATCCTTGCATACTTGGGGATTTCGTCCAACAACGGCTTGTAGGGGAACAGGACCGACCTAACCCTGTCCCTAATGTTTCTGGCCCTCCTTAACCTGGGTCCCGTCCCAACGGCTCAGGGGGCCGTTTCCTGGGTTACTGGGATGACCGTGGGGGGTTCTAAGTAGATAGGGGTGGTTACAAGTGGATGCCAAAGGTGGATTCTATCTGGCCCACCTGGCTTATAAGTGGGTTACAGGTGCCCCGAGTGGCTTAGGGGGGTCAACGATCCGGTCTATCTAACCCCAAGGGAGTTATCTAACCCCAATGGTCAGGGGCCCTTCTCGGGTAGCTCACCGATGCTCGACCAAAAACGGCCCGACCCAACCCTGTCCCTAATGTTCCCGAATCAGAGCTTGCTTCTGTAGGGGTCCTAGCGGATATAAAGCTGAGGTGAGGTGGGCGGCCGATTTCGGTGGCCGGGGCCGGGTGCCCGGGTGCCCGGGGGTGCCCGGGTGGCCGATTTCGGTGGCCGGGCCCGGGTGCCCGGGTGCCCGGGTGCCCGGGGGTGCCCGGGTGCCCGGGGGTGCCCGGGTGCCCGGGGGTGCCCGGGTGCCCGGGGGTGCCCAATAGCCCAATAGTCCAGTAGCCCTATAGCCCTATAGCCTTATATCCCTATAGCCCTAATAGCCTTATATCCCTATAGCCAGATCGCCCATATAGCCCATATAGCTCTATAGCCCCATAGCCCTATAGCCCTATGGCCCTATAGGTCACAGTCCTATAGCCCTATAGCCCTATAGCCCTATATAGCCCTATAGCCCGATAGCCCTATAGCCCTATAGCCCAATAGCCCTATAGCCCTATAGCCCCATAGCCCTATAGCCCTATAGCCCTAACAAAAATCTGATTGGGTTTTTTCTCCGGTATCATTTTTGGCCCTCCTAACTTGGGTCCCCTTCAAAAGGCTTAGGGAGCCTTCTTGGGACACTGGGATGACCGTGGGGAGTTCTAAGGGGATAGGGGGGGGTACAAGTGGATGCCACAGGTGGGTTCTATCTGGCCCACCTGGCTTCTAAGTGGGTCACAGGTGCCCCAGTGGCGTGTCGTTTTTCAATCCCTGGATTTTTGGAGGGTCAGGGACGACGTCGGGGTGGTGTGGTGTATAGTTGTTTCCCCAATTTCCGGGGGGAAACAACGAAGAATGGACACACCAGCATCCCGCATACACCAGGATCCGCTTTTCTGTGCGAGATTTCAGTGTGAGGCCAGACAAAGGCGTCGGTATATAGAGTTCGATTCCCTATCTAAGGAGGCAGGCCCGACCCGACCATGCCCCTAATGTTGTGGGCCCTATAAGTGGGTTGCTTATCCGGGGTATCCGTGGGTTATAAGAGGCTTATAGTGGTTAACGATCCCGGTTCTCTGACCCCACGGGAGTGATCTAACCCCAAGGCTCCGGGGGCCTTTTCTCGGGCTGCTCACCGTGGCTCTCCCCAGCTCGGCCCGTGGGGCCGCGCGGCCGCTCCCCGGCGGGCGGGCAGGGCGCGAGCCGCTCGCCGCCGAGGGGATGAGCGTCACTGGGCGCCGCGCGACCGGGGGCGGGCGGCCGGCCACCCCCCCCCCGCTCGGGGCTCGAGGAGGCGGCGGCCAGTGCAGAGGAGGAGGAGGAGGAGGAGG
>CAUYUJ010014843.1:210000-233065 GCA_963575745.1 Prorocentrum cordatum | reverse complement strand
GGAGGAGGAGGAGGAGGAGGAGGAGGAGGAGGAGTTGGAGGAGGAGGAGGAGGAGGAGGAGGAGGAGGAGGAGGAGGAGGAGGAGGAGGAGTTGGCGGAATGGGCGGTGAGGCGGGTCAGCAGCGGCAGGCGCACGCAGCCCGAGGAGACGATTACTAGGCCAGGGGAGGAGCAGCAGCAGCATCGGGAGCGGGCACGGGGGGTCCCAGGTCGGCCTCGAACCTCTGGACCTCCTCCGTGCTAAACTCTCTCGGATCTGCATCGTGCTCACTCTCCCTGGGGTGTCTGCCCTGTCGCAGGCGGTTCCTACGGGTCTTAGCATTCTTAGCTGCAGGTGTGAACTTACAGCTTTCGGCCAAGCCCCGCAACGTGAGCGACGAGAAACTCCCGCAGATATGACAGAAACAAACGGGCCTGTCTTCCAGAGTGCGTGGCCTCGGAACAGGTTCCTATTACCTGTGGTGGAGGAGGAGGCCGGAGGAGGAGGAGGGGGAACTTGGCCTCCTGGCCTCCTGCACACCGTGTGGCCCAGGCACTCTTGGAATCTGAATTTTGCGCGCTCCTTCCTCGCGGTGGCTTTGCGTCCGCATCTGAGGCAGGAGACGGCAGGCCCTGAGAAACTAACCAGGTGGGGTCTCTGCAGGGCGACGCGGGGCCTTCTTCTGGGGGCCAACACTCCTCCTCTCCCTATCCTCCTGCCAGGGGGAGGGGTTCGGGGTAGCGTCGGCAAAAGACCCCGTCCTGACGGTAAGGTCGGCCACCAAATTCACAATTGCCTGAACGTCCGTATATATTTGCTTATACGTCGTGCTAGGTCCTACAGGTCGAGGGGCGAGGTCAGCCCCTTCACGGGCCGCTTTGTCCGCCTCTTTATTTCCTCGGGCGAGGAGACTCACTCTGGGGTCATCCGAATTCAAGTGCTGCGAGGAGTGGGCCTTGATTTTGACCGTAGTGAGCCCTGCTAGGCCAGGAAAGCTATCATCTAGCACGTTCCAAATCTGAGTCCAAACATCTGCATGCGAGCGGACTCCTTTGGTGCGCCAGGCTCGGCCTCTTCTGAGGCCTCGAAACAAATTATCGTTATCTATTCCCACGGTGAGCGGGGGAGTGGCGAACTGCAACAGATGTGCGAAGCCTAACAGCTCACACCGCAGGGCAGAGAGGGCTGCTCGCACGCCAGCAGGGCATCCACATTGCGAGAACTCGACGACGAACGGCGACTCTCTGACGAACGAGAAACCCCAATCGAAACTCTTGTATCCTGGATGCCCTACTCCCGATCCGTCGGAGAAGGCGAAGCCACTGTACAGGCCTGGCTCTCCTGTTCGGGTTTGAAGTCCCTCAATCTGAAAATATGAGGTGGGATCCGCCACAGGATGGTCTACAATGCCTCGGGCAAAAAATGGCGTTCCCTCCATGGCCCCGGTGGCCCTGTGAATAATTTCGGCGCTCTCTTCAGAACATCTCTGCGCTGCTGGTCGAGCGCACTGCACCTGCAGAACCTGTGCTGCTGGGTGCCGATCTTTCTTCCGCATGCTTGGCAATCTCGTATACCTGTCTCCTCCTCTTCGCCATCGTATATCTTGCGTGCAGACGGCGGCGCACAGGTGGCTCTCGATTGCGCCTCTTCGCCCCGGGCAGAAACGCTGAGCCTTCTGGCGGAGGAGGGCGCGTACTGGTTCCAGAAAGGGTCGTGAAACTCCAGGTAGCTCGTGCTTCTCGGCCCGCTCTTCCATAGCGACCTGCTCGAGCCTGGCTAGCGCGAGCGCCTTGATCGTAGAGGGTGGTACGATCCTCATGTTCAGCTGCTCCTGGTGATGCGCCATGATGATGTGGGGGGCTGGCCAGGTCCATCCAAGTCTGTCCAGGGATCCGTAGAGCGCGGTGGCAGGCCCCCTGACCTGCGTCCAGTCGAACTTGCGGTGGGGGGGCCTGCCTAGCTGCTGCTAGGCGCACTGCCCTTCGCCATCCTGCTTCGAGCTTTGCGCAGTCGGCTCCTGAGTCCCAGACGACCGTGGCCCACTTGCCCATCGGGGCGAGGGTGGCCCGCACTATCGGGTCGGCCGAGTGAAGCCACAGCCGCGAGGCCCTGTCCTTGCCCATGGGCTCGCCGCCGAGGCCACTGGACATGAGGATGCGGGCCGTGTTGGGGATCGTGGTGGGGGCCCCGAAGCTGGCCGAGGCGTAGAACATGCTGGGGAGCAGGCCATTCTTGACCACTGCCCTGGTGGTGGCCCCGCTGGCCTTTAGGCTGAGCAGCTTCCTCTTCCCGCCCCAGGCCCTGCGGATTCTCGAGCCAGCCTTCCGCCGTGAGATCGCCCCCCCCCCCCCCCCCCCCGCGGTGTCCACCCCGAGCTGCTGACCCGCGGCCTTGATTTGGTAGTAGCCGAAGTAGTTGGCCATGGCCCTGCAGGTGTGGCGCAGCTCCTTGTCGGCTGTGATGAAGTAGCTCTTGCCTGGCTTGGTCCCGCGGTTGCGCGAGATGGGTATGCCGAGGTCCCCTTCGATCTGGTTGATGTAGTACTGGGTGATAGCGTAGATGTCTTCACGTCTTCACGTTCGTCTTGGCGTCCTCCATCTCGCTGCATCTGGTGGTCGTCCACATATAAAACCTGTCGTACACGTTGCCATTGTAAACGGATATTGTCGCATACTGGAATGATGACCATCTTCAGAGCCCTGGTGCCGCCACGGGAGCCCGCAACAATGGCCGAGTAGGTGACAGGGCAGACTTTAGACACAATCCGCTGGTACATGATCCATCTGGGCCCCGTGCACATTGGTACGAACAGGTGTATCATCTGTCGCGGGAAGTCGAGATCGGGGCCGGTGTCCCGCAGGAGGTAGGCGCTGATATGTTCGAAGGCCTTCTCCAGGTCAGACACGGCGCTGAGGGACACACCATTGTCTGGTAGGTCTTCTTCAGCTAGGGCTTGGGTCCACACGGCGTTCTCTGCTCCTCCTCCTCTTGCTGCCCAATCGTAGTCCCGCGAAATCTTTGCTTCCCATTGGATGTAAATGTCCGCATGCAGTCTCTCGGTGATCCGCATGGTGGTGGTCATGAGCCCAATGGGCCTAGTATCAGTAGCGTTCTTGTCCAGGAGGAAGTAGAGGATGTGCTGCACGCTGGTCGGCCAATGAATGTGTTGGCTGATGTACATGACCAGGTTGCACATGAACTGCGTGCCCTTGTCGGACAGCTCGCCCAGCCATCTGGGATGCATTTGGTCCGCCCCTACTCCCGTAGTCGCCCTGAAGGTTCTGCAGACTTTCTTGAAGGCCTCGGGGGTGACGTGGACCAGCGGGCGGTCGTAGGTACAGGTGTCCCATGGGCGGGGTGGTTCGCCACGGCTGGTCCCGTGATGGGACATCCATAGGCGATGCCATACTGCTGCGTGTTGCTCCGTTCTCGTCTGCAGGTCTGCCAGGTCGAGGTTACTGATGCCCGCGTTGACCTGCGCAGTGGTAGCGCATGGTTTGGGCGGCGCCTTCACCCACTTGCTGATGCGGTGAATGAACCCTGCCGGGCCCTTGGAGGCCTGCTTGAGACGCTCCATCCATTCCTTGCCTCGCTGCGAGGCGATGTGCTGCTCGATCTTGTGCGCCTCGGCGCTGGCGTACTGGTGCACTGCGCGTATTTCCATCAGCAGGTCCATGTTCTGAGCGATGTTGTTCTCCAACGCCAAGTCTTTCACTTGCTGGTGCAGGCCTGCGTGGGGTATGTGCTTCCATTGGCTGCGGCCATGCTTGCTCTGCCTGGCCAGGCTCCTCCAGTGGGGCATGGGGATGTCGTGGGTGCCTCCACGCTTGTTGGCGCCGCGGTGGAGGAGCACTATGTCGCCAAGCAGCTTGGCATACCACCTCCATGCTCTCGAAGTAGGGCCCCCCTAGGCATGGCACGGGCTTCGGGCCCAGCTGCAGTGACTGTGATGAACTGCGGGGCTTTGCCACGGCCCTTGTACATGTATCTTTGGTCGTGAGGAATCTGATGCAGGTGGCAGAGCTCGGCTTCTAAGCTGGCGTGGGCCTCCTGCCATAGTCGGTCCAGGTCGTTGGGGCGCAGACGCATGCTGTAGTCAAGCTGTGGCCACTGGACCTCGATGGGGTCTGGCCTGTCCTGCGCCAGCGGTGCCTTTGCTGGGAAAGGCTTGATCTTTTGTAGAATGCGTACCTGCGCCTTGCGGAAAGATCCTCGAAGAGTCAGGAACAGCGGCGTGCGCGGCGGAACGCTGACCTCGGTGTAGAACTGCGGGGGGTCGAAGGCTGGGGCAATGCGCTGGTCCACTACGTGGTAGTCCAGCTCGCGATGCCCTGTGGCGTGCTGGCCTGTAGGTATCCCCGTCGCCAGTAGGACTCCGCCGATGTCGTCGATCCAGTTGCTGCTGGCCAGCTCGCCGGGTAGCATGTTGAAGTCGCCATGGAGGACCCAGGGGATGTTGAAACGGCGGGTGATGTCGGCGATGCGATCCAGCAGGCTGAGGTTCCTGATGGTGAGGCCCTCCGAGACCCACATGTACACGCTGATGAGCATCATACCTCCCTTGCCTCCGATGGGTGCCCAGGCCACGCGCAGGCGCCCTGGTGATCCAGGAGGCGAGTGGTCGAAATCCTTGTGTCCCGCCAGCGGCGCCAAGCCAATAGCTGAGGGCACTGCAATCTATACTCCTGCGCTGGGCCCTCCGTGTGGCCCAGGGGCAGACCTGGCCATGGCCAGGGCAATACCCCGCTTCTTGGTGGAGGCGAGGGTCTCGGGTGTCCATTGATTGCTCAGCTGATGCTCTTGTCCAAGGAGGGCCCAGACCTGGCCACCTCACAAGGAGTCGAGCAGCGTGCTGGCCGCGCTCCATGCAGAACAGTTGGCACCGTAGCTCCTGACTCCTGCCTTGGATGCTCCTCCTTCGCCACGCTTGGACGGGTTCGGCCGTGGGCCTGCTCCTCTGGGGCTGCCGTCGTGGGAGCTGCTCACGGCGGGGTCCTCAACGTCCATGGGGTGCTGAACGTCGTGGCTGCCCTGGTGGATGTGGTAGTTCGGGTTGATGCCTTCTACGTCGTAGTCGCCAGCAGCCGCGACCCCTGGGCCTGGGGTCCGTTTCTCCTCTGCTGGCGGAGGCTCCCCCCTTCGCCTTGCAGAGCCTGGGTGTATGTCGTTGTTGCCCACGCAGGTGTCCATCCTGTCGTTGAGCTCGGTGTCTGCCTCCAGAAGAGTACGTGAAAAAAAGGATCCCGCATCGCCTCGGGCTGAGCCACTAGTAATGCCGCGAGACGACACTGTCAGATCATCCTGGTGTGGGGTGGGGACGGTCGGCACGCCCGCTTCCATCCTCCGTAGAGTGGGCACGACAGCGTGGGTTCCACCCCGCCGCCACCCCCTGGGAGACGCGGGGAGTACTCGTCCCCCCCCTCTCCCCCACCGTGGCCAGCGGTGGTTTGACTCCTGAGTGGCCTCGGGGTGGAGGTGCCTCTTCGTGGCCTGCGATCCCGCACCGGTCGGGCTCGCCGTTCAGGTGTATGTCGATGTCGTCGATGTCTGCGGTGACTGCTGTGCCCGAGTCTCCCCCAACTGGCAGAGGCGGGGCGTTGGACACTCGGGCTGCCTGCTGTGACACAGGTCGCTCACCCCTCAGCGGGCCCTCGGCAAGGTCCTGCGCTTCGCAGGGCACCGAGACTTCCACGCCAGGCTGCTCCTGGGCCCGCTGGCTGGGTGCACGCTCTTCCCTAGCCCGCAGGGGCTGGGACCCACGACCAGGTGCAGGCTGCAGCATTGCGGTGGGGGCGCATGCTCTGCGCCCTCTGAGATGGGGCTGTCCACGTGTCGTCGGAGCGCCCTGGGAGGCTCCCTGACCGCGATGGGGGGGCAGTGCTCGAACCGCGGGCGGCATCGGCCACCCGCCCGTCGGCGGCGTCGGCGGTGAGCTGGGTGCTGCGGGAGGCGTCGGCCACCCGCGCGTCCGCGGCAGCCCGCGCGCACCTTGTGCCGCCTCCCCTGCTGTGGTCTGGAGCGGCTCCAGCCCCACCTCCATGCCGCAGGCGGCGGCGTTGCTGAGACGCGATGACCGAGGGCTGCGCGAGATCCTGACCCTCTCGTGCAGCAGCCTCGGCTCCGAAGGCGGGGCCATGGTCAATGACCTCGCTGAGCAACTCCTCTGGGCTCGAACCGTGGACGGCATCTGCCACCCGCCCGTCGGCGGCGTCCTCGGCGAGCTGAACGCCGCGCAGGTCGATGCTCCCAACGTCGTTCTCGGGGGGCGCCGCGACCGCTCGGGGGCCAAGGGTCCGCGTCCTCTCTGCAGGCGGCTCCCCCAGCCCACGCCTCGCAGAGCCTCGCTGTATGTCGTAGTTGTCAACGCAGGTGTCCATGCCGTCGTTGACCTCCGTGTCTGTCTCTGGGTCGGAGTCGCCTGCCGCCCAGGTCCCTGTCTTGATAATGATCGTGTCCCCAAGAGCGCATATTCTCTTCGGGGATGTGCCATCAACGAATCTGGTACCTATGCTGGTCCTGCTCCGCTGGGTCCAGCGCAATGTGCGGGGCAGTGGTCGGGCGCCCCGCCTGCCCTTGGCTTAGGCGGACTGGGCCCCTGCCACTGGCTGGGCGCCTGAGGTAGGGGCCTGGTCGTTGTTCTCCTTGACCTGCCTTGGCTCTGTGCAGCTCGTGCAACTGGGCGAGGACCTTTGAGTGCTGCACGTTGTAGTCCTCGAGCTCGGCGTTGAGCTGGGCGACCCAGTCCCTCTGGCAGTCGAGCTCGCGTTCCCATTTGTCGAGCTTGTCCAGAGCCGACTCGGGCTTCTTGGCGTGCTTGTCGCGGGCGTTGGAGATGTTGGACAGCTGCAGCTCCAGGGACTTCTTGGGTCTTCCTGCCGCCAGGCGGTTGATCGTGTCGATCCTCGCCTTGCAGCGCTCCTGGAGCTTTGTGTTGCCCATCTTGGTGGCGACTGTGTACAGCTCGTTGACCTCGGGGAGGTCAAGCTTGTCTACGTTGAAGCCGTCGTGCTCGGAGGGTGGGCTGCCAGGGCCCGCTGCACCAGCCCCGCCAGTAGCCATGCTAGTGCGGTCCGCCCAGCGCCCTTGCGCCGCTGGCGGGGCTGCGTCGCCTGGCTCATGCCTGGGTGCTTGGCAGTGCTTGCACCACGTCCAGGCCCCGAGGTTCTTGCCGCACCCGCACTCCGTGCACTTCCAGCTGGGGCCGGTTCGCCAGGGCGCTGCGTCGCGACACCAGCTCCTGGGCGCCATGGCTGATGGAGTGTCGGTTCCCGATCCTGGGGCTGACCAGGCGGGTTCGTCTTGCTCCGAGGAGCCTCACAGGATGCTGCGGCGCCTGGGCGGCTCACGCAGCGGTGCGATGAAAGAAATTGGGGTCTAGCCGTGGACTAGCGGTATCCACTTGTTTCCGCTGGGAAGCCAAAACCTTGAGCCAAAATGGCTACGGAAGGAGAAGGAGGAGGGGGAGGAGGAGGAGGAGGAGGAGGAGGAGGAGGAGGAGGAGGAGGAGGAGGAGGAGGAGGATGAGGATGGGGAGGAGGAGGAGGAGGCGGAGGAGGAGGGGCGGAGGCCGAGGAGGAGACGAGGAGGAGGAGGAAGGAAGAGGAGGAGGAGGAGGACGAGGAGACGAGGCGGGAGAGGAGGAGGGATGAGGAGGAGGAGGGGAGGAGGAGGCGGAGGAGGAGGAGGAGGAGGAGGAGGAGGCTTGAGGGCGGGAGGAGTGAGGAGGAGGAGGAGGAGGAGGAGGAGGAGGAGGAGGAGACGAGGGTGAGGAGGAGGAGGAGGCGGAGGCGGACGCGGCCGAGGACGAGGGACCAGGACGGGAGAGGACAGAGGATGAGGCCGAGACGAGGACGAGGACGCGGACCCCTTCGAGTTGAGGACAGGACGAGGACGAGGCCGAGGGAGGAGGCCGTGGACGAGAACGCGACACGAGGACGAGACGAGGAGACGAGAGGACGAGGGGACGATGATGATGATGATGATGATGATGATGATGATTGATGTGATGATGATGATGCTGATGATGATGATGAAGATGTGATGATGATGATGATGATGATGCTGATGATGATGATGTGATGCTGATGTGATGCTGATGACTTGATGTTGATGATGATGATGATGATGATGATGCTGATGAGGAGGAGTGACAGGAGGAGGAGGGGAGGAGGAGGAGGAGGGGAGAGGAGGAGCAGGGGAGGAGGACGAGGAGGAGGAGAAGAAGGTGGAGGGGTTCCTAGGGAGGAGAAGGAGGAGGGAGGGAGGAGGAGGAGGGGGAGGAGGAGGAGGAGGAGGAGGATTTTTTACCGCCACGCTGCTCTCCACGGCATCCCGCAGTCGGCCTGGCACTGGGAGCCAGGCGGCCGTCGAGCACGGCACTTAAATGGCACAGACAAGTCATACATGCCATGAAACCTTATATCAGGGCCACGCCCCCGCGACACGAGACCGAGAGGCTGGGCCAGATACAGGCCTAGGTGGTATTAAAGAGACGAACAACACTGTTAGCATCCGCATCAAGCCAGACGTCCGAGAGCTTGGGGTGCTTGCCAGCCGAAATTCTGTCCCAATAATACTTAGAACACCTAATATTGTGTGGCCTACCTGGGCACGGTTTAGCCAGGTAGCGAACGTAATTGCCAGTGGAAAACGCCTTACATCGGACACATACACAGACAATGCCGCCGTCCGAACAAACTAAACCAAGACAATTATGCTCCAGCTGCTGCAGGACGTCAAACTGGAGCTTATGCTTCTTTGAGCAACTCGAATTATTCCTCGGGGAAACCCCGCGGCACACCGCGAGGCAATGACTACACTGTCAGAAGGTTCCCACCTTCTCCCAAAGATGAGGCACTTTGACTGGCACTGGTTTCGGCTCGACGGGCGCACGAGTGGCTAACGACAAGTCGAGCGGAGGCCAGAGAGGCAGCATACGGGCAGCCACAACAAAAACCTTGCGAACGACCGACAAGCATTTCTCAAGCCATTCTTGCTGCTCAGGGCACGGCTTCTCGTGAGCTAGGGCCCCAAGCTTAGCATAGTGGTCGGCAAGGTCATTACCAGTCTTACAAGACTTCAGATAGGCATCATCACCCACCTGCTCGTCCGACATGTGGCCTTTCACTTTGTGGATGGGCCCCATTTGACTGTCTGCGGTCCAAACAAACATGCCCGAATGCACTCGCTTAAACGACAAGTGTTCACTACGAGGGAGGGCCCACAGAGAAACTACATTCTGGCAATCGCTATACCCCACTGCTGGAGAGACAGCATTTTGGCAAGCAGCAGTGCAAGCAGCAAATTCACCAGCCTGAGCCGTTTGGGGAATGTGGTAGGGGAGGGGGGCATAGACATGACCCAGCTCCTGCCCAGAATCGGACACCGAGACATAACTCCACCCCGTCCTCGATAATTCCCTTATGACCGAACGTAAACAAGATCCATCCATGAAGATATTCCTATAATCGTCTTTACCCGGATCGTCAAACTGGGGGAGGGAAGATGTCACCAGGGTGGGTAAACAGCCCCGACGTGTGCATTATCTTGTCAGCATCCGACAGCGAGTCGTACTCCATCGGCCGAAACTGGAACCCTTCTCCGAGGATGTCCTCTCGGGCCTGGGCGACCGACTCGTGCTGGCAGCACCACAACCTGTGGAAAATGGTGTCCCTTGCCACTTCGCACAACGGGCACAACGTGTCAGGCATGATGTAGCCGTGGTCCTCGGCTCGAGCCTTGGTCCAGGGCGCCTGGCAGACAAGACTTCCAATGCACCCTTTCTCGAAGGGGGTGAATTTTGAAGAACTCATGGCCGCAAGGGCCACGCCGAAACACACGCGACGATCCAGGCCCAGGGACCGCCCATAATCACGCTCCAGATTCCTCCAAACAGCAGCACGGAGGAGGCGTTTCAGGAGGCAAGGCGAAACCAGGGCAAGGGAAACTTCCACCCCCAGGTCGTCGACCAGCATGCTGAAGCTAGGCATCTTCCACCCAAGACGCCCCACCGAGAGACGAAGGGCCCCCACAGGGCCGCGAACACGACGCCACGGCTGGAGAGGCCCCGAAAAACCCACAGCCCGGGCACCGCAGAGCTCGGCCAAGCTGAGGCCGAATTGGTAGGCCCCCACCAGGCAGGCCCAGACCTCCTTAGACCACCTCACAATGGGCGCGACGGACGCGTACCAGGTGGGGTCGGCGGCAAACAGCAAAGCTGCCGTGAGAGATCTCCCTCCAGCGGAGGGTTGCAAGAAAGGGCCCATGGCTCTCCGCAGGGTGAAAAGCTCATGGCCCGAGGTGCCGTGCACCTCGCAACCGTAGGTTCGGCTGGCAAGGGGCCCAGTCGTGAAAACCCGACGCGAGTGTCGACCGAGGGTTCTCTTGTGACGAGCCAAACGAGCAACCTTGGCCGAAAACAGGGTCTTACGAACCTTAAACCTTCCACCACGACGAGCGACGCGACGGGGCCTGCCAGCAGCATCGTCGATGCCGAGGTTGACAGCGGAGTCGCACGGCGCTCCGCCCACCGTGCCAAGACCTTGGCGCACGGCCTTAGCAACAGCAGGATGCGAGGCGAGCACTGCCGCCTTCTTGACAGCGATCGCGCAGCCAAGATCGCCCTCGATGACCACTTGCAATATAATGCCCCCCTCCAGGAGGTCATTAACGACCGTCGGGGCGGCCCCTTGGCACGACAAGGTGTAATCATCGATATATATCTTCAACGAGACCGATCTTGGCAAGCTAAGTCCATCTAAGGCGGCGATGCTGAAGACACGGATTAAAGCGGTCGCGAAGCCGCAGCCTGCCACAAGACCTCGCCATGCGAACTTGGGCCCGATGACCCTGCTGTTCATGGCGATGTAGCGGCAGGCTCGGTAAGCAACGTCAAACTCTCGCAATCTGCATGGGGAAACCGTGCTGACGGCAACGCTGCAACAGCAGATCCAAGTCGACCGATTCATAAAATTTGAGAAGGTCCCAAAGAACCGAACTGGCGCATAAATCGGACGAAACAGCTTTCTCACTTCGAACGCGTTGCCGCCAGACAGCGTCCACGCTCGATGCAAAGGGGCCCGCGGCGAAGAAGTCCCTGCCGTTAGCCGCTTCCCACCTGCGAGCATACTCACGACGAGCACGGGCCCAGAGACGACACACTGACACGAATAATCCTATCGGTCTGTGCCCACCGTCGGGCTTGGCAAGCATGATGAGCAGCAGCGCGCGCATCTGCATTGGCAAGTGCCCTGACTTCTCGATCGTGGCGATGAGGCGAGAGAGGACGGCAATGGCCTGATCCGAGAGGTGCTGGAAGTGGCTAACATGGAAGCCGTCGACCGAGGTGGCCGCGTGCTTCGGGAAAGACCTAGAGACGCGGCGAAGGCCAGCTGGGGTCAACTCGGGCAGGGGCTCGATCACCTCAAAACGGGCACCTGTCGACGGGGGAGCCTGCTGGTCTTCGGCATGCCACAGATCAGAAAACTTAGCACATCCAGACTCAAGGAGGGCCTGTGGGTCCGAAACAACGTCGCCTTTTACGCTGAGGGTAGTGGTGGGGGTCCAAGCAGGGGCCCCCCGAACAACCCCATGGGCGTGCCGGGCCCCAGATTCAATGTTGGTCTTAAGCCAGGACGCCCACTTACGGTTCTCAGCATTCCGATGTTCACTCTCGGCCACAGCTTGGGCCTGGGAGACCGCATCCAGGGCATACTCAGGTTCCCCATAGGCGACGGGCTGACCAGGAGGGCTGTGGGTGACGACATCCCTGCAACGCTGGAGCAGCGCGGCCGCGTGGCCGCTCCACTCTCCCAGCCTGACAGGGGGATTGAAAAGCTCAGCAGCCGTGGCACAGAGATGGCTGCTGCGTGCCGAGCTGTGCTCGGCGCGTCCTGACACTGTCGTTTCGATTAAATTGCTACGAGCAAAACGCGGGGAGGAGGGGGGCTCGGGCGCAGCCGCCGACGCTCCTAAGGCGTACAGCTGCAACCAAAGCCGAAATCGATTGCTGAGCCAGCGGAGCTGCGAAGCCAACTGCGACGTCGACGAAACACCTTCCATCGAGGCCGTACTCGGCTGCAGCGCGCTAACCCAGCGCAGCTCCGCCTGGCGCCCTCGACTGCCGTGGTGCGAGAGACGGCACTGAAACACCCCTTCGAGTTCCTTTTCAGCCGTGTTGGCCCAATGTTTGTAGATGGTGTCCAGATGAGACTGGGTCACATCAGTCTCCCCACTCTCGGCCGCAGCCAGGGCTCGCGAGGCCAGCCGATCCAAAACTCCCCACTCGGAAGGGGGCTCAGGGCACGGCCCCGCGGGCCTGCTAGTGGGCAAGGGTGGGGGACGTCGAAAGGTCAAAGCTTTGAGAGACGCAAGGGAGGGGCGGAATGTGAGGGAGACAGGGTCATGCGTCGCTAACTCCGAGTCGCTCACTACCCTCACGCCCTTGATCGCCTGCGCCAGGCGGGAGCAACAAAGGACGAAATCGAACATCTTCACGCCCCCAGTGCTACGACAGGTGCCCAAAACTCCAGGGGGGTACACAATGTCAGCTCACATCCTTCTGTGAATAGCCGTGCCTGCTAGCACGGCGGGCTCCAAGTTGACGTCAGCACCGACGACGAACGGCACATACATGCTCTTTGCTCGCGCCGCCACGCCAGCAATAATATCCTGATTGAAATCGCTAAGTCCAACACAACCCTGCAGGTAGACACTAGCAACGTAGAAAGAGGCCTGACCTGGGATGTGGGCGAGAGCTCCGAGGGCCCTGCGGGGGCCGAATCGTGGGACCAAAATCGGGGTGGCACAACCCGAGGAAGGACCTAACCAGGACCCCGACCCCTGCCGAGGCCCCCCCCCCAGGCCCCAGGGTTCCAGGTTCGAAGCTGGCTTTCCACCCGTTTCGCACACACCAGGCCGACGCCTTCTTGATGTCCTCAGCGTTAATGAGCTTGTGCTCCTGGACGAGCACGATGTGGGCCGATGTACTTCCCAAAAACTGTTGGAGCGAGCTCCAAGCAGTGCCGTTAGCCGTCGCTATCTCCAGTTCAATAGACCCATTAGCAGCAACAAAATCTCCTTGGTCCCAAGGGCGATGCATGCACGGATTCCGCGGGGCATCCAAAATTGGGCAGGAGGTAGGGAGTCTAGGGTAGGAGAAGTGTGATGGCTCGGCACAGGTCTGGCTAGGAACGAGCCGCCCCCTTGGCTGGGGGGGCCGCTGGTGGCGGTGCCTTCCCGTCTGGGA
Source organism: Prorocentrum cordatum (assembly GCA_963575745.1). Classification (NCBI taxonomy): domain Eukaryota; class Dinophyceae; order Prorocentrales; family Prorocentraceae; genus Prorocentrum; species Prorocentrum cordatum. Next base: position 219,839 of record CAUYUJ010014843.1, on the reverse strand, counting down.
CAGCGGGGGGCGCTTTGGTCGGTGCCTTGCTGATCGCCTCACGAGCCTGGGCACGGACAGAGGCGCCAGGCTTAGAAGGCGGGGCTCCAGGGGCGACAGGCGGCGCTGGGGCGGCCTTGCTTCCAGCAGCAGAGGCCGACGCTCCCGATGCCTCAGGGGCGGCCGCAGCGCCTCCTGCAGGTGCACCAGCAGCAGCAGGTTCGGCATCCGCCTTCCGCTTCTTCTCGAGCCGCTTGGCCTGCTCCTGGTGGTTCTTCTTGAGCTCGACGCACTTCGATTGAACCTCCCCGAACAGGGCCGCCGTGAGGGTCGTGATACTCTCAGACAGCTGCTCCTTCCGAGACTGGGCTTCACGCAGGTCTTCTGGAGTGACGTCCTGAAACTCCGCCAACCCAAACATGTCGCCGTCGCCCAGCACGAACGAGGGCAACTTGCCATCCAGGATGTCCTGCAGGCGCAGCACTGGGGCGGCTGGGGCCTCCTGTGGCTGAGACGGCTGGACCGTGACAGACAGGTGCAACTCTGAGATGGCAGGCTTGTACTCCTCATCGTAGCGCTCCAGCTCCTGCAGCGTGACCTCCAGGTCTGCGCGCTGCTGAGCCAGCTCCCGTTCGAGGCCGTGGACGTGGTCCAGGTCGCGATCCAGCTTCTTCTCGAGCCTCTGGATCTCCTTGAAGGCCGCGTCTGCCCGTTGCTGCGGGGGCAGAGGGGCTTGCTCCAACTGGGCCACCTTCTCTTGCGCCAAGGAGAGCAGGGACGCGTCCCACACCTTGGCGCTGAGCTCCACCAGCTGCTGCAACTCCGTCTTGGTCGCAGTCGGGACGGTGGCAGGCCGCACGGGTGGAGGCTTTCCCGACACTGCGTCTGCTGCAGCACGACGGACTTCAGCAGCAGCCGCTTCTCGGGGAACTCCTCCTCCTCTGGCCTGGCCGCCCCTTGGCACGGGCTCAGTCCACTTCTTACCGCAGCGCTTGCACCACATGTAGTGACCCATGTTCTTGCGGCAGCCGCAGTGCCCGCAAGTCCACTTCTTGGTTGCGTCGTAGCCGCTACGAGGCTTGCCACCAAAAGCCATCGCAGCGCCGCCGTGAGAGGAAGGGGTATCCGAGCCACTCTGGCCCGCGAACACCCAGCCGTTCTGAAGATCGGTGATCGCAAACACAAACATGAATTGTGCCAGAACGGCTAGGAGGAGGAGGAGGAGGAGGAGGAGGAGGAGGAGGAGGTGGAGGAGGAGGAGGAGGAGGAGCGTGGAGGTGGAGAGGAGGAGGAGGAGGAGGAGGAGGAGGAGGAGCGAGGAGGAGGAGGAAGAGGAGGCGGAGGAGGAGCGAGGAGAGGAGAGGAGGAGGAGGCAGGAGGAGGAGAGGAGGAGGAGGAGGGGGAGGGGGAGGAGGAAGAGCGTGGATGTGGAGCAGGAGGAGGAGGAGGAGGAGGAGACGAGAGGAGGAAGAGGAGAGGACGAGGAGGAGGAGGCGGAGGAGGAGGTGGAGGAGGAGAAGGAGGGGGAGGGGAGGAGGAAGGAGGAGGAGGCGGAGGAGGAGGAGGAGGAGGAGGAGGAGGAAGGAGGAGGAGGAGGAGGAAGGAGGGAGGAGGAGGGGAGTAGGAGGAGGAGGAGGAAGGCAGGAGGAGGAGGAGGAGGAGGCCCGGCGGCGGCGGCGGCGGCGTCCGGAGGCGGCGGCACTGGCGAGGAGGAGGAGGAGGAGGAGGAGGAGGAGGAGGAGGAGGAGGAGGAGGAGGAAGGAGGAGGAGGGGGAGGGGGAGGGGAGGGGGAGGGGGAGGGGGAGGAGTGAGGCGGGTAGGAGAGTGAGGAGGAGGAGGAGGCGGAGGGAGGAGGAGGAGGGAGGAGGAGGAGGAGGAGGAGGAGGAGGAGGAGGAGGAGGAGGAGGAGGAGAGGAGGAGTGCAGGAGGAGAGGAGGAGGAGGAGGAGGAGGGAGGGCGAGGGGAAGGAGGAGGAGGAGGAGGAGGAGGAGGAGGAGGAGATGGAGGAGAGGAGGAGGAGGCAGGAGGAGGAGGAGGAGGAGGATGAGGAGGAGGGGAGGAGGAGGCAGGAGGAGGAGGAGGAGGAGTAGGGGAGGGAGAGGAGGAGGAGGAGGAGGAGGAGGAGGAGGCGGAGGCGGAGGCGAAGGCGGAGGAGGAGGAGGAGGAGGAGCCGTAGCCATTTTGGCTCAAGCCATTTTGGCTCAAGGAGGGTCAAGTCCAAGGCGCGCGCTCCTCGCCCCGCGCATCGCTGTACCTTCCTCTATTCCGATCTGCAAACAACATATCGACTGTGTATTGTGTTCTTTCTCTTCTCGGCCCTTGTCATTAAGAAGCCACGGCGACTTCAGATAATGACGGGAGGATCCCAGTGGAAGTGTCCAGGATGCCAGACGTACAACCGGAGCAGTTGGTGGTATTGTTCCAAATGTTCACAGCAGTGGCAACCCAAGCACAAAGGGCGTCACAATTCGAAACCGCCATCGAGGCAGTCGTCGAGGGGGCGCAGCGAGGAGCTAAAAAAGGGTCACGTGCGTCAAGAGCTAGACAAGGTACCACCAGTTCCACCGCACGTTGCCTATCAGCACCATCTCTTCAAGCCTCCACCCGAGAATCCCGAGAACATGGCTGCGCACAGGAAGGAACTCAACTCCAAGCTACAGGACCTGGGGGCCCTTCTCTTGGCACAGAAGCGCGCCGACAAACACGACCCCGATTTGCTTGTCGACATCGGGGTGACCAAGTTTTCGATCTCGGCCATGCGCTCCCCGAGGCACCAGCTCACTGGCGTGCGCATGAAGCTAGACCGGGAACAAACCAAGAAACGCATCCTTTTGAGCAAGATCGCCGAGCTGCAGGAGGAGCTGGCTTTGGTCGAAACTACCATCATGCAGCTGAGGGATTGCGAGCAGCAGCTCGAGGAGATAAAGCAGGAGGAAGAGGCCGAGCAGCAGGAGGAGGGGGGCGATGCCGCCATGGCTGCAGGAGATTCTGGTGCAGCAGCGTCTGGTGGTGGTCCTGTGCGGCGGCATGTCTTGCCAATGCCGCCAGCGCCTCCGGGTACAGACGGGCGGCAGGCAGAACAGGAACGCAAACTCAATTGGCTCAACAACCAGAACGAGCGCCTCACCAAAGAGGTTTCGGCGATGCGAGCTGCTCAGGACACCCAGTCGCAGATGATGCAGCAGATGATGAGGTGCATGCAACACATGACTCTGAATGCAGCAACGACTGGGGGCAAGGGGGGCAAGGGCATGGGGCTCATGGGAGACTGGTACATGCAGGAGGGGGTCATACGGGAGGGCTCTGCGGTGTATGGTACTGCGACGCCGTCAGCTCCGCCGATGCCAGCCTGGAGTCCCACGGCGGAGGCACCGAAGGCGGAGGACTCGGGCGACCAGGCAGCTCAGGCCATCAACGCGGCCCTGCTGCGTGCTGCTTCGGCGGCCCCGTCGGCTCCGGAGATGGTCTCGCCGACGCTCACGCCCACGGATGTGGTCCGCACCTCCCAGATCGTGCCGTCCCCCACGGATCTTGCATCGCCAAAGGCCCTTACTCAGGAAGCTCGTGGTACAAAAAACGGGGTTGCGATGGGCCTCGCCCCGATGCCCAAAATGCAGCGTCTCGACGGCTACGAGACGGAAGAGATCCCGTACCTACCACCAGGCCCGGTAGCATAACATCCAAAGTGTCATTTGGAAGTGTTCAGACGGTACCCTTTTCGGACGGTTCTGTTTTGCATGACGGTTTTCGTGCGAGTTTAGGGGCAGTGAGGCCGGCAGCCTTTTTTGCAACATGATGGTGGGAGGGGGAACTCACCGTCTTCTTTCCTAGGTTGCGCCTCCGATCATGTACAAAAACTCCCGGACACTTTTGGAGCTTCACTTGAAGCTCTCACCCGTTTCTGGCGGGGTCTAGTAGATGATTTCGCTTTAGCTGCGAATGCACGGGCTGGGGCCCCAGGGTGCGCGAAGGAACCGCGGGAATCTCCGAAGGTCTCCATATCTGCGTTGTTCGGCGGATTAGGCAATGCCTCTTCCCAAGGGCCCCAGCTTTTGAATTCTGGGGACACTCCATGTTTCACGATGTTGCGTGGAGTTCAATGCCCAACTAGCACGGTAACCGGGCCCCCAAACCCGACAGGTCGCCAGGATGTCAGGAGCTACACGGGCACACGGCTGGACTCGAGCTCGAGCGTTGTCCCACTTTCCGTGGGAACTCTCACGTGCCCTTTTGCTCAGGTCCCAAGGTTATGGCAGGTGATCACGGGGAATCGCATGCCGGAGCCTCGCACGGACCTGCCTGACAAAATGCCAGTGCCCGCGGCCTTCGCGCTGGCGTCCGCGCCGGTGCAGCAGGTCCCGGTCTCCAAGTTTCACGTGTACACAGACGGCTCAGCTCGAGGGGATGAAAACGAGCTTGCCTCTTGGGCCACGGTTTTTCTTTCCGAGGGCCCTCGCGGTTTCACTTTTCAGGGGTATTTCAACGGTCGGGTTCAAGATACTTTCGAGACGCCCCCTCTTAGTCCCAGCTACCACAGCACTGATACGGAGTATGTCGCTGTGGCATGGGCTTTAATTTATTGTTTACATGCTCTTCAGGGGCACTTTGATGTACCGATTTGCATACACTCGGACTCCCTTGCGGTAGTCTCGGGTTTGAGGGGTGATTTTCAAATCCAGCTGGCTGATTGCATCGGCAAGCAAGTCAAGATTCTCTGGGACGTGGCCCGGACGAGATGCGATGTCAATATTTTCCATGTCCGGGGTCACGACTATCATCCGTGGAATACGCTCGCCGATTTTGTAGCGCATTCCACTCTAGACGGCGTCATCCCTCCCACGCTAGGCCTAGATTGTTTTCTGGAAGCCACCAGGTACATCAAGGAACGGGAGTGGGAGTGGTCGTGGACTGCCCCTGCGCAGGTGCAGGACGCTTATCCGAGCTGCACGGCTCGAGGCTTTCAAGACACGGCCCCTCCTACCAACCCTGCCCCACCCCAGCGTGCACCAGAGAGGCCACCTCGCGAGGCTCGTGCCAACCTTAGCCTGAAGGTTGCACAGTACAACGCTCGCTCCTTGGCGGAAGCTGCGCGGCAAGGCGCGGAAGGCCGGCGGCGTAAAGCAAGATTGCAGGCGATTCGGGCCCAGTTCGCACTGGACAAAGTGCATCTTCTGGGCATGCAGGAGGGGAGGAACAAACGGGGCGTGAGACAGTCGGGGGACTTTTTCGTTGTCTCTGCGGGGTGCCAAGACGGCAATCTAGGCGTTGAGCTTTGGCTTAACGTCAAGGCGCCATATGGGCGTCTGGGGGGTAAGGATTTGGTTCTCTCCCCCAGCCACGCGCGCGTTCTTTTCAGCGACCCGCGCATTCTCATAACCCGGATCCAGGCACCATGCTTGGATGTTGTTTCCATGGTCATCCATGCCCCGCACACGGGCGCTCCCAGGGAAGAAGTTGTCGATTTTTGGACGCTCGCCACCCTCCAGGCTTTGAGATGGCGGCCAACCCTCGTCTTAGCAGACGCGAACGCAAGATTGGGCGATCATGTGTCGGCGCACGCAGGGGCCGAGGGTTTTGTGCAGCCAGAGGACTTTGCAGGGGGTCTTTTCCATGCGTTCCTGCAGGATGCAGGCCTGTTCGCCTTGAACACCCTCCAGTCCCCCCTGAATTGCGACGACCAGTATACGTGGGAAGGGAACGGCGGACACCGGCATCGCATTGACTATGTGTGCTCCCAGGAAGCGTGGATGTTGTGTTGCTCCCAGGTGTTTGTCCAACACGAGTACGACAACATGGCCCGCGCTACAGACCATCTCCCTGTATACGCATATTTCCAGTGGGCGCTCACGGTTACACGGAAATCTCAAGGGGGGAAGCCGCTCGATCGGAATAGATTTTCTGACCAGAGGGCACTCCAAGATTTCAATGAACGTTTAGTTTCCATTCCTATCCCGGGGTGGCACGTCGGGTTGAACGACCACTCAAATGAGGTCACGGAGCAGATTCTTGATGCGGCTAGGGGGGCTTTTGGGATTCGTAACATTCGGCCCCGCAAACCATACACTTCAGAGGCCTCTTGTGCCCTTATCCGGCTTCGCCGTTTAATCCGCCGTGTCCTCACGAAGACTAATGCGGTTCTGGGGGACCCTGGAGCCTCGGGGGTGTTAGCGTTGCTTCGCGCCGCTGCGGTGCGATGGGCCCATGGGGACCTGGCCGAAGCGGCCAACCGGCACCTGTCCGAGGTTTGGTTTTCAAGCTACACTCGTGCGAGGCACCATGCCCTGGCCTTCATTCGAGGACGGGCGCACGGAGCCAATATGTTTTTTGCTTTCCTTGATTTCTTCACCGGGACTGAACAGATTCTGTGCGAATCTTTAGAGCAAGACTTTTGCAGGTTTTTGGATGATCAGGCCGATGGCATCAGACTCGGTATCGATCAGAAGGCATCGCTCCAGGAATGGCAGCGCCTGAATTGTCTGCTCCGTTTTGGTGGCCGGGAGGACAGGAAAGCACGAGCTTTCCCGGTTTTCTTCGATGATGACGGCAACCCGCTCACTGACCAGGCGCAGATTACGGAACACATGCAGAAGTATTACACTTCCGTGGAGAAGGGTCGATTGCTCACATTGCAGGAGGCGATGGCCGAGTACGACCGCCACCCCTTGGCCCTGAGCTTGGACGTCCCGCGAGATGTCCAGGTCGTGCCATCTAGGATGCAGGTGGAAAACTTGTTTCGAAAAGCCGCGTCGCGTAGGTCTGCGGGGTTAGACGGGGTTCTGGATGATTTGTGCCGCGCTGCCCCCGAAGCCATGGCGAGGGTTTACCATCCACTGATGACCAAGACAGCTCTTCTCACAAAAGAGCCCTTCAATTTCAAACTAGGTCGGGTCACGTATTTTTACAAAGGGGTGGGGGAGCCTGGCCGGGACAAAAACCAAAGAAACATCCTTGTTCCAAATGTGGTTTGCAAACATTTCCACAGGCACATTCGCAGCTTGGCAATTGAGTTCTTCGCTGCCGCCATGCTCACCACTCAGTGCGGTGGCCTGCCAGGTCGGTCGTGCGTCGTGGCAGGGCACCTCATCCGGACCTTCGTGGGCGCCACTCGGGCGAGTGGCCAATCCATGGCTTTGATCTTCATGGATTTGAAGCAAGCGTTTTACCGGACTATACGGCAATTTGCTTTGAGCCTACCGTCGGAGCAGGAAGCTCTGGATCATGCCCTCGACACCCTGGAGTTTCCAGAAATCTTGATTCGAGGAGCTAAATGGCAGCTCCGACAGGGTCCTGTTTTAGAGAAGCATCTCGAGGAGGGCCATCTTCTGGCGCTGGTGAGAGCTAGCCAGTCCACACCCCTTTGGACCATGGAAGGTTCCAGTCAAATTACCCTGCCCGCCACCAGCACGGGCGCGGGCAAGATTTTAGGCACTGACGTTTTCAATGTCGTTTTCTCCTCGTTGCAAACGTCGCTGGACGCGGATCTTGAAGCTAACGGTCTGCAGTGGACCCCCCAGCATGTTTCAGATCATTTTGCAGTGGCGTCAGACCGAGATTATATGTCGGATGCCACGTCTTTCGTGGACGACTTGACCGTCCCTGTGGCTGCGTCTGGGGCGTCTGAGCTCAAGGATCGCACCGTCCGTGTTGTTGACATAGTGTACCAGAACGTTGCGATGCATGGGCTCCACATGAATTTTGACAAGACGAAGGTCCTTATGCAGTTTAGGGGAACGGGCTCCCAAGCTTTTGAAACGGGTTTGAAATTCCAGGAGGCCCCTGTGATCACGTCGCAGCAGTGGGGGTTTTCGCTTGCTGTTGTTTCGGTTCAAAAATGTTTGGGGGTCTTGGTTGCCAGGGACAACGCCATGGGACCTGAGATTTGCGCGCGCATTCGCTGCATGAGAGCGGCTGCGTTGCCGATCCGGCGCGTTTTGGCCCCCCGGCCACGGGTGCCGCTTCACAAAAAGGTCTTGTACACGGACGCCCTGGCCAGCACCAAACTTTTTTTCGCTGCCGAAGCGTGGGCCGAGCTACCGAAGGGTGCGATGGACAAACTCACCACGGCTTATCACGCTATGTACCGCATGCCCCTCGGCCTCTCCGCAACGAACAACGGCGAATTGCACATGTCCGAGGCGCAACTCCAGGTGGCTGTGCAGAGGCCGCCTGTACAGGTTCCGCTTACTATCATGAGGCTTCGCCATCTGGCAGTGGTGCTGACCTCTGCTCCGCCGCGCCTCAGGTTTCTCCTCGATGTTCTGTGGCAGGCTAGTTGGGGGTGGCCGGCTCAGATTCGGCGCGACTTCGCCTGGTTCCGCACGTTTTTTGCCCCGGGGGAGCTCCAGGAAATCGAAACCCCAGGGGATTGGTTTGCTTTCATTCGGGGGCAGACGAGAAGCTTCCGGTCGTGGCTTGCGCGCGTTGCCGACCGTGCCAAGAGATGGCACGCCATATGCGCTGAGGCCGCCATTTGGCAGCGTTGTTTGGCCAAGGAAAATGAGGGGACTGAGTTGGTGCCTCTTCCCCTTCCCTCTCCCCAGTTCTTGTGTTACTCGTGTGGTTTTGTGGCGCCCAGCGCGCGTACCCTCAGGGCTCATATCGGAAAACTGCATCAGACATCCGACAGTGTAGCACGGTTCGCCACGGGCACGGAGTGCCAATTCTGTCGCAAAGAGTTCTGGCAGCCAGGTCGTTTGCACAAGCATCTCAAGCGCGTTGCTTCGTGCCGCCTGGCTTGGCTTCAGTCCCCCGTGCGCCCCAGTGAGGACGAAGTCACTGCCAACCGCGAGGCCATTGCTCGGGACCAGAAGGCAAATCGGGAAGCGGGTCGTGATTGGAATTGGGCGCAAAAACCCCCTGTACGAGTTTTTGGGCCGCCGGTTGGGCACCCCGGGGGCGAGCGTGAGCATGAAGTTGATTTGCCCCAGGTTGCGCCCCAAGATCCCCCCTTTCAGCCGGAACTGGATGTTCCTCCCAGTTTGGAGCATCACGCACCTATGTTTTTGTTGCATCTGTGCGCGGGGGCTCGCAGAGAGGGGGATTTTCAATCACATGTTGAGCGCACTGCTACATGTTGGGGTCTCCCGATCATCACGCTCACCTTGGCCAGCGGCGTGGACCCTGTAGAAGGAAACATAGCACATTCTGATACTGTGTCGAAGTGGCTCCAGAAGATGAAGGAGGGGAGGGTCTGCGCTGTGGTTGCCACCCCCCCCGGTGCCACGTGGAGCGCATCCAGGTACTACCCCAGTACTCGTCATTGCGCCATGCGACCAGTGAGGGGCCACTCCTCCAGATGGGGGTGCAAACATCTCACGAAGGCTGAAAGCGAGCAGGTGCGACTCGAAAACGCCCTCCTTCAAGCTAACATCCGGTTTTTGTACATGGCCCAGCGACTGCGGGTGCCAGCTCTGATGGTCCACCCTGCGCGGGCCAGTGAGTGGCAACCAGACGCGCCCAGCGTTTGGGACCTCCCTGAGGTGCACGCGCTCGTGACGTCCAGGGAGGTGGCAGCTCACACTGTGGACCAATGCAGGTTCGGGGCGGAAGGACGACGACCTACCACTGTGTGCGCTGTGGCGTGCGAGCCACTTGCCGTGATTCTTGGGGCCGTCCCCTATCATGGACGGTGCACCCACATTTCCCATCCCCGTCCCACCATTTTGGCTGCTTCAGGGGAGGTGGGGGCCGGGGAACAAACGCCTTACCCTTCTCTTTTTTGTGAGCTTTTGGCGACTGCTGTGGTCCACGCGGTCCGCACCAGGTTTCCCCAACTAGGCTCTGACCACACGAGCCTCGAGGACTGGAGCGACGTGGAACGACTTTTTGCTCCTCTTGATCCTTACGTTTGCACTGCGTGA
>CAUYUJ010014843.1:45000-205000 GCA_963575745.1 Prorocentrum cordatum | reverse complement strand
AGTAGTAGTAGTAGTAGTAGTAGTAGTTGTTGTTGTTGTAGCAGTACTTCTAGTAGTAGTAGTCGTAGTAGTGGTAGTAGCAGCAGTAGTAGTAGCTTTGGCAGCAGTAGCAGCAGCAGTAGCACTAGTACTACTTGTGGTAGTAGTGTTGGTAGTAGTAGTAGTAGTAGTAGTAGTAGTAGTAGTAGTAGTAGTAGTAGTAGTAGTAGTAGTAGTAGTAGTAGTAGTAGTAGTAGTAGTAGTAGTAGTAGTAGTAGTAGTAGTAGTAGTAGTAGTAGTAGTAGTAGTAGTAGTAGTAGTAGTAGTAGTAGTAGTAGTAGTAGTAGTAGTAGTAGTAGTAGTAGTAGTAGTAGTAGTAGTAGTAGTAGTAGTAGTAGTAGTAGTAGTAGTAGTAGTAGTAGTCGTAGTAGTAGTAGTAGTAGTAGTAGCAGTAGTAGTAGTAGACGTAGTAGACGTAGTATTAGTAGTAGTAGTAGTAGTAGTAGTAGTAGTAGTAGTAGTAGTAGTAGTAGTAGTAGTAGTAGTAGTAGTAGTAGTGGTAAAAGTAGTAGTAGAGAAGAAGTCGCAGTGGTAGTAATTAGTCGTAGTAGTGCGGCGCCGACGACGCCGAGCCGAAGCCGACGACGCCGATGAGGACGGCGCCGACGACGACGCCTACGACGCAGTAGAACCACAGCAAAACCACAGGAAACGGCAGGAAACCACAACAAAGTCACAGCAAATCCACGTCAAACCACAGCAGACAAAACCACAATCTCCTCTCCTCCTTTTCTCTCCTCCCCTCCTTTCTCTCCAGGCCCTCAAGAGGCTTCAAAACGACCCACGAAGCCCCCAAGAGGTCCCCAAACGCCCCAAAAGACCCGCCAAGAGGCCCCCAATAGGCCCCAAACCGAAACGACTCCGAAGCAGCTTCCAAAACAGCTTCGGAAACAGCTTCCGAAACCGCCTCCTAAAGATATCCCCAAACCGCTCCGAAACATTTCCGAAACAGTTCTGAAACAGCTCCGAAACAGCATCCGAAACGGCTTCCAAACAGCCTCCGAAGCGGTCCCGAAATAGTTCCAAAACGGCTCCGAAACAATTTCCGAAACAGCCTCCGAGACAGCATCCGAAACAGCTTCCGAAATAGCCTCCGAAAGACATTACGAAATTGCTCCGAAACGGCTTCCGAAACAGTTTCCGAGGCTACCAAACCGAACCGAGGAGTAGGAGGAGGAGGAGGAGGAGGAGGAGGAGGAGGAGGAGGAGGAGTGGGTTTGAATCCGAAAACCCGGACTTTCGAAAGTCTGGGTTTCAATTTTTTGATTTCCGGGTCTACCGGCGGAGGAGGAGGAGGAGGAGGCGGCGGCGGCGGCGGCGGAGGCGGCGGCGGAGGAGGAGGAGGAGGAAGGGGAGGAGGAGGAGGAGGAGGAGGAGGAGGAGAGGAGGAGGAGGAGGAGGAGGAGGAGGAGGGAGGAGGAGGAGGAGGAGGAGGAGGAGGAGGAGGAGGAGGCCTTGTTCCTCCAGTTCATCCTCCTGCTCACCCGCGCAGCTCCCCCTTTCCCGATTACGCATTCGATAAAGTGGTCTCATGACACGCGTCTGCGGATAGAGAAATCTCAGCGCCATGGGAAGGGATGGGCCCGAGGGATAGAATGTCAGATGAGGCACGAGCGCACCTACAGTGGAGGCCCATGCCAAGAAACACCCCGGTTGCCTCCAGGGTGCCCTGGGTTTCTTGGGTTTCGATGGTTTCGCCATGGAAAACGCGACGTTCTTACATCAAACATCGATGGATGTCCTGGGGTCTCAGGGTTGGGTCCCTTGCGGAAGGTTTCTTGTGGACTGGCCTCCACTGTAGCTTTCCCTACCCCTTTCAGCGCGTGGCCGAAACATGCGCGAGCCTGCTGTATGTCTTTGTAATTCCGTTTTCAGGGTGCATGGGCGCACGGTAGCATTTGAAAGTCGAGGAGAACGCGCCGATTTGGCGTCGATGTAGCGTTGTTTGGCGTCGGCGAGCGTCGATTTGCAAGAGCCAGCAAGATGGCATCGAAGGCTCCCACGACTTGCCTCCGGAGGGGGGGGAGGCTCATCAGGGGGGAATGTATCGATCCCCAAATGGCGCATTGATCGTCGATAAGGGTATGACAACCCAACTCCGCCCAGAAACGTGCGGATCCGCTATCGGGCCCTATCGCTGATACATCGGCGATGTATTGACAATTCCATGTAGATGTTCCCCCGCCCCCTCAGCCAGTCCCCCCCCCCATAATTGCCTCTCGCCTTCATGAAGCGAAAGGGTCCTGAGGAGATTGGTCCTGAGGTGTGTGTCAAGGCTTCTGGACTCCTGAAGCCCTCCACGGGCCCTGCGACCATAAGAAAACAATCTGGATAAACAGCTGGTCCTCCTCCTCCTCCTCCTCCTCCTCCCCCTCCTCCTCCTCTCCCTCCTCCTCCCATCCTCCTCCTCCTCCTCCTTCCCCTCCTCCTCCCCCTCCTCCTCTTTCATGCCCTTCCCCCTTCCTTCGTGTTCCACCATCCAAGGAGCCGCTTCCTTAATGCTTAGGCGGCGACGAGGGGATTTCGGGGGCCCGCAAAGGTTGCGGTGACCACGCCGGGTGGTGAGCCAGTTGTGGTACGGGGTGGCCGCATCGTTTCCGGACTGCGGCTGGGGCCTCGGGGGTTCCGAGAACGGTGCGGTGACGGACCGTGCGGGAAGGTTTGGGGGACCTTCGAGGTCATCGCACGGTCCGTCAGCGCACTTTCTGGGGACGCCCAATCAGTACGACGACAAGGGCATTCTCCGTCGGCGTCTTCTTTTCGGAGGGTCTTGGGGCGGTCCGGGGCGCTCTCATCACCGCGGCTGGACGCCGCGGGGCAGACTTCTCAACATGGCCCCCCGGGTGGTGTCTAGGAACAGATTTTAGTCTCTGGATGTGTTTGGTCCAGGGGAAGATGTTTAAGCGATATCCAGGGCGCCAAACCAAAATGTGAAACGGTGTGCTGTGCGGAATCCGTTTTAACTTAAGTTCGGGACCCTGGGGCCCCCGTGATCGACCTGCCTCGAGAAAGCCGGTGTACAGAAGTCGAGAGTTTTGGGCGTCATGTGACTTTTCACGACGAGGTGACATCGAGAGCAGCATGCCGTGTGGAGGATGCTGCGCAGCCTGGTTGATCAGCATGGCATGAACGACGGCGTCGAGCTGTGACCATCATTCGCTTGTAAGGAAGCTCCTCCTCCTCCTCCTCCTCCTCCCCCCCTGCAACTTATTGTGGTGGTGGTGGTGGAAAACAGGCCCATCATCCAGCCATCGGGCATCGGGCGGAGGCGTCGAGCATCGGGCATCGGGGCCCTCGGGCATCGGGGGAGGCGCGCGCGCGCGCCACGCCCCAGCGGCCTGCGCGAGACGTGCCGCGCCTCTCGGGCCTCTCGCGGCCCCGCCGAGAGTCATGCAGAGGAGTCGTGCAGACGGCTCCCAGGGACGCGGAGGCACTCCCCATCGGTCCCTGCAGTTGGAAGCCCACGCCCAAGAAGCACCCTGCTTGCCCCCAGGATGGGCTTCGATGGTGCTGCTGTGGAGAGCGTGACGCTCCCACTCCAAAAGGCAATGGACGCCCTGGGGTCTTGGGGTTGGGTTTCTCGTTGAAGGTTTCTGGTGGGCGGGCCCCTACTGTAACGTCGACCTCCAGAGGTCTCGACCCACTCCCCAGGACTGGTTGTTCATCCCGAGTCGTCTTTTGATGGTCTCAAGGCCCTCTAAGGGCCCCCAGGGGCTGAGAATAGCGGACAACATTCTGCCATGCTTTTTGTATGCCCATACGTCTAGAGAGGTACATGTACAACATCAACGCGAGCAAGAAGTTGGCGGAGCTCGAGCTCTCCGAGGGTGCTCGGGCTCAGATGGCCCCCGCGTGTCGGCACGGCCTCCACTTGCGCGCCCAGCTCTTCAGCGACTGGGCGCCGCTCGCTCACGGCTTTGATTGCTACGTTCGGAGGCTAGGATTTGTCCAAATCTACCGCTTGGTCATCCGATCTTCCCTGACCTATCGGCGGCGAGCGAGGGGGGGGGGAGTGAGAACTACAGAAGGAGGAGACCTCAGAGAGGGTGGTGGGACTTCTCAGAAGGCCTCTGGCCTGCTCAGAGGTTTTCCGCGTCCTCGGGGCAGCCTTGGGAAACTTCTCTAACTGCCGGCGGGTTTCCGAGCCTTCTGAGAAGGCCCGCCCCTCCTCACTTGACGGGGCTGTTTTCCACCACCACCACCATAAGTTGGAGGGGGGAAGGAGGTGGAGGACGAGGAGGAGGAGGAGGACGAGGAGGAGAAGGAGGAGGTGGAGGAGGAGGAGGAGGACCCCCTCCCCCTCCAGCTCATGGTGGTGGTGGTGGAAGCCATGCCCATCATCACTTTCCCCCGGGCTCGACGCCGATCTGTTCCGAGGCGAGGATTTGTCCACGTCCACAGCCTGGTTATCCGGATCTCCCCGGACCGAGGGGCCCAGACTCCCTTTCGAGCCGTGAGCAAAAATCCGGACGGGGGATTTTTGCTACGTTCTTCAGGAGGGAAAAAACACAAACAGACACAATTATTCGTCGACTCCCCAGAAAATATTGGAAAATATGGGAAGTGGGGGGGAAGACAAAACCCAGAAAATAATTGAAAAATATCGGGAATCCTGTTATCTGTGTGTATTTGTGTGTGTGTGTGTGTGTGTGTGTGTGTGTGTGTGTGTGTCCCAGGGCTCCTTGAGTTCTGCCTCTGGGGGCCTTTACCGCGCCTCGGGACCGTCAGGAAACAGTGCAGGATGAAGAGCCGGTCCCGGGGGAACGGGCCGAGACCTTTGGGGGTCGACGCTGTGCAAGAAGCATGGCGTCGGGGGTCTGGGGAGGCGGTGGGCGTGGGTGCATTTGTGGGGAAGCAAACAATGGCATAGACATAAGAACTCGGAGGTCCGCGCGGATTTCTTGGATCGGCGTTGGGCCCAGGGGCGGCGTTGGAGGCGCCTCCAGGGGGCCCCAGCGCGGATCCGAGAAGTCCGCGCGGACCTCCAAGTTTTTGTGTTGATGTCATTCTTCGTGCCCCTAATTTTGGCCCGTGGGGGCCCAAACATATGCCTGTCCACCGCCCACCAGGGTCCCAGGACATCGATTCCCAGCCAGTGGATGCGGATCAGTATTTTCTGGAGGGCTTCGCCCTCTGCCGCTGGCACCCCTCCCTTGCATGGCAGAGTTTGGTCGGAAGGTTGGTCGGCTCTCTTGTCGGTTGGTTGGCTGGCAGCTCGGCCGATTTGCTTGTTGTCTTCTACCCTCGTCAAAAGTAACCTCAGAAATGGCGAACACGTCCCTGCGATGTCGGCGCGCCCTCCAATGTCGATAGACACCCCTCCAATGTCTGTCCAGGGCAAAGGTGGTCTGACAGGGAACGACTCGGAAGTTCGATGATGACCGACATTGGAGGGTCGGCGCATACAAGTACCTCGCAATCATCGCTACTTTGTCCAGAATCTCCCCACAAACAGTTCAGCCACGGAAGACATGTTTGAGGTTACTTTTGACAAGGGTTGTAGGTTGATGGTTGGCAGTTGATGAAGGCTGTTTGTTGGCTGGCTGGCTGCGTATGTCTGTAGCAACACGATTATGAAGGGAGGCCTTGGGAGCGCGCTTCTTTTGCTATGTAAAAGTGTTCGCGGGTTCAGGAGAGCGCACCCAGACTCAGGTAGTAATTCACAACGGATCGTGGCCGCGGGGCTGCTAACTTTGCGCGATTTTCGCGTGATCGCGGCCTCGGGGGCGCGAATCTTGTTTGACAAACGAGAAACATGGCCCCAAGGACGCGATTCTCACGTGTTTTCATGTATGTGTCCCAGGGCCCCCGGGTAACTCTGAGAAACCCAGCCGGTCGTGGTAACCAGGGTCGTTTTCGGCTCCCCTCCCCTCGCGCAGACAGCAGCAAATTATAGCACAAAGCGAGAAGTAGATGTATAATATTGGATACCAGACGCTGGAAGTTACACCGGAACGGTGACTGGGACCGAGGAGCTCAGGATTTGTGCCTACGTTGCTGCAGCCCGATCTTCGAACCTCGTGGCCCCGCAAGGGGTCCAGCGGACATCCCCCCCTCGAATTTGTCTTGGCATCTCTCCGACGTGGGCGTGTTCTCTCGGCGAGGGCTGTCGAGGGGCAGCTTGGGTCATCGTGCGGAAAAATACACGCACGATATCGAAACACGCACAGGGGATGGACGTCCAAGCGATGGCAAGTTGTGGAGCGGGGGAGCATCACTGAGGATAAAGAGCCCCGAACCCTAGTAACACAGTGGAGACGTTGCCTCACCGAGGTCCCCATCTGTGCATTTTAGGGCGATGGATCTGGGCGGGTTGGTTCGAGACGTCTGCAGAAAAGAGCCCCCTTATCCCTACTGTTTTCGGCCCCTCTTAACTTGAGTCCCCTCCCAAAGGGTTGGGGGTCCTTTTCCGGTGACCCAGAGCAGGAGCATGAAATCCCGGCCCCGCCTCGCGTCGTGCAGGTCGGAGCCTAAGAGACGGGGGTCAAGGCAAACGGGGGTGAGCCATGGCACCGGATCCTGCAGGACCTCGCGAAGATCCCCTCTGGCTGACCCGGGTTAGCGAGCCGCTCGTGGCCGCGAGGCGGCCGCGCATATTGGCTGACCCGGGTTTGCGAAGCCCTGCGTTGCGGTTGTTTCCTTCCTGCACTGCAGTTTTTTGGTGTCCTGCTGACCCGGGTCTGATTGACCCCGGTTGGCAGCTCCCCGCGAGCAGGAAGCCCAGCGGAAGGGCGTGGGCCATTCTGTCTTGCTCCTGCACGGCCCCGCCGGGCCCCCGGGGAGAGCTCCCCGGCGGCCCGTCTCCGGGGCCCTCCTTCGGGACCAGCTCGTGGTCTGTCCCCGGGGCTCTCGGGCATCGGGGGAGGGGCGCGCTCGCGCGCCACGCCCCAGAGGCCGTGCGAGGCGTGCCGCGCCTCGGGCCTCCTCTCGGCCCCGTCGAGAGCATGCAGAGGAGTCGTGCGGACGACGCCGAGGGACGCGGAGGCGCTCCCCATCGGTCCCTCGGAGCTCCGACCATTTCTGCGCGTCCGTCTGCTCGCTGGCAGCAGCGGCAGTTGGGCTTCCAGTGTCGGGTCGGGCGAAAGGGGGGGGATTGGGAAAGGGGGGGTTACGAAATTTGCTGCATGCAGCTGGTTTCGGCCTCACCGAGGGGCCCATTCCTCGATACATGGCCGCCTCCGGCGCCGGGAGGCGCCGGGAAAATCAGCTACGTGAGCTGATTCTCAAACCCCCCCTTTGCTATCCCCCCCTTTCGCCCGACCCGATCTGCGCGTCCGTCTGCTCGCTGGCAGCAGCGGCAGGTGGGCTCCCAGTGGAGGAGCTTCTCTCCAGCCTCCGGCTCGATGGCAGTCCGGCTTGATGCACCTCGGGTGGGCGAGCTGGGAAGACCAAGGACGGCCGCGGGAAAGGGTTGGGGGCCCATGTCAGGAAGCACCCTGCTCCTCCTCCTCCTCCTCCTCCTCCTCCTCCTCCTCCTCCTCTTCCTACTCCTCCTTCGTATTTTCCTCCTCCTCCTCCTCCTCCTCCTCCTCCTCCTCCTCCTCCTGCCCAGGGGAGCTCCGGGAACAAGGGCCGCTTGCCAGTCGGGACCGCAGTGTTCGTCACGGTGTAGTCGTTGCCGGGGCCCTGGGTGCCCTGGGTTTCTTGGGTTTCGATGGTTCTGCGACGGAGAGCGTGACGCCCCCATCCCACGGATGAATGGATACGTCCTGGGGTCTCAGGGTTGGGTTTCCTGTGCAAGGTGTTCTTGTGGTCGGGCCCCTGATGTACGGCACGGTGGCAGATGTATGTGTGTGTGCGCGTGTGTTTGTGTGCGAGCGCATGTGCGTGTCACTGGGTGGCCGCTCGTTTCCTCCCCCTCTGCGGCCGCCCTCCCTGTCCTGCTTTCCGCTCGTGCATGCCGGCCAGTTCGCTACAACGGCACCCCCGTCTGGTCTGCTCGCTGGTGCTGCTGATTACCTCAGCCCCGCCGCCGACGGAAAAAGTGTGTTTGTGTGTTAGCGTACAGTCGGGGCGCTGAAGAAGGAACCCTTGTCGTTGGGGAGGGGCTCGGTGTTCTTTGATTGTTTACAGTTTGCTATGCGTTCTCGTTAGGTTATCCATGGGAGATCGAAGTCCCACTGACGGGAAAAGGGGGCCTCGTTCTTTCTTTAAGGTTCCTTGGGTCAACGCCCCGACTGTATGTGTGCAAATGTACACATGCGTGCTTGCTGGTCTGTCCTCGCAGCTCTGCTCTGAGGTCTGGAGGGCAACCGGTCGTGGCACCACCAGTTTCGGCACTCGGCGTATCCACGGTGCGTTCGGCTGCGGTCCGCCGACCCCTTCTCGCTCCCACAGGGCGCTCGGTGCTTTCACTGCCGCCCCAAGCATGGAGCAGGCGGGGGGAGGGGACATTGGATGAAGGGAACGGTTGTAGGGAAAGGGGGGGGGGACCGGAAGGAGGTAGGGCAGAGGATAATTAGTATGATGGGGATAGGAGGTGGGCGGAGGGATTCAGTGAGCGAGGGAGGGCGAAAGTGACAATCTTCGCACAGGTGAGACAAATTTGAGCGAGGAAGGAAAACGGAGGGGGGCAGGGCAGGTATCGTGGGAGGGAAGGACCGAAGGCGGAAGGAGGATGAGTAGAAGGGAGGTCGAGATTCCAGGTGTTCTAGTGTACACTGGTTTCCCCCACCGGACAGGTTTGATTTGACATCTAGACTTGGCGAAAATTTCGACCCGTTCGTCCACCCCACATGTCGCGGCCGCAAGGCTTTATATAATGTCCCTCGAAGGTTCCTAGAATCCCGCCTTGCGTCCTAGACTAATGAGGTCAGAACCGATTCCGCATGATGCATGCCGCATCCTGATGAACAATAGTATCCAGCCTGGCGTCTTCGAGACATGATGACAGAACTGACATCGAATACACCATGCGCAGACATGAGAAACATGCTTACGTAACGTAATCACAAGCAAACATGACAATTCGCATGCACAGATGTTCTAAAGCAACGGCGTGCTTAACGAACATGCGTACATTACGGTAGCATTTGGCATTGTGAACCTACATCACTCATCGCTTGTCCTAGCACGCACGGGTGGCACCAAGGCATCGTACACGTGAGGAATGATAACCGCTATCGCATTCGAACCAGCAGGCATACGTAGCATCTACATGTGCACGTAGCGAGCATCTGCGCTTACAAGTACGAGCATCACACGATCACCGTATGAGAGCAAACATGTAGCACCCCACACTTCGGGATAAGAGTGAGGGGCAGGCGCGGGTTGGGTCGCGGGTTAGTCGCGGGCGGGTCGCGTGTGGTCGCGGGGTGGGTCGCGGGTGGGTCGCTGGCTGGGTCGCGAGCGGGACGACGACAACAACAGCAGCAACAACAGCAACAATAACAACAGCAACAGCAACAACAGCATCATCACCAACAACCGCAACAACAACAACAAACAACCACACAACCACACACCAGCAAACAAACGACCAAACGAACAAGCAAGCAAGCAAGCAAGCAAGCAAACAACATCAACAGCAACATCAGCAACAGCAACAACATCAGCACGATCAACAAAACCACCAGCAACAACACACCGCACCGCGGAACCCCATATCAGCCTCGGACCCATGGACAGGGAATGACCGTTCGCCCCCCTTCTGATGTATAGCGCACATGCGTACCTACATACTTGGTTGGCATCACGAGTGAGCACACATACCGTACATGGCGAACGTGCTGTCTATACTTCTCTTCAGCAAGTTTTGTTTTCGAGTCGGCCGTCGCCCTGGCGTGGGGTGTCGGTGGACATTTACGTCGGCGGCCTTCACCAGGGCCTGACAGAGGGCGATTTCGCCATCGTCTTCTCCCAGTTCGGCGAGCAAAGGGGTGTGAAAGAGGAAGATCGCGCGGATTATCACGGACTCTGTGTCGGAGTCCCGAATGGGCCCCTCTTGGCCAACCCCAGGGCAGGGTTGAACTGCCAGAGGGTCCAAATCATGGCCCAACGTTGGACGGAGTAAAGAATCTACGAGCCCGTCCACGCCAGCACCAGCTCTGTGGTGTCTGCACCCCCGTTCCTACACATGGATCTGCTCTGCTGTATGTTGGTCCGATGGCTGGATGTCCACAATGGCATGTGGGGAGGAGTGAGGCGGGAAAGGATGAGGAGGAGGAGATAACCGTGGGTCGCTGGAATTCCCTAGAGCCTCCAGAGTCTCGAAAATGGTAAATTCCCTAGCCTCATTCTCTTTGCTTTCCCCTCACCCTTCTCCTCATTCGCCTCCTTCCTCTGCTACTCTCCAGTCTCCCTGTTCTAGACGCTTCGCGCATACCCATAAGCCCATCCAGAAACGATGCCCAGGCGAGTTGCCTTGATCAGGGATGTGGAGGAGCATGCTGGGGAATAACAGGCTTGGGCAGCCGTCACACCCCGAGAGAAGGAGGATGGAGGAGGAACCGAAGGAAGAGGAGGAAGAGGAGGAGGAGGATGGGGAGGATAAGGGGAAGGGAGAGGGAGAGGGGGAAAAGGGAGGAGGGAGAAGGAGGAACAGGCGGAGGAGGAAGAGGAGGAGGAGGAGGGCGAGCAGAATGGCCAGAGGCCTCTTGGATGCCTCTCGTAGTCCCTTCAGATGTCTCTTGGAAGCTTCGTTGAGTCCTCTGGGGGCGTCTTGAGGGCCTCTTGGCGGCCCTGGGGCCTCTTGAAGTGTCTTGGGTGCCTCGGGAGAGCCTCTTTGGGTCTCTTGGGGGTCTCTTGGGAGCCACTTGGGGCCTCCTGGGGGCCTTTTGCGGCCCCTTGGGAGGGACACTCTTCTGAGCCTTGGGGGCAATCTTGGGGCCATCGTCGATCAAAGAGGGAGGAGATTCATTTCAGCTTCCCCTCCCAGGATGCCAACACTGGCCCAAAACGCTGCGTACGCAAAATCAATGGTTGTTGCCTTCTCGCCGAGGCCGTCTTGGACGCTCCGATGGGTCGCGGGGGCCCCGTCCAGGTCCTGGGGGAGGGGGTTGGGGGAGGAGTCCATGCATCCTCCCTGCCCGCAAGCTGTCTTGCTCGCTCCCACCCGTCCTCCCAACACATACGTAGGAATTGAGCGTCAGCATGTTCAGCGGTCGTCGATGGATGGACAGCCACTGGAAACCAACACAGACCCTATGTGCGCGACGCTGTGGCGAGGTGCGCCACGCGTGCCAGGCGCGCTATGCGCGCCAGGTGCGCCGGGCACCACTGGGGCCTAATGTTGAGTGGGCCTGTCCCTCTGCAGGGGAAATATTCAGAAATAGTCAAAAATAGTACGGGGACGATTTTATGAGAATCTGACTAGTTTGGGGCATTTTGGGGGTATTTACGAGTTTTTGTCCAAAACCTGCCTGTAGGAGGACACGCCCGACCTAAGCCTAATGGTGCCAGGCACGCCTGGCACGCCGGATGCGCCACGTGCTCCACGTGCGCGATGTGGGCCGCGTGGTCCAGCCGGGCCAGGTGCACCACGTTCGGGGCACGCGCAGGGTGTGCCAGGTGCGCCCGCGCATGTGGCAGCACACGTCGGCCCCCACCATCCCGAAAGCCAATGCGCAATCGTGGCGGGGATCATCCAGTGACGAAGCGTCCTGGCGTGCCTATAGGCCTACCAAAGAATGTTTGTTCTAAGAACCTTTTGTGGTTCCACGAAATGTTCTTAGAGCACTTCTGGCTGGGATTGCCTTGTTTGAACACATTGGGCTCATGTTTTAAGAACATTGTTTTTGTTATTCGAGCATCTTTGGGTTCTAAGAAAAGTTCGTGGTAGACCTATAGGAATGCCGGGACGGTCGGTCCCTGCTCAAGGGGAGGCCATCATGGTGTTTGGTTGGCCTGAACATGGCAGGCAATATGCCAGCACCCCCGCCGTCCTTGCCAAAAGCCATGTGCAATGATCGCGGGGTGGCCGCCCATAATCCAGATTTAGCGGCGAAGTGTAAGTTTTTGGTTTTGCTTTTGTGGCAGGGATGGTGGCCTTGCGCGCAGCAGGCAATGTGATACCCCATTCCGTCGTTCCTATTGACAAGCAATGCAAAGTGCTCGCGGAGCCCACGGACATAACCCAATCTGTTGTCTCAATGTGTATTTTGTATGGTTTTTCGTTCGGGATAGTGGGGGAGGGGGTCATTGTTCCTGGTTGTCTCCCAGTCGCCTGGGGGACGGGGCGTTCACTTGTTGGAAACAGTGATATATCCGTCCCGAAGGGGAAGCAGGCGGTTGGAAGAATAAACGCCTTGAACCACTCACGCCCTAAGGGCTGGTGGGATTCTTCCGCTTCCTGCTCCCCCGCTCTTGCGGTTTCCTCTCCCAGGCATCGCTTTATGTTCCTCCTCTCCCTTCACCTGCTCGTTCTCGTCCTGCTCCACATCGTCCCCGCCCCCAGGCCCTCGCGTGGGGTATACGGTGCGGGTAGGGCCCGAGCGCCTTCTAGCGCCTGCTCCCCCAGGCAGAGAGCGACCACAGCTAGGCCGAGCTAATTCTGCACTGAGACTCAGCACTAGCTAGAGCAGCAGTCACCAGCGACATCGGCCCGACAGCTCGATCGATCGTCATCCTCCTTCGTCTTCTCACCCCCTCGTTCTCTTGTCGAGCGGGCTTGAGCTTTGTCTTTCTGTGGGCGCATGGGATTGCTGGTGCTTACCAAGCCTTCGCTAAGGCGTCTGCTGGAAGCTGTGAACGGTGCCGATACTTCATACATGCTACGTCTGGCAATGGCCATGGTAGCTGCCAGTCCTCCTTGGCCTCTTCCTCGTCCCCATCCCCCACCTCCCTCCACCCGAGGCGAAATTGTCGACGTCAACCTAGTTAGAGACAAAGCCACTGGAAAGTCCAAGGGCTTCGGGTTCATCTGCTACGAGGATCAGCGCAGCACCGTCTTGGCCGTGGACAACATGAACGGATTCTCGCTCCTGGGCAGGACGCTCCGCGTGGACCACGTCGACAAGTTCCCAGTCTGGCATCAAACCTTCGCCTTCCTCTGTCCGCGCGAGCTGGAGGGGACTTGTAAGGGGGCCCGGAGCAGATCCTGAGCACCGAAGCGATGACGCAGCATGGGGGCACAGTTGCCAAGGGTAGTCCTCGAAGGGAGGTTGATTTATGCTGTCGGCCAGGAGGGCTCTTGATGTAGAGGCGTTCTCGGAAGAGCCTCGCCGTCGGCAGAAGCTGGCGGACGGTCTGCGGAGACCGGCGAAAGTAAGTCAACATGCCGACTGGGACAGCGAGCAGAGGCCGGCGGAAGGACGGTGGAAGGTGGCGGAATCAAGAGTGGCACGTCATCATTTAGGGTTTGCGGAGGTAAGCGTATTTTTTCCTCCCCAGAGTATCGCTCGTCACCCAGGCCAATCCCCCCCTGGGTAACGTTACTCCGGGTTTCTTAATAAGCGTGGGGGGGTCCCCCCCGACGGGGGTTAACCTCGCCTCGTCGTCGCGCCGCAACGGGGGTCGGAGCGCCTTCGGCGCGCGGTGGCCGCCCGCGACGGGGGTCGATGTGGGGCTGCCGGCGGGGGTGACGCCCCCCCGACGCTGCATAAGAAGCTCGGAGTGCCGATCGTGCTTGGGAGGGGGTGGGCCTGGACCCCCCCCCAACATGCTGGGGGCAAGCAGGCGATGGATGCGCCGGTGACATATGGACGCACCCTGTCGGGTGCAGGCCGTGGCTGCCGTTACCTTTACAGCGGGGGCCCATGCCAGGAAACACCCTGCTCGCCTCCAGGGTGCCCTGGGCCCGTTGGGTTTCGACGGCTCTGCCGTGGAAAGCGCGACGTTCCCACACCAAAAATCCATGGACGTCCCAGGGTCTCAGGGTAGGGTTTCTTGTGGAAGGTTTCTTGTGGACTGGCCTCCACTGTACACTCCTGCCCGAAAGCCCCCCCCCCCTCGGGGTAAGGACCCTTACCTAGGGAAGAAGGACAAGGGCCACGGGGCGGCCGCATGGTCCATGTGTGTCTCGTGCCGACGCGGGGCCCAGGGGACTTCGTGGGGGGAGTTTGGGTAGGGTCCTGGAGGAGTCGTGTGCTTGCAGTCTGCTTGGAGGGATCCTCGGTAGAGTATCCAGCTGCGTGCGGAAAACCCCGCCACCGTGCACGTACAACAGCGTAGCAGGAAGGAGTTTGAATCCTTCACGCTTCGCGTATCCCCACCAGCCGGCCGGCCTGTTCTGCGCCCTGCAGCTAATTAGGTTTGTTCGCAGCCCCGACGTCCAGGGCACGACTGACAAAGAATCCTGTGCTCTGGCAGCGGAAACGGTGTCGCCGTACGTGCACGCGCCTGGCACAACCAGCGGTACCCCCGAGACCGGCGAGAGTCCTTCGTTGACCGAAGGGGACGCACCCGGGAGCGACGGCGGGCAAAAGCTCGAAGGCGAACGCCAGCGAAAGGGGCCTCTCCCCGCACACCACGGGGCAGCGTCCGCCCTGGCTGCAGAAAGCGATCCGGCCCCCGGCTGGCGACCAACTATGCGGCCCGCCTCTCCCCGCAGAGCCCCGCCAGGCGTGCAGCCGGATCTGTCGCGAGCAGATTGCGAGCCCTCTGGCCAGGACGGCGAGGCCGGTTCGCCGGAGACTTGCGGCCAGAATACGCGGCAGCGCCAATTGCCAGACCCGCGCCAATGGCCAGAGCCCTCGGACCCCGACACGGGACAGCAGCTGTACAAAACAAAAATCGACAACATCCAGTGGGACCTTCCCGGGGAGACACCCGGCGAGGCGATAAGGCGGCTCCAAGTCACCCTGGCGCGCTTTCGCCATGCGGCAGACCGTGCCTGGCAGCAAAGGCGCGCTCGACCCGCTTCGGCACGACCCGCAAACTTGCCACCTCTTCCTGGAATCCTTCCGCAGCCACAAGTGCGACGTACGGGTCGTCAGCGACGCGCTGGGCCTCGACGTCGACTGGACTCGGCTGTGGCATCGGCACCTGGGTCGAAGCGGCGGAGCGAGCAAGGATCACCACGCGGCAAAGGGCCACCCGAACACCCAGGCACCCAGGAAGGGGAAAAAACAGTGGCTATCGCTATCGCTATCGCTATCGGCTCGATGTCCAGTTGGACGCAGCCGTCCGCGCGGCCGAAGCTACGCCCGCGCGCCCGAGGCGCGTGGGGGGGGGTCACCCCCCGACACATGCTCCCGCCAGAGGGGCGGGGGCCGAAAAGGACCGAGAAAACGGGCCCAGGAGTTTCGGGGACGAGGAAGGAGGAAGAGGGGGCTCATTAAAGGCCTGAAGAGGAAGGGAAAAAACCCCCGTGACGGCCTAAAAAACAGTGGCGGGCCGTCTCCCCACAGTAGCCGTTGCTGCCCCACCTCGTGGCATCGCACACGCGGGGATCAGGTGCGAGGAGGGTGGTCACTGGCAGCAGGCCCGTCGCTGCCCAGCAAAACGCGGCCTGCGGCATTGGGGCCCAACGTGTTTTTTTGTTTCACAGCGGTGGGATCTGAGTGTGCGTGAAGGGCTGACAATGGCAGCAAACGCTGTTCCCGCTCGGCGGGTGCGCCACCTATCCCACGGGTGCGGTGCCTACCGAGGGGAGGGGCGTCTTCCCCCCGCCTCTCTCCTTGGGGGCCAGGCGGGTGTCGCAGCGCGTGTGGCGGAGGCGGAAAGTGGCACCCTCGCCGCTCTTTCATCTCCTGACCCATGCGGCGATTAGCTGCGACCCCCGAGGTCCACCCCCCCCGCTGTCTGGTCGCACTGCAGTTTCACATCAGCTGCGGCTTGCTGCGACCCTGGAGGACCATCATAGGAGACACCAACCATCAAATAGAGATCACAGCGGCGATTAGCTGCGACCCCGGGGGGCCACCAAGCGACCCTGGATGCACGCGGGGGCTTGCCGGAACCACGGGCCCGGGGCCTCCCACGGGGACTCAAGGCTTTCTTGCATCCCAGTTCTGGCAGCCAAGGGCCGTCACTCGCCACCCCCCCGTGCACGCTTCGTCTTCACGGGGCCCACTGTCATCAGTTGCAGCGCCGAGAGCAGGTGCGTGAAGGGTGGACGCTGGCAGCAGCTCCTTCCCGCCCAGCAAAATGCGGCAGGTGGCATTGGGGCCCAACGTGATTTGTGACTGCAGTGGGATCTGAGTGTGTATGTGTGCGTGTGCCCCGCGTGTACTCCTGGGGTTCTTCCATCCCGGTGCTGTTCTCCCTGGGGTGTCTGCCGTTCGGGCTCGGGTCCGCCTTCTGGGGCTCAGGTACTCTTGCATCCCGGTGCTGTCGGTTCAGCGAAGGCGGAGGCACCATCCAATAAATTGAGATCCACATCTTCCGGCGCATTGCTGGGATGTGGGAAGCTAAGTTGGAGCCCGCTGTCGTCAGTTGCAGCGCCGGGATCAGGCGCGAGAAGGGTGGACACTGTCAGCAGGCCCTGCCGTTGCCCGGCAAATGCAGCAGGCTGCATCGGGGCCCAACTTGACCTGTCACAGCAGTGGGATCTGAGTGTGCGCGAGGAGCGGTCAATGGCAGCAGGCGCGGTCCTAGCTCGGCGGGTGCGCCACCTATCCCACGAGTGCGGGGGCAGGCCGAAGGGAAGCGCGGCTGTCCCCCCGCCTCTCTCCTTGAGGGCCTTGCGGGTGTCGCAACGCATGTGACAGAGGCTGGATGTGGCAGCGCACGCTGTTCTTGCATTGGGGACGGCGGCGTGCCTCCGCTGGGCACCTCTCTGTCAATAGCGGCTCAAGCGGCGATTAGCTGCGACCCCCGAGGACCCCCCCCCCCCCCGCCGTCATGTCACACTGCTGTTCCACATCAGCTGCGGTTTACTGCGACCCTGGAGGGCCATCAATCGGACACACCTACCATCAAATAGAGATGAGCGGCGATTAGCTGCGACCCCCGAGTAAATTAAAGGGACCAACAATCGGACACACCAACCATCAAATAGAGATCATAGCGGCGACTAGGTGCGACCCCCGAGGTGATTGAAGAGAGATCCCAGCGGCGATTAGCTGCGACCCCCGAGGAGATTAAAGAGAGATCATAGCGGCGATTAGCTGCGACCCCCGAGAATGACCCAAGAGATGACCATGGCCCCTAGCCCTCGGATTCGGGGCCAGGCCGACGGGTGAGGCGGTGCTTCCCTTCGCCTCTCCCCTCTCGGGCCTGGCGGGTGTCCCCCGCCCTCGGCTTCGGGGCCTGCCAGACGTGCTATCAGACGTCGGGGTGGTTGCCCCCCCTCCCAGGGCCGCCCGTGTTCCGCGCTACTCGTGGTCTGGCTCATCACTCTCAGCGGCGTTTGCTCCGGCCCTGGAGGACCTCGTGGTGTGTGTAGGGTCACGGGTCTGGGGGGCAGTGCCAAGTGGCGGGCTGGGCCAGACTTGCCTCCTGGCCCCTGTGTCCTCCACAGTGCAGCTCCCCCGGGCGCTTCGCCCTATGACACCGCAGAAGGCAACACTACCACCAGCGCCGCCCCCCCTCACTCCCTCCGCTGGCGATGCTCACCACGCCTGCGGGCCTCCCCCCCTCACTGAGGCCTGGCGCCGTGCCGGCACGCGCTGCGTGGCCCACAGTCGCTTGGTTCCCCCGCGCATTGTGGGGTGGTCTCTCGGGTGTTGGGTCGCCACGGAGTGGTTCAGCCTTCCGCAGCAGGCACAGCACCCCAGGCTCATCCACCAGCTTCCGGCCAGCGCACTGCACCAAGTTCCGCGACAGCTGCCCCCCTGGCTTGCAGACGTCGTCGTGGGCGTTTGGAGTCTGGCGCCCCACAGGCGGCTCACTCCACCGGCCTCCCACTTGCCTCCATTCAGATTGACGGACTTGGTCATCCTGCTTATGTCTCTTGACGGGCTTGGTTGCCCGGTTCACGTCTCAGACTGTGGCTGGCACCGAATTCAAGACATTTTGTCTGTGCACGCGCACGAGCTCTCAGGGTCAGGTCGCCGGCAGCGTCAGCTTCTCTTCAGTTTCGTGGCTGCTTTGTGAGCGGGCCGGCCGGCCTGTGCCTGTTGTAGCTAATTACCCTCGCCCGTGACCCGGCCGTCGTTACCGCTCCCTGACCGTAGCCTCGGAGCCGCTGACCAAAAAAACGTATCCCAACCAGCCGGCTGGCCTGTTCTGCGCCCTGCAGCTAATCAGGTTTGTTCGCAGCCCCGGACAATTTCTGTCGTCGCCTGCGCTCTTCGCTCGCGGCCGCGACCGAAAAAAAATATCCCCACCAACCAACCCAGGGACGATGCCCAGGGAACTGCCCTTCTCGTGGGAGCGTAGCATTAGTGGGAGAGGTCGGGAAGCCTCCGTGGGCCAGAGGCTTCTTGGATGCCTCTCGGGATTTTTGTATGTCTCTCAAAGTCGCTCGGAGGCTTCTTTGGGCGTCTTGAGGGCCCTCTGGCGGTTCTTGGGGACCTCTTGGGACCTCTTGGGGGGCCTCTTAGAGGCCCCTTGGGACGTCTTGGGTGCTTCTCGGCGGTCTTCAGAGCCTCTTGGAGCGTCTTGGGGTCATGTTGGAGCCTCTTGGGGGCCGCTTAGGGGGCCTTTTGGGGTGCATCTTGGGAGCTGTTTGAGGGCTTCTTGGAGCCTCTTGGGCGCCTCTCTGGGGGCAGGTGTCTGCTTTTGATCCCTGTCGGGGGGCCTGTTTGGACCCCCCCTTGGGACACGTGTTTCGGCCCTTTCTTGTTCAATATGCAACGCAGTGAAGAAACTTGCTCACGCTTCGCGAATTCCCACCAGCCTATTCGGAAGCCCTGCCTATGAGAGCTCACGGGAAAAGGGACGAAGAGACACACACACAGTGAAGCAGAGCGTGCGAGGAGAGGAAAGGAAGGAAGGTGTTGAGTCCTTTTGGAGGCTATCTTGGAGCATCGGATGCCTTTTTGGAGCTACGGGGCTGTATTAAGGGATATTGGATATTGGGGTCTTCTTGGAAATCTTTTGAGGCATCTTGGGGCCCTCTTGGGGCTCTTTGGGGGGTCTTGGGGTCCCCTTGGGGCTCGTTTGGGGCGCCTGGGGGCCCTCTTGGGGCTCTCTTGGGGCTCTCTTGGGGCCTTCTTGCGAACTATGGGGCGCCTCCTGGGTCCATCTTGGAGACCATCGACCAACTGAGGGGGGTCCTAAATTTCCCTCCCCCCTCTGGGGCCATCGCAATAGCCTCTTGGGGCGCTCTTGGGGCCCTCTTGGGGCGATCAAAAGAGCATCGGACGCGAAAAGGCGAAAAGGCAAGAAACAGTGATTTTCCTATGGGTTTGAAAGATTGTGGCTTCTCGGGGAGGTCCTGAGGGGACACCAAAAACACATGGAACCCTCTTGTGGCACTCTTGGACCCCCCTGGACGCATGTTGTTAGCTATCTTGAGCCATGTTGGGCTATCTTGAGCGATATTTGAGGCGATTTTGGGCTCTCTGAGGCCCTCTTGCAGCCATCTCAGGCTATCTTGGACGCCCCGGCCGCTCGTGAAGCCCCCCGTCCGGGTCCAGGGGAGGGGGTAGGGGGAGGGTCAACCCCTCCCCGAAGGGGAAGAAGGGGTATTAAAAGAGGAATGACAGACATCGTTAGACCACTTGGACCACCTGCGCCCAGAGGTCTGGTGGGATTGCCCCCAGAATCGGCTCCAGACAGGGGGGGGGGATTTTCAATGAATGCGTGCGATGAGGGGGAATCGGCCTTAGAGAAAACACTAGAACAACCTCGACAGGCAGCAGCAAAGAAGTCGAGCATGCCCACTCCGTGCAGACGGGGTGGCGGATTGGGGCCACCCGCGGGCGGGATCAAGGTTTGCCTCGCGCTCGTAGGGGGTGTCGGGTAAGGCTGGAAGGGAACAAGCGAGAGAACGAGTTGGACCGAGCATTTCTGGAATTGCCATGGAGCGACCTCGGAGAGGTCCCGAGGAGAAGCTGGATGGATGCCCCGCAGGGCGCAGCGGCGCCTCCTCGGATCTCAGCGGGGGCCTTGGAGGCACGCCTGCCGATGCAAGCGCTGTGGCGGCTACCCCCGAGACGCGGCCCTGGCGTCCAGGGGGATGCCCCTTCGAGATGGTGTTTGTAAGGCAGGTTCGCGCTGCCTCGGAGCGGTGGCAGCCGCCGGCGCGGGCGCGTTCCTCCTGGGGCCCTTTCCAGGCCCCGCATACATACGGAAGTGGGGTTCGACAGCGCCTGCGGGTTTCTCCTGGAGCGGTGATGGTCCAAGATTGGGCAGTGTCAGAAGTCAGATCCGACGTCGTCCTGAAAGGAGCCTGTTGTGCGTAGCGAGTGCCTCGTGGGTCTAGGAAGCTGCCCAGTGGGAAGGTGACCTGGGAGCGTCGTCGAGCGGTGCCGCAGGGAAGCAGCAACCCCGCTCAGCGACAACGACGCCAGAGAGTCCTACAGCCCCAGGGCAGTCGCACGGAGGCGACGACGTCGCATGTCAGGTTGTGGCACGAGCGGGGCGCCCAGGAAGGTTCAAAACGTGCCGAGGCCGCCAGCCACGCGTCCTTCTTGTTGATGCTCCTTCCAGCTCCACGCTCTGCCAGGTACAAGGCGCCAAAGGATCTTGACGAAGAGAACCTGGATGAGAACGGGGACCCTACGCTCATCGAGTACAAAGCCACGGGCGCCGAGGACAGGCCGGGATGGCAACCGGGTGCAGTCCCATTCGCTCGCTTGTTAATTTTGGCATGTCCCTGGTACATTTGAGGCCAGATCGGGGGCCCGAATTGCGGCGGCATTGTGCGTTGCTCGTTTCGAATGGTTGCTCATTCTTGCTCAGTTCTTGCACATCCCATGCCCCGTGATGAGCCCCAGCTGATTACTGCGTCAGCGGTTGCAGTTGCGTCCGCCGACCTGTTCATCCTGGCACACCGCTGGCGCTCTCATGATCCATGTTGAGCGCCGGCTACTGCGCCAGAGGGCGCGGCCGCTGCCTCTGCGGGCCCATTTTGGCCCATGCAACCGTCATGCAAATCGTATCCCTTGCAGTCAGCCCGCATGGTAAGGATGGGCAGCCTTCCCAAGGTTACCCTTGCATCCTGGCCTCCTCGGTCCATCTTTGGCCACTTTTGTTGGCCGCGCCCCGCTCGAAAAGCTTCGAAATTGGCGTCCAAGGCCCTTGTGTCCTTGTCGCGCATCCTTCTGATACGGGCCGGCTGTACGGTCGCAGACGCCACAGTTTGACACCCCTCGCGCATCTTGCGGTCCAGGGGCAGTCCCCGTCGCATATCTGCGCGCACGCCTCAAGTTCGTGCACGACTCCATACCCGAAGGAATGTCATTGAGGCCGCCGTTGAGGCCGCCTCAGTGGTCGCCCGTAGCATGACTTGCACTTTGTTCGGTAACACACCGTATACTTCGCACAACGTGCATCAGCAATGCTCGCTCCTTTGATGCCGTTGGGGCGCACACAACCACATAGATCACGACTCGCCCCCTATGTGCAGAAGCGCTGCTGCCTGATGCTGCAAGTACGCACAGCACAGAGGGTGTGGGCCATATCCGTTCGGGTCGGAATGGGTCCGGGATCGTTGGGATACGTCAGGGTTTGGGCCACGGCGTCTACAACGTGATAGACGGGCAGAAGAAGATCGACGCTGTCCAGTCGCAGAAAAGGACTGCCTCTTGCGTATCAGCCTGTGCTTACGCGGCCCGCGGCCCTGTCGTCATATTCGCCAGCTCTTGATACACCAAGATGCGAGTGCCATTGTTGTCGTTAACGTTTGGCATCGTGCACTCTTGTTTTTCGTCCGCCTTCTGTACCTCGTGCTTGATGCGGCTGTGCAGGCCCCCTTCCTTCACCATGACCATATTCGCATATTCGGCTAGGTCTTGGAGGGGCCTAGGGTTTAGGGGCAGGCTGAGTGAGCCGCTGGGCATGTGCGGACGTACATTTCTTGGATGTGTGCGTGGTCAGGTGCTCTGCTTGTCTGTCTTCCGCGCTGTGCTGTGCTACCCTGCGCCGTCGTGGTATGTTGCACCCAGCAATTCGTGATCCTCTGTGCCTCGGATCTGTGTGTTCTCGCTACTAGCGATTCTGAGTTAAAAGATCACGTGCATTGCACATTCGTATCCTACACACGGTAGTCAACCTCTTGCTCCTGCAATGCCAAGTTGCAGGATTAGGGCTCTAGCGATTCACAGTTTCAACTCATAGTTGACACGTGTAGTCGGCCTTGCGCGGGTGTCATCGATCGTCACGCTGTCTATTCTGGCATCAGAGCATCTGTAGCACCAACAGCACGTTTTACGGTCGTAGCCCGTAGTCTCATTTTCGAGGGGTGATTTGGAGCCAATTGAAGGGGCAAGCCGTTATATTGCAGATTCATCTTCGGATGGTAGATGTTTGTGTTGGCCAGTTTGGGCCAGGGCGTCGAGGGTATGTTGTTGACAGCTTTCTCCCATGGGGGCGATGATATTTTGTTATCATTTCCAAAGGGGGATATGATGCTGTCAGTTCTCAGCCAGGGGGTGGACATGTTGCTTGCCGTGTTGTGCTGCTTTGGGAAGGCTGTCTTGCTGGCAGTCTTGCGCCAGGGGGCCAGGGTGGGTAGTTTGTTTTATGCCGATGTCACGTGAGCGGCTGTTGTGTGTGGAACCGTGGGACGGCGGCGAACGGCCGCGTGTGCTTGATTCCAGAGGTCTCGACACGTGCTTTGGTCGGTGCAGACACCCAGACGCCGCCAGTTTGCAGATGCTTGCAGTGTCGGGATCCTCGCCGGTTTGTCCCATCCCAGGGCCTCGCATCCAGCGCGGTGCTTCGCCCGTATATCTGCTCGTCCTTGTGTGTGGGTTTGGTCGGGAGCCAAGGGGCGAGCTGCTTGGTGATCGGCATTTCATTTGCAGGATCGTTCTGCTGAGGCTACCGAAGCCTAGCAGATGTCGAAACCAGCATGACCGTTGCCATACGTGACTGTTGATGTTGTCGCGCAGTCATCGTGGTCGCAGCTATCGCCCCCGCCCGCGCCTTCGCCCTTGCCTTCGTCGTTGCTGTCGGCTTGACCGTCGTCGCCGTGCCCGTGGCAGCCGCAGCCGCCGTTCTCGTGGTGGTGAAGCTGGTGGTCGTCATCATCGCCGTTGGTCGTCGCGGTCCGGGCTTGCACTGAGGACGGTCCCTGCAGTCCTCAGGCCTCGAACAGCGGGTCACGGGAGTGAACTTGGCCGCACAGTGCGAAGGGCTCCACACTTGGGTTGCGTCGTCGACGATGCCACCGCCGCCGCCGTCGACCTCCCCCGCTCGTCTCTCCTGAGCTGGCGCGCCCGCATGCTGCTCAAGGGGCAGTGCACCATGGGCCCATGGGGTGTCCATGAAAGTCGGACTGATCGCCCATGCCTGCTGGAGCAGCTTGGCGCACGTCCCGGGGGGTGGCGGCCCCTTCTCACGACTCCTGTGATTGCCTCGGTGTGTTCTGCTCCTCTCCGTGTATAAGCGGCTTGCGTATCGCACTCGTTTCTGCGCTGGCTTGGGCTGTGTCGCCACGGCTGGATCCCGCAAGAGACGCCAATCCGCCCCTTCGGTTCCCACCTCATCCTCGTTCTCCCTCCACTCGTCTCCCCCCCTCTTTCTGTTCCTCCCTCCGTCCCTGTGCTGAACCTGTGTCCAGAAGCAGCGCTCCTTTGCAGTGTCGGACAAGTTTGCATAAGGCACACCAAATAAGAAATTTGCCTGCCGACAGGTGCTACACTGCAATTTCTGATTCCCCGACGGCCCCATGGATCCACAGAAGCCCCACGCCATCGCACAACCCTGAAAGGCCGACGAATGATGTGCCACAGCATTTCTTGCTGCAAGCTTTCTCACCGGCAATGGCTCGGCAGCGCCCTCGCGCTCGAGCCGGAGTCGCCCTCCTCCCAGCGCAGGTCTACGGCATTGTCCGAGCCGAGATGCCGGTGCCGAGGAGAGCGACAGCGACGTGCATCGGAGATCACAGCGAGTGGGACCGTTCGGATGCAATTCCTGGGAGGTCAAATTCTGACTTTGCCCTGGTCCGAAATCCGGGTTAATCCGGTTTGATCCCGCTTAATCCTGCTTAAACCCGCTTGATCCGCGGCCGAATCCGGCGTAACAGCCCCCCAATGGGGCTCAATCCTCCTTCGTCCTTCCGACGAAGACCTCCCAGTACGGCAGGCTCGCGTCTTGTCGACCAGCGGCGACCCCAGCGCGGGCGTGTCAGGTTGAACGCCGCCTGTGGCCGAGAATCGGGCCTCTTTGAGAGGCTCGATCGTTCCAGTCTGGAACCATCCCCACGGTGTCAGGAACCAATCGACACGACGCGAGCCTGCCGCGGTTGCCTCCCGAGGACAGCGGCTGGGGCGACTGCGACAGCTACGGGCCCGGGCAGGGCAACAGCGCCCACTGCGGCACGGACGCCGACGCCGAGATGGGGTCGGCCCTCGACGTGTGCCCGCAGTGTGGGGCGTGCCAGGCCCGCGGGGCGCCGGAGCGGTGCGCAGAGCCCAGGGGAGGGCAGTGGGGACCCATGCCCCTGCCTTTCGGCCGTTCTCCCGTCTTTGGGCCTCCCGAGGAGGCCCTCGCCGCCACCGCTGGATTCGCCTCGAAGTCCTGGTCGGAACGCACCCTGGGGGAGGCTTGGGAGGGGCAGCGGTATCGCTGCCTTTTGCTGCCCCTGGCGCTCGTTCTCTCCTCCAGCGCTCGCTCTCGCACCCAGGGCTTTGGGGGCCATCTCGGGGCCCCCAGGAGCCGTCGCGAGAGGGCTCCGGGCAGAAAGCCTGTCCCGGGAAGGGGCGAGGCAGCTCCGGGGACGGGCGATGGGAAGAGCCCGAGTCGTCGGAGTTTCGGGCATGTTCTGCATCCTCTTCCGTTTGCCCACTCTGTCTTCTTCCCTGTGCCCCCCCGGCCATTTTGTCATGTCCCTCCGGATTCCTCCTCTACTCTTTGACTCCAGCTTGATGTTGCCCTGTACTCGAAGAACACGAAAACCTACAATGCATAAACTTGGGACGATCCGCTTGGATTTATGGGATCTGCGAGGGACCCCCTTCCCTTGGGCGCAGAGCGCGCCAGAGGCGAACGCCGATCCAAGAAGTCTGCGCGGAGCGCCAAAAGTCTATATTTATGTCGTTGTTTCTTCGTCCGTTTACCTCTGCTGTCCAGGTCGCTCCGATGCCGACGTGCGCTGGTGATCCGACAACCTGGTCATCTGAGTTTGGAGGGTGCGAGAGCTACGGGACTGGGCAGCCGAACCACGCCTACTGCGCAGACGATTCCGACCCTTCGCAGGGTCTCTCGGCCGCGCAGGTCTGCCCTGGCTGCGAGGCGTGCCAGGCGACGGGCCTTTTCCCTTCTCTGACCTCTCACGCCCTCCTCATCCTCCTTCTCCTCCTCTTCCCCAATCCTCCTCCTCCTCCTCCTCCTCCTCCTCCTCCTCCTCCTCCTCCTCCTCCTCCTCCTCCTCCTCCTCCTCCTCCTCTTCCCCAATCCTCCTCCTCCTCCTCCTCCTCCTCCTTCATCTATATTGCTCAACGCACTGCTCCGCCCCCCAAGGCCACTATCTATCTATCCTCCTCCTCCTCCTCAGTCCTCCTCCTCCTCCTCCTCCTCCTCCTTCTCAGTCCTCGCCCCTCCTACCCCTCTGGGGGCCCTCGCTTCGGGAGCCGATGCTGGCGCGGGCGGCGCGCACGAGGGCCTGTGCCATCCGGAGAAGGCGTGGAGAGGGCGCGTCGTCCTCAGGGGGCGAGGAGGAGGAGGAGGAGGAGGAGGAGGAGGAGGGGCCCGTCCCGCCCGAGAAGTCCCGGCCCCTCCACGAGAGGGCCGCCCTCCCCCTGGCCCCGGCCCCTGCCCCTTCCTCGTGCCCGCCGCCGCCGGGGTCGGCCTCGGAGCTCGGAGCGCTCCAGAGAACCTCCGATCGGCCACGGCCCCAATATTGCGAAGGCCTCACGGCCGGTGCCGCCGACCCTGAAGGGAGACGACGACGACAACGACGACGACGACGACGACGACGACGACGACGACGACGACGACGACGACGATTACGGCAATGGCGGCGGCGGCGGCAACGACGACGACGCGGACGTGGGCCAGAGTCCTCAGGGATGGTTTTTGGTGTCTCTTCGGAAGTCTCTCGGAGGACTCTGGAAAGGAATTTTGGGGCCTCTTGGGATCCTCTTGGGGGCCTCTTGGGAGCCTCTCGGGAGCCTCTTCGGGCTTCCTGGGGACCTTTTGTGGGCCTCTTGGGGCCTCTGGGGAACCTCTAGTGGCCTCCTGGGAGCCTCCTGGGGCCGAGGGCTCGAAATGTCAGTTCGGGTCCCCCGTCTGGGCACGCTCTTGGAGCCGTTTTGGGGGCAGTTGGGGCTGTCTTGGAGGCGTGAGCGGCGGGAAGTGGAAAAGGCGAGAACGCCCAAATCTTAAAACAACCAGCGAAGAATCAATGAATTTCGCCTCTTTGGGCCCTCTTGGAAACACTCTAGGAGGCATCTTGGGGCGTCCTGGAGGCCTCCTGGGCAGTCCGGAGGGCGAGAAGGCGTTTTGGGCCGATCGTTTGGCGATTAGGGACCCCCTTAGACCCTCTTGGCGGCCTCTTGGGACACTCTTGGTCTGGGTTGGTGCTTTCTGAGGCCCCACGGTCCCCAGAGGGGAAAACGTATTTGGGTGGCGACCCCCAGAACCCCCCCCCCCGGCGCGGGGAAGGGATCAAAGCGAAGGGGCTTCCCTTCGACTCCATTACGACATTGCTAGATTGTTCTCTCGCTGACAAGCTTGAGGAGAGGGTGCAGGGAAAAGGGACGACGGAGACGACGACTGACGGAGACGACGACTCGAACAGCCAAGCCCCTCACACACGCCCACAGGGTCGGCGGATGACGGGAAGCGCGAACGAGGAACGAGGAGCGTGGACCGTTTTTCTTAAGGAAAAACCTTTATGTGGGGCTCCGGATTGCGGCCCGGCCGAGCGTTGGCGGATTTCTAAATTGGCCGTTTCGCTCGGGACATCGACGGCCCAGGATGTCCTCAGGACGGCCTCGAGACGGCCTCCAGACGAACTCGAGGATGACGGGAAGCGCCTCCGGCGTGCACCGTTGGTTCTGGGGCTTAATTTTCTCTAACTAAGAGGGGTACGGGCCCGCACTTCGGAACTCGCTGGCGGCGGCCTGCGGCAGCAGAGGGACGCGGGCACCCCGAGCCAGCCGGCACGGGTCCTCCTGTTCGTCGTCGTCGTCGTCGTCGTCGTCGTCGTCGTCGTCAATAACGATCTCGAAAATTACGACAAAAAACGATGACAGAAAACGACCACAAACATAACACAAAAACCAACCGAACACGGAATCCAACAAAAAAAAAACAATCAGAAAATCGACCGCAATCATAAAATGATAACGACGGCGACAGCGAGAACGGCAACAGCGGACGATTATGATGAAAACGACGACCACGACAAAGGAAAGGCACGCGACGACGACGACGGACAAACAAAAGACAAGACAGGCTGGAACAGAAAAAGTAGGCTGGGCGACAACGGGTGGGGGCCCGCGTGGCCGAGAGAAAAGCACGGTGTCGACACCATGATGTGGCCAGGGCAGCAGACTACCTCGACAGACCAGCGCGGCAGGCCATCATTTAGTCTGTTCTGTTGCGTTTATGGGTTTCTCTGACGTTCTCGCCAATACGGTCTCTGACGCACGTGGTGGATAAAAACGGCGCTTCCCGTTCTTGTCCGGTCAGGTTTCTAAATTGGCCGTTTCGCTCGGGACATCCTCTAAAAAATGGAGTTGGCGTTGGCTCCAGGCCGCCTTTGTGTTCAGATCGCTCTTGGAGCGCCCAAGAGGGTCCATAGAAGGCCACAGGACGGCTCCAGTTGGCCCGCATGACGGCCCCAGAGGCCTCCAAGAGCCCCCCCAAGAGGGCCCAAGAGGCCAAAATCGTCAAATTCCTATGGGAAAACGTATATTTCTAGCATATACGACTTTCTCATCTTCACGGCGTCGAAGACGGTCCAAGAGATCCCCAAGACCGACCCGCGACGGCCCAAGAGACTCTCAAGAGGCGCCCAAGACGGCCGAAGAGGGCGCCAAGACGGCCCAGGAGGCTCCCAAGAAGGCCCACGAGGGCCCCAAGAGGGGCCCAGAGGGTGAGCCCGAATCGAAAATCTGAGCATCTCGCCCAAAGACGGCCCTAGGAGGCCCCAGGAGGCGCCCAAGAGGTCCCAAGAGGCCCCCGAGAGGCCCCCAAGACGCCCCAAAAGGCCCCCAAGAGGCCCAACAGAGGCCCCAAGAGGACCCGAAACGGCCCGCGAGAAGCCTCCCAAGAGAGCCCAACGAACTTTCACTTCGTCTCATTCACAATACCCAGGCACGGTGGCGGGATGGACCGAGGGTCACTAGATTTTCCATCTCCTTATCCCGAATTCGGGCTACACAGCCCCAAGACAGCTCAAGAGGGCCCGAAAACGGCGCCAGAGGGATCCAAGAGGGCCTCATGTTACAGGCCTCTTGGACCGTCTTGGGGTTATCGCCGGCCGTATTCAAAATATAATGGGCCGTCTTGGAGCATCTTGGAGTGGCCGGAGACGGCCGGAGGCATCCTGGGCATTCCTTGGAGATGTGAGGGATCTAGTCCGTTTAACCAGATCACCCCCCCTGCAAGCCAGCCGGACCGAACCCCAAGGGGACGGCGGATAGCTCGGGATCTTGAAGGTGGACGCGGGAGCCGCGTGGTAACTGACCGCTTGCGCACAACACTAGTAGTAGCGGTTCCAGGGCGTGAATCTGGCTGCACTTCTGTGGGTCCTGGTCGCCGAGGCATGAACCCAGAGTACTTTGCAATGGGTCGTGGCCTCGGAGGCGCGTATCGCGTGTACTTTACGAGGGATCTGCGCCTCGGGAGCGCGAGCGTCGTATATTTTCGAGGGGTCCTTGACTCGGGCACGTTTTGACGTCCCCATGTGATGCCACACCTGCAACGAACTTTCGAACATTCGCTTCCCGTTCTTATCAGGTCAGGTTTCCTCCAGATCCGCCAGCTCTTGAGGATTTCCGATGTATGTGATCCCGATGTTGGCTTCGTCATGCCGTCGTCTCATCTTCGACCTACCCGTTTCAAGCTGTATTGTGTGTTACAGTCAACCGGCGTGGTGAGGATTGGCAATCTCCCAAGGGTGCCCTTGCATTCTTGCCTCCTCGGTCCATCCTTGGCCACTTTCGATGTCCGCGCCCCGCTCGCCAAGTGTCGAAAATGACCTTCCACCAAGGCACTTGCATCCTTATCGTGCGTCCTTATGATACGAGTTGACTGTATACGGACAGGACATCGCATATCCAAAGCGCACACACACACACACCTTGAGCGGATCTTCTCGGTGGCGTCTGTCTGGACAGGATATCCTATGCCAGTCGTGATGGCCAGACATGGCGGCGTCCCGAATGTTGCAGCGATCGTTGGACACGATTTACACACCTGCCGCGCACCGCAACGACAGACAAGCGACTGGAGAGGTGCCACCCCGTAGATTTTCGCAGATAGACCGGCGGAGAAAGTGAGGTCTGACGCCGCCCCTGGCAAACGTATTCTCTATCCGAGCGGGTGTGTGTGTGTGTGTGTGTTGTGTTCCAAGCAGTGTTTGCGCTTAGGAGCTTTTGCATCTCTGGGCCGATAATTAGTTGGGATGTGTGCGTGGGGGGTTCGCCTGGTGCCTGATTGGTGGCCAGTCGTGGTCGCCTCCTGTGCAACGCGTGTGCAGGGTTTCGCTTGATAGTTGGTGTGTGGCCTGTCGTGGGCGTCTCATGGGCGCCCCGTGCGCTGGCTTGGATCGCTGGGCTCGGCCTAGCATTACGTCGGGCATGTCCCTCCACACGAGGCATATTCCAAACATAGCCTGGGGGCGTTTTTGTTGAAGAGATTTCGAGTATTGTTGTCACTAT
This sequence comes from Prorocentrum cordatum, assembly GCA_963575745.1. Taxonomy (NCBI): domain Eukaryota; class Dinophyceae; order Prorocentrales; family Prorocentraceae; genus Prorocentrum; species Prorocentrum cordatum. The sequence continues at coordinate 175,196 of CAUYUJ010014843.1, read as the reverse complement.
GTTTCATTTGTCTTCCAAAATCTGCCTGTATGCCACTGGAAGCTGGTGAGGTACGAAGATGGCGAGCTGTCGCAGGACCACCTCATGGTCCTATTACTTGGGTCCGCCACGCAGTCATCGAGGCTCGAGGAGGAGGTGGAGGAGGAGGAGGAGGAGCGGGAGGGAGGAGGAGGAGGAGGAGAGGAGGAGGAGGAGGAGGAGGAGGAGGAGGAGGAGGAGGAGGAGGAGGGAGGAGGGAGGGAGGAGGAGGAGGAGAGGAGAGGAGGAGGAGGAGGAGAGGAGGAGGAGGAGGAGGAGGAGGAGGAGAGGAGGAGGAGGAGGAGGAGGAGGAGGGAGGAGGAGGAGGAGGAGGAGGAGGAGGAGGGAGGAGGAGGAGGAGGAGGAGGAGGAGGAGGAGGAGGAGGAGGAGGAGGAGGAGGAGAGGAGGAGGAGGAGGAGGAGGAGCGGGCGGCGCCAGGCGAAACCTCGAGGAGCGGGCTGCGCCGGGCGAAACCTCGGCCGACCCAGCAAGCGCACGGGGCGTCGGCGCCCACGACTGGCCACGCCCTGCGCGCTGGGCTTCAGTCAGTCACGCCCTGGCCGCTGGGCTGAAGTAGGCTTCCTCCTCCTCCTCCTCCTCCTCCTCCCCCCTCCCTCCTCCTCCTCTCCTCCTCCTCTCTCCTCCTCCTCCTCCTCCTCCTCCTCCTCCTCCTCCTCCCCCTCCTCCTCCTCCTCCTCCTCTCCTCCTCCTCCTCGTCCTCCTCCTCCTCTCCCTCCTCCTCCCCCTCCTCCTCCTCCTCCTCCTCCTCCTCCTCCTCCTCCTCCTCCTCCTCCTCCTCATCCTCATCCTCCCCCTTCTCCTCCTCCTCTTCCTCCTCCTCCTCCTCCTCCTCAGCTTGCGGGCATCTGGTCTCCTCTGAACCGCAGATTGGTATTGCGGGCGGTGAAGCACCCGTCTGACCCGAACTGCGTCTCCAGCGACTCCGCGACCATGAGAGACCGCCTGATCGAGCACTGGGCCCCCATCTTTAAGGCCAAGCCGATCGACCTCAGCCAAGCGCAAGCATACATCGAGCAACACGTTCCGCTATTGGACCTCTCCAAGGTTGATCCCCCATCTCCTGCACTTCTGCGGCGCGTTGTCAGCAAAATGCACTACTATGAACCTGGACTGGACTCCATCCTTTACTCTGCTTGGGCGGCTACTGACTCTGGGATACACGTGCTATCGGACGCCATAATGTGGAACATGCAGGGCCAATCCCTCTTCAAAAGCTCAAATGACACGCTTCAAGTTTGGCTCCCCAAGGGCGAGGAGGTTGATGACTCTCTGGCGACTGGGTGTTCCCGCTCCCCTGGGGCGGTTCGGGTTCTGGGCTTGCGGAATACGGACATAAACGGAAATCACCGCCACAGTCAACATCCAGTTCAGCAAGCTGCTCATGGATTGGGCACCTCGATCGCAGAGGGGCTTCATCCCCAAGAGGAACTTTGGGGTCAACATTTTCGAGCTCGACGTCGCAGCCCGCACGTATTCGAACCCCCCTACTGCAAGCGCTGACCTTCCTGCTCCTGTTGCGCTGGACTTCGGCGCGGCCTTCCCGAGCCTGGCGCAGTCCTTTATGCTGATGGTCTTTCGGCAAATGCAGGCCCCCAGTGCGTTCATGGCTATCTTGGAGCAGCTCTATCATATATTGGACGCTATCGTTATGAAGAACGGGCTCCCTACGTTTGCGTGGCGCATCTCCTCTGGCATCATTCAAGTATGCTCACTCAGGAGATCGATATATGCGGCAGTGACGGCATGCTTTCTTTTCGACCTTCAGACGCGGATGGAGGGCTCACGGCTCGGCCTTGCACGTGCCTGCGCCGATGATATTGGCTGCGTCGTCAAGCAACTACAGGCGCTCCGCATCCTCGCTGACGTGATGCAGACCGCGGAGAAGATCGCCACGCTCGTGCTCAAGCTCACCAAGTGCCTGCTAGTGCCGCTCCACGCGCAGTTCACGGAGCAGCCGCCCCTGAGCTCGGCATGGTGGCTGCGGGAGAGTCCCACCGTGGGGTGGCCGGTGCGCGCGCGTCCGCCGACCGGCTCATTTTCAAGCTGAAGAACAGGCTGGTGGCCGCTGACCGCAAGGCTCTCGCCTTCGAGTCTGCGCTGCTGCACCTCTTCGGCGACGCGGAGGTTGCGGAGAGGGTCGCCTGTATTCGTCCTGCCCTCGCGCCCCTCCTCGCGGGCGAGCGGCCCGAGGCGCTGGACATCCTTCGGCGCAACGTGGCGCTCCACTCCGAGGGGCCCTGCGGCGTGTCTCTGGTCTCAGCTGGCCATGCCGAGCTGCGCAAGGCCCAGAAGCACGCGCGTAGGCTCGAGGCGAGGAGGGCGGACACCCAGCCCGCGGCTCACGTGCTGATGCAGGGCTCCCCGCCCGTCGAGGCCGAGAGCGGGCTCCGTCGTGACGCGCCCCCTTTCGTCCCGAGCTCGGGCTGCTGGGTGCCGCTGGACGGCTGCGGCCGCCTCTGCACGTGCGGCGCGACGTGCTACTCGTCGCGCTCCCCGCTGCCGCTCTCTGTTGAGGAGGTGTTCGAGGATCACGGCGACGAGGACTCTCCGTGTGGCGAGGCGGCTGCTGCTGAGTTTCCGACCAGGGGCGCCCCCCCCGCCTTGGTCGACGGCTCTGAGGGGTGAGTGGGGCCGCGGGCCCGCCGCTGGACGCCGTGCCAGTTTCGCAGCCTGGCAGTGCGGCATCTCGTCGTGCCCCTGGCTGGTGGCTGGCGCGCGCGGCAGTCGCCAGAGTCTGGCTGGGGCCATCGCTGGACGAGGGCGCCGTCCCCGAGGCTGCGGGCGGTGTGCTGTGGGAGCCGCGCGGGCTGCCACCCGACCCAGAAGAAGGCCGCCTTTTCTCCTTGGACGTCGGCTGGTGATATACTCCTGAGTATTGTTCTGCATATTTCTGGTAATTCCGAGGTTGCCCAGGTCTCTCCTCGCTCGCGCCGAAATCGTTTTTTTTTTTTTTTTTTTTTTTTTGTGCTCGCGTGCGGTGCTGGCTTCCTGGCACTTCGGGAGGTATTGCATGTGGCTGGCAGTCCGACGCGGTTAGCTTTGCGTGGCAGTGTCGTGGTCATCCTCACGAATTACATCATAAATGCGCCGTTCGAGATATGCATCATGGAGTCCTCTTCGTACCACGTGGTGGTTCTGAAGGTGATCGTGGCTGTGCTGTTCCTGGGCCTGTTCTTCTTCGTGTTGCATCAGTTCCTGAACGTGCTCGTCACGCTCTTCGCCCCCTTACAGGGGTCCATGGCCGTGGATGTGAAAAAAAATCCGTGCACGAATCGATCCGTGATATTGTTCCTTTGTTTGCCAACATTCAAGTGGTCAGCTCTCTGGCTTATCATGGCCTAGTCTTGGGCTCTGCGGCAGATGAGAGCTCATGCTGGCTGACGCCATCTATTTAAAGTCAAACTGAGATCAAGATTGGTGGGTACGAGTCCGCTCGCAGTCTCGCGGTTGGTGGTCAACTGCGCGACGAGACTTGCCCCCGTGCTCTCGTGCGTCGCGCAGTTCCGCATGGTGCCAAGATGGCTTCTCCGCGTTGCCCTCTCGGCACCAGGACGTTCAGGACGTTCTGGACCTCCGCGAAGAGCTGATTGCCCTCTCCTGGACGGTCAGGATCCCCCATCGGCGCCTTTAACAGCTCGGCCTGGCTTTAACTCCGCGGCGCTGGTGGCCCATCTGTACCTCCCTGGCTTGCCATGAGCATTGGTGCCCTGGTAAGGACGACCCGCACTACGCCCCCGGAATTTCAAAGACTACATGACTGGATGTATCGCCAACGCCAGCAGCTAGGCGATCTTCGTGCGCTATCTCAAACGGTAGCTAATGGGCGGCGGCCGTATCCACACTTCTGGCAATCAGAGGCTTTTGTCGAAACCCTGGCCAGAGTCCGCGACTGCTCTGCCTCCAACATCTTCCCTGACTACTCGCAGGCACACCTGGTCTCAGCCGATGCAGAAGCTGACCGATGGCAAACAACGCAGACTACGTCGGTGGGTTCGCAACGATGCGTAGCCAAGCTGATCAAGACTCGCATCTGCCACTCCCCGTTGTGGAACTTCCTCGAGACACGACTCATCCGCCGCTTCCCTGAGTTGAGAGTGATGGGCGACTCTCCTGTTCTTGCGCAACGCTTCGGGGATGCTCACTGCCTTGGGCATTTGCATTCCTCAAGAAGGTTGCCAATGGCTGGGCGACACCGCACATGACACTTCAGCCGCACGGGCGCCTCTCGTGCCGATTTGGTTGTCCGCGGCAACCTGATGCTGTTCACCACTACTTACAGTGCCAACCATTTCGTCTCTTTCTGGAGCAAGAGCTTGCCTACTCGCGGCCCTCCACCCCGCTGGGGCGCCTGGGCCTCATGGGCTCGGCTGTCGAACTGGACAAGATCGTCTTTGACGTTGCGGTGATGTGCTACACATATGTCGGTGCAGCTCACTCTTCAGCCGCTCATGTTTGGAGGCGGGAGGCGGCGCGCTGCTTTGTCAAGGCAGCCATTCGCACTGCACAGCTAGGTGCTACTGCGCCATCGAGAGCGCCCCCGGGGACAAGGTGCGCTGGGCGCGCGCGCCCTGACAAGAGAAACGGGCCATCCTGCTCTTCATCACTCTCGTCTTCGTCTTCCTCGTTCTCTTCTGGATCTTCCCCACCACCATCGAGCGATGTGCCCCGCCCCTCGCCATCAACACCGGCTATCGACATCATTGAGGGCGCTTTTGCTCTGGCTGGAGGCTCGTCTTCATCGTGCTCTTCACCGAGATCGCCATTGTCACTCCCTTGCTGCATTCCGTCAACGCTATCGCCAGCTCCCATTGCCACGGCCGCAACAACTCTGGGGGCGCCACTTGCCTGCTCTGGTGACGACCTTGGTGCTGGTTTACGGTTAAGTGGAAAACATATGGTTGAGGTGCTCCCAAATGAAGGTTCATGGCGATCCGCTTCCCGATGCTTATCATCACCGGTTTGCTTCATGTTGCACTCGCAGAGTATCACGGCTCAAGCTGGGATATCCATCGACTCACCTCCAATGCTCCAATGATCGCCCTCGCTTTGGGATTTCTCTTTCAGCCTGCGGCTGTCGCCTATGGGGCCACTGCCAGCACTTCTTACAGCGACGACGAGCATTCCTACTCCACCGCTCACGCCTTTGCCGCCAGTTTTGGGGCGCCCTGGGCATACTCCTGGGCCGCGCGACCCTATTGGTGGGCAAGAGCTGGACAGTGATAGCGAGACGTCGGCTACGACTGCACTTCATGATGTAGATCTCCCTGCGCTCTTTGAATCCTTTGTCCCCCCATCGGAGGAGACAGGCCTTCCTATCGCCGCTCGCCGCCAGGCGCTCGAGGACAGAATTGAGGCATGGGCTCGCTCGTGGACCCCCACGCTGATGGTGAACATGCACGGCTCTGACTTCGATCAATGGACGCAGTGGTGCCCAGACTATGTGGAGAACGTTCTCAGGTATGATGACCTTCAACTTCTTTGCGGTGGCTGGGCGGGCAGGCGACAGCTCGCTCTGGACTGGTGTCTCAGCGGGTGGTACCGCAGTGCCATTGCTCGAGAGCAACTACGACGTCTCCTCATTGACCCATTGCCTGAGAATGATGAGAAACGGACGCGGCGCCTCCGCCTTCTGGCCATGGCGCACCTGAAAAAGCTCGGGTGGCGTGCCGACCCGCCGCGCATGTCTGCAGCCAACCGCGACGACTGCCTGGCGCAGATCACTTCGGCTCCACCGATCGCCCCACCTGCGCTCATGCCGCATCTCTACGTTCTTCCGCACCTGCTTATCGACCTGACGTTCGAAGCTCTCGCCCAGGGCGAACCGCCGCCTGATGAGGATAACGCCAGCATCGACCACGAGGGAGTCCCGAACCCCTCCGACTTGGATCTCGTGCTCATGGCGGAGGGCGAAGGCGACGGCGACTACCCGTCGAGTCACGCGTTGGATATCGCCATTCGAACTGATGAACACCCACCACATCCTGGGCCGCATTCAGCGATGATGGATTCGAACGACAGCTTCTACGTGTTCTGCGGCGCTCCCGTGATGATGACGACGGGGTCCTGCCCCGCGACCCTACGGCTGGCTCCTCGGGCGATGCCCCTCGGACTGCGGCTCCTGCTGCACCCGCGACGCAGAGCACGAGCAGCTCCTCGGGTGTGTCAACGAGCACTGTTGATGACTTTGGTGCAACGATGGCTACACACGGTTTCGGCGTCATCTACCCTGACGGCTCCGTGGGGGGCGCCCTTCTGCCTGCCCGTGACGCATCACCAGCCTTGGAACATTCTCCTGTGGACCCGCCCCCCCCCCCCCTGTGCCGGAAGCAGCGGCCGAATATTTCCCTGGCCCACAAGCTCTGGGTGTTCCACCTGTGGATCGACTCCCACCTTTTCATCCTGCTTCTGATCTCGCTCTTCATGATGATGGGGATGGCCATGCTGGAGAACTTCCGCTACGTCGTGTGCCTGTTCCTGGCGTTCTTCCCGACCCCGCTCATGACCCCCAGATGAGGAACAAGTATGCGCACGTGGACGCGATGTCGGGGGTGACTGGCCTGCTGCCGCACACCTCGCTCGCTCTCCAACTGGCGCTCGAGACCCTAAGCCAAGGCCCAGACCCGCGCCCGGCATCGACAGCATCAACTGCGTCTGCTCCAAGGGCGACGACTGTGGGAGCCCCAGCGTCTGCAGAGAACCTATCGCAACGTGACAAGATCTCCCACCAGCAGATCGAGTACGCGATGCGGGCCTTGGACATTTTATACCCTGTACTACAATATACTAGTCGGGAGATGGTACGGTGGATGCTACTACACTCTGCCTCCCTCGTCGTTGCCCATGACGCACTGCCAGCAGACCCTGAGACCGTTCCTCTTCCTGCACCCGACCGCTTACCTCATGCTCCGCCACTTCCTGATGATGATCTGGCTGGTACTTCGGCCAGGGGCGAAGGTGCCTTCCCCGACTACACGCCCTTCGATCCCGCAGCGCTGGATGCTGCCGGGGTGGTTTCGGTTGCCTCCCCACCTGCGGCCTTCCCCGACTTCAACCCCTCTGACATGGACGACGGTGGTGCTGGGGGCACTGCGCACGTGGATGATGGCACTGATACTGGCCACACCGCGCTGGTCGTTGACGCGACCGACGGCTCGATCAGCCCCATCGACCCCGCCTACGGCGCCCTGGATTTCAACAGCGTGAGCCTGAGAGGCTCCGCGCTCGCGCGCACGCAGCGGCCCTAGGCGGGGAGAGGCGTTCGCCAGGGACGCTCGCTCCTCCTCCTCCTCCTCCTCCTCCTCCTGCTCCTCCTCCTCTTCCTCCTCCTCCTCCCCCTCCTCCTCCTCCTTTTTCCTCCTCCCCCCCATCCTCCTCCTCCTTTTTCCTCCTCCTCCTCCTCCTGCTCCTCCTCCTCTTCCTCATCCTGCTCCTCCTTCTCCTCCTCCTCGTGGGGGCGCCCGTGCGCCGGGTGTGGGCCCGCCGAGATGTCGCCGGGCGCCAGCCCGCGAGCGCACCGTGGGCGCCGCGTGCGCCGACTGGGCCCGCCGAGGTTTCGGCGGGTGGCCGCCTCGCGGGCGCCTCGTGCGTCGGCTGGGTCCGCCGAGTCTTCGCCTAAGCCTAATGGTGCCAGGCAGGCATGGCGCGCTGGATGCGCCACGTGCGCCATGTGGGCCGCCTGGTCCAGCCGCGCCGTGTGCACCACGTTCGGGGAGCGCGCAGGGTGTGCCAGGTGCGCCCGCGCACGTGGCAGCACACGTCGGCCCCCACCATCCCGAAAGCCAATGCACAACCGCGGCGGGGATCAAACAGTGGCGAAGCGTCCTGGCTCGACTATAGGCCTACCAGGCAATGTTCTGATAGCCTGATGTGGTTTCCACGAGGTGTTCTCAGAACGCTTCTGGCTGGGGCTGCCTCGTTTTGACACATCGGGCTTATGTTCTAAGAACATTGTTTTTGTGCTTAGAACATTTTTGGGTTCTAAGAACATGTCGTGGCAGGCCTATAGGAATGCCGGGACGGGCGGTTCCTGCTCAATGGTGGTCGCCCGTGCGCACCCACGCGAGCACCGTCCGGCTCGCAGCACTCCGGTTGCACACTATCCAGCTCGCAGCACAGGTTCGCCTCCACACGGCCCGCACCGCTCGCAACACACAGGCTGCGCCACGCACGGCACGCAGCCAGAGTGCACTTGCGCATCTCTTGGGGCACACGCGAGCTCTAATGTTTATGCGACCCCCTTGCCGAGGCTGGATTTGAGCGTCTGGCGCTCTCACAGTCGGGTTTGCGCAGTTTAGGTGCCGTGTCTAGTTTGGACGATCGATCATTCGAAGCACATGTAAGCCGTGCCGAACCTTCACATGTAAAGACGGGGCTTGTTCGGTTCAATTGAAGGTGCGTTATGACAAGGTCTTGCTAATCTTCGGGTAAGCAATTCGAGTGGTACAATGTGCCTCGATGCCGGTAAGCGATGGACACGCTGCGCTCAAGGTGCATGCGAGTGGCGCTTAACTCGCCAATGGTGTATGAACCAGCCACGTGCAACTCGAACTAACTTAGCTATTGTTGCTTAGCTGCTTTGGGGTTCACGCACAAGTTACACCGTGCTATGTGTGAGCATGGTGGCGCAATGGTAAGTTGCTGATGGCCGCTTCACTTTGCATCAGAAGGCGAAAAGGCGTTGTGTTTGTGGGTGCATGGAGTTGCGTACCTTGGCGCGCTGGACGGGATCCAGGTCAGGCCACGATGTGTCCGACTTCAGATGCACATGCGTTTTTCCCGCACCGCTCTTCCACAGGCAAAGAGGACAGATTAGTTGCCATCTCCAGGTGCAGCCAACCCCAGCTCCAACGGCGCCAACTTGCCTTGGCGACTTGGCAGCTTTCTCGACCGAGTATGGGAATTGCAGTAGCTACGCGCTTGGAAAAGTCAACCACGACCATTGTAGTACAGATTCCGACCCTGATCAGGGGGGCCTTTTGGCCATACAGGTGTGTCCAGATTGTAGAGTCTGCTTCGTGCTACCGTCCAGCACTACGTCGACGTCGACTGCAACAGCATCGCTGAGTGCGACCAGCAGCATCACAGTAAGTGTGCCTTCAGCGCCATCCTCCTGCATCGGCGACCGTCTAACTTTTATGACTGACTATGGTAGTTGTTCCAGCTACGGAGTCGGATTGTTCAACCATGATTATTGTGATTCTGATTCTGACCCCAGTCAAGGGTTGTTGGCAGTTCAGGTGTGCCCCGAGTGCGAGCAGTGCGTAGAGCTGACAACTACCACAACGATTATGTTTTGTGTTGGCGACTCGGCTTCTTTTGTAACTGACTATGGCTATTGTGTCAGCTATGGGGCTGGTCAAACCAACCATGTCGGCTGCGATTCTGATTACGACGCCAGTCAAGGGCTGTTGGCGCATCAGGTGTGCCCAGAGTGTCAGCAGTGCGAATTGCCGATCATTCCCATCTCAACAACGCAAGGTAGCAGTGTCAGCGCGACGCGTATCAGCACGACTGACGGCAGCAGGGTTGGCACCAGCAGCATCACGACAGAACGCAGCGTTGTTGCGTCGGCGCCCTCGAGTGAAACCCGCAGCGCGACAGAGAGCAGCGCGACTGGAAGCAGCAGCCCTACTGTGACGTCCACAAGTTGGACGAGCACCATCAGTCGGGGCAGCTCGACTGGCACCAGTGGCAGCAGGACAGAGAGCAGCAGCCACACGGTATCATACGCGAGTTGGACCAGCCGCTCAACCTATCGAAGCACGAGTGACAGCAGCAGCTTTACGTCGACGTCCGCACGTAGGACCAGCAGCGCAGCTCAGAGCAGCTTGACCACTACCACAACGATTCCCTTTTGTGTCGGCGACTCGGCAACATTTGCAAGTGAGTTTGGCAATTGTGCCAGCTACGGGGCAGGACTGTTTAATCATGATTACTGCGATTCTGATTCCGATCCCAGTCAAGGGTTATTAGCCCGTCAAGTGTGCCCCGAGTGCGAGCAGTGCGTAGAGCTGACCATTACCACCACGATTCCTTTGTGTGTTGGCGACTCGGTTTCTTTTGTAACTGATTATGGCTATTGTATCAGCTACGGGGTTGGTCAAACCAACCATGACGGCTGCCATTCTGATTCTGACGCCAGTCAAGGGTTGTTGGCGTATCAGGTGTGTCCGGAGTGTGAGCAGTGCGAGGCGCCTCCGTCCACTACCACAACGATTTCTTTTTGTGTTGGCGACTCGGCAACATTTTCAAGTGAATTTGGCAGTTGTTCCAGCTACGGGGCAGGACTGTTCAATCACGATTACTGCGATTCTGATTCCGACCCTAGTCAAGGCTTATTAGCCCGGCAAGTGTGCCCCGAGTGCGAGCAGTGCGTAGAGCTGACCACTACCACAACGATTCCGTTGTGTGTTGGCGACTCGGCTTCTTTTGTAACTGATTATGGCTATTGTGTCAGCTACGGGGTTGGTCAAACCAACCATGTCGGCTGCGATTCTGATTCTGACGCCAATCAAGGGCTGTTGGCGTATCAGGTGTGTCCGGAGTGTGAGCAGTGCGAGGCGCCTCCGTCCACTACCACAACGATTTCTTTTTGTGTTGGCGACTCGGCAACATTTTCGAGTGAATTTGGCAGTTGTTCCAGCTACGGGGCAGGACTGTTCAATCACGATTACTGCGATTCTGATTCCGACCCTAGTCAAGGCTTATTAGCCCGGCAAGTGTGCCCCGAGTGCGAGCAGTGCGTAGAGCTGACCACTACCACAACGATTCCGTTGTGTGTTGGCGATTCGGCTTCTTTTGTAACTGACTATGGCTATTGTGTCAGCTACGGTGTTGGTCAAACCAACTATAACGGCTGCGATATTGATTATGACGCCAGTCAAGGGTTGTTGGCGCATCAGGTGTGCCCAGAGTGTCAGCAGTGCGAATTGCCGACAGAGGGCAGCGCGACTGAAAGCAGCAGCCCTACTGTGACGTCCACAAGTTGGACAAGCACCATTAGTCGGAGCAGCTCGACTGGCACCAGTAGCAGCAGGACAGAGAGCAGCAGCCATACGTTATCATCCGCGAGTTGGACCAGCAGCGCAACACATACCAGCACAAGTGAAAGCAGCAGCTTTACGTTCACGTCTGCAAGTAGGACCAGCAGCACAACTCAGAGCAGCTCGACCATTTCCTCACGTAGCAGCACGACAGGCAGCAGCAGCTCTACGTTGACGACCGCGAGCTGGACCAGCAGCCCAACAGAGAGCAGCGCAACCGAAAGCAGCAGCTCCACGAGGACGTCCGCCAGTGGGTCCAGCTCAACAACTCCGAGCAGCTCGACTGGCACCAGTAGCAGCACGACAGAAAGCAGCTCTACGGTGACGTCAGCGAGCGGGACCAGCAGCACGACGAAGAGCAGCGCGACTGAAAGCAGCAGCTCTACGAGGACGTCCGCCAGTGGGTCCAGCACAACAACTCGGAGCACCTCGACTGGCACCAGTACCAGCACGACGGATAGCAGCAGCTCTACGTTGACGTCAGCAAGCTTGACCAGCACCACGACAGAGAGCAGCATGACGGGCACCAGCAGCCGCACCACAGGCAGCAGCAGCGCTACGTTGACATCTGCGAGTGGCACCAGCGCTACGACAGAGATCAGCGCAAGTGAAAGCAGCAGCTCTACGGTGACGTCGGCGAGTGGGACCAGCACCACGACAGAGAGCAGCTTGACCGGCACCAGTAGCTCAACGGTGACGACTGCGAGCGGAACCAGCACCACGACAGAGAGCAGCATCACAGGTACCAGTAGCAGCACGACAGATAGCAGCAGTACGGTGACGTCAGCGAGCGGGACCAGCATCACGACGGAGAGCAGCGCAACAGAAAGCAGCAGCTCCACGAGGACGTCCGCCAGTGGGTCCAGCACAATGACTCAGAGCAGCTCGACTGGCACCAGTAGCAGCACGACAGATAGCAGCGGCTCTACGTTGACGTCAGCAAGCTTGACCAGCACCACGACAGAGAGCAGCACAAGTGAAAGCAGCAGCTCAACGGTGACGTCGGCGAGTGGGACCAGCACCACGACAGAGAGCAGCATGACCGGCACCAGTAGCTTTACGTTGACGACTGCGAGCGAAACCAGCACCACGACAGAGAGCAGTATCGCAGGTACCAGTAGCAGCACGACAGATAGCAGCAGCTCAACGTTGACGTCGGCGAGTGGGACCAGCACCACGACGGAGAGCAGCATGTCTGGCACCAGTAGCTTTACGTTGTCGACTGCCAGCGAAACCATCACCACGACAGGCAGCAGCATTACAGGTACCAGTAGCAGCACTACAGATAGCAGCAGCTCAACGGTGACGTCGGCGAGTGGGACCAGCACCACGACAGAGAGCAGCGTGACCGGCACCAGTAGCTCTACGTTGACGACTGCGAGCGGAACCAGCGCCACGACAGAGAGCAGCATCACAGGTACCAGTAGCAGCACGACAGATAGCAGCAGCTCTACGGTGACGACCGCGAGTGGGACCGGCACCACGACGGAGAGCAGCATGACTGGCACCAGTAGCTCTACGTTGACGACTGCGAGCGTAACCAGCTCCACGACAGAGAGCAGCATCACAGGTACCAGTAGCAGCACGACAGATAGCAGCAGCTCTACGTTGACGTCAGCGAGCGGGACCAGCACCACGACGGAGAGCAGCGCAACAGAAAGCAGCAGTTCCACGAGGACGTCCGCCAGTGGGTCCAGCACAACAACTCAGAGCAGCTCGACTGGCACCAGCAGCAGCACGACAGATAGCAGCAGCTCTACGTTGACGTCAGCAAGCTTGACCAGCACCACGACAGAGAGCAGCATGACTGGCACCAGCAGCAGCACGACAGGCACCAGCAGCAGCTCTACGTTGACATCTGCGAGTGGCACCAGCGTTACGACAGAGAGCAGCGCAAGTGAAAGCAGCAGCTCAACGGTGACGTCGGCGAGTGGGACCAGCACCACGACAGAGAGCAGCTTGACCGGCACCAGTAGCTCTACGTTGACGACTGCGAGCGAAATCATCACCACGACAGAGAGCAGCATGACTGGCACCAGCAGCAGCACGACAGATAGCATCAGCTCTACGGTGACGTCAGCGAGCGGGACCAGCACCACGACGGAGAGCAGCGCAACAGAAAGCAGCAGTTCCACGAGGACGTCCGCCAGTGGGTCCAGCACAACAACTCAGAGCAGCTCGACTGGCACCAGTAGCAGCACGACAGATAGCAGCAGCTCTACGTTGACGTCAGCAAGCTTGACCAGCACCACGACAGAGAGCAGCATGACTGGCACCAGCAGCAGCACGACAGGCACCAGCAGCTCTACGGTGACGACCGCGAGTGGGACCGAGAGCTCAACAGAGAGCAGCTCAACGGTGGCGTCGGCGAGTGGGACCAGCACCATGACAGAGAGCAGCATGACTGGCACCAGTAGCTCTACGTTGACGACTGCGAGCGGAACCATCACCACGACAGAGAGCAGCACGACAGATAGCAGCAGCTCAACGTTGACGTCAGCGAGCGGGACCAGCAGCACGACGGAGAGCAGCGCATCTGAAAGCAGCAGCTCCGCGACGACGTCCGCCAGCGGGTCCAGCACAGCAACTCAGAGCAGCTCGACTGGCACCAGTAGCAGCGCGACAGATAGGAGCAGTTTTACGTTCACGTCAGCAAGCTTGACCAGCACCACGACAGAGAGCAGCACAAGTGAAAGCAGCAGCTCAACGGTGACGTCGGCGAGTGGGACCAGCACCACGACAGAGAGCAGCATGACCGGCACCAGTAGCTTTACGTTGTCGACTGCGAGCGAAACCAGCACCACGACAGAGAGCAGTATCGCAGGTACCAGTAGCAGCACGACAGATAGCAGCAGCTCAACGTTGACGTCGGCGAGTGGGACCAGCACCACGACGGAGAGCAGCATGTCTGGCACCAGTAGCTTTACGTTGTCGACTGCCAGCGAAACCATCACCACGACAGGCAGCAGCATTACAGGTACCAGTAGCAGCACTACAGATAGCAGCAGCTCAACGGTGACGTCAGCGAGCGGGACCAGCACCACGACGGAGATCAGCGCATCTGAAAGCAGCAGTTCCACGAGGACGTCAGCCAGTGGGTCCAGCACAGCAACTCAGAGCAGCTCGACTGGCACCAGTAGCAGCGCGACAGATAGCAGCAGTTCTACGTTGACGTCGGCAAGCTTGACCAGCACCACGACAGAGAGCCGCATTACTGGCACTAGCAGCCGCACCACAGGCAGCAGCAGCGCTACATTGACGTCTGCGAGTGGCACCAGCGTTACGACAGAGAGCAGCACAAGTGAAAGCAGCAGCTCAACGTTGACGTCGGCGAGTGGGACCAGCACCACGACGGAGAGCAGCATGTCTGGCACCAGTAGCTTTACGTTGTCGACTGCCAGCGAAACCATCACCACGACAGGCAGCAGCATTACAGGTACCAGTAGCAGCACTACAGATAGCAGCAGCTCAACGGTGACGTCAGCGAGCGGGACCAGCACCACGACGGAGATCAGCGCATCTGAAAGCAGCAGTTCCACGAGGACGTCAGCCAGTGGGTCCAGCACAGCAACTCAGAGCAGCTCGACTGGCACCAGTAGCAGCGCGACAGATAGCAGCAGTTCTACGTTGACGTCGGCAAGCTTGACCAGCACCACGACAGAGAGCCGCATTACTGGCACTAGCAGCCGCACCACAGGCAGCAGCAGCGCTACATTGACGTCTGCGAGTGGCACCAGCGTTACGACAGAGAGCAGCACAAGTGAAAGCAGCAGCTCAACGTTGACGTCGGCGAGTGTGACCAGCACCACGACAGAGAGCAGCATGTCTGGCACCAGTAGCTCTACGGTGACGTCAGCGAGCGAAACCAGCACCACGACAGAGAGCAGCATGACTGGCACCAGCAGCAGCACGACAGATAGCAGCAGCTTTACGTTGACGTCAGCGAGCGGGACCAGCACCACGACAGAGAGCAGCACAAGTGACAGCAACAGCTCCACGATGACGTCATCGAGCTTGGCCAGCACCACGACAGAGAGCAGCATGACTGGCACCAGCAGCAGCATGACAGATAGCAGCAGCTCTACGGTGACGTCGGCGAGCGGGACCAGCACCACGACGGAGAGCAGCATGACTGGCACCAGTAGCTCTACGTTGACGACTGCGAGCGTAACCAGCTCCACGACAGAGAGCAGCATCACAGGTACCAGTAGCAGCACGACAGATAGCAGCAGCTCTACGGTGACGTCAGCGAGCGGGACCAGCAGCACGACGGAGAGCAGCGCAACAGAAAGCAGCAGCTCCACGAGGACATCCGCCAGTTGGTCCAGCACAACAACTCAGAGCAGCTCGACTGACACCAGTAGCAGCGCGACAGATAGCAGCAGTTCTACGTTGACGTCGGCAAGCTTGACCAGCACCACGACAGAGAGCCGCATTACTGGCACTAGCAGCCGCACCACAGGCAGCAGCAGCGCTACATTGACGTCTGCCAGTGGCACCAGCGTTACGACAGAGAGCAGCACAAGTGAAAGCATCAGCTCAACGGTGACGTCGGCGAGTGGGACCAGCACCACGACAGGTAGCAGCTTGACCGGTACCAGTAGCTCTACATTGACGACTGCGAGCGGGACCAGCACCACGACAGTGAGCAGCATGACTGGCACCAGGAGCAGCACGACAGATAGCAGCAGCTCTACGGTGACGTCAGCGAGCGGGACCAGCAGCACGACTGAGAGCAGCGCATCTCAAAGCAGCAGCTCCACGATGACGTCCGCCAGCGGGTCCAGCACAGCAACTCAGAGCATCTCGACTGGCACCAGTAGCAGCGCGACAGATAGCAGCAGTTCTACGTTGACGTCAAAAAGTTTGACCAGCGCCACGACGGAGAGCAGCACAAGCGAAAGCAGCAGCTCAACGGTGACGTCGGCGAGTGGGACCAGCACCACGACAGAGAGCAGCATGACCAGCACCAGTAGCTCTACGTTGACGACTGCGAGCGAAACCAGCACCACGACAGAGAGCAGTGTCGCAGGTACCAGTAGCAGCACGACAGATAGCAGCAGCTCATCGTTGACGTCGGCGAGTGGGACCAGCACCACGACGGAGAGCAGCATGCCTGGCACCAGTAGCTTTACGTTGACGACTGCGAGCGAAACCAGCACCACGACAGAGAGCAGCATTACAGGTACCAGTAACAGCACCACGACAGATAGCAGCAGCTCTACGGTGACGTCAGCGAGCGGGACCAGCACCACGACGGAGAGCAGCGCAACAGAAAGCAGCAGCTCCACGACGACGTCCGCCAGCGGGTCCAGCATAGCAACTCAGAGCAGCTCGACTGGCACCAGTAGCAGCGCGACAGATAGCAGCAGTTCTACGTTGACGTCGGCAAGCTTGACCAGCACCACGACAGAGAGCAGCATTACTGGCACCAGCAGCCGCACCACAGGCAGCAGCAGCGCTACATTGACGTCTGCGAGTGGCACCAGCGTTACGACAGAGAGCAGCACAAGTGAAAGCAGCAGCTCAACAGTGACGTCGGCGAGTGGGACCAGCACCACAACAGAGAGCAGCATGACTGGCACCAGTAGCTCTACGTTGACGACTGCGAGCGAAACCAGCACCACGACAGAGAGCAGCATGACTGGCACCAGCAGCAGCACGACAGATAGCAGCAGCTCTACGGTGACGTCAGCGAGCGGGACCAGCACCCCGACAGAGAGCAGCACAAGTGAAAGCCACAGCTCCACGATGACGTCATCGAGCTTGGCCAGCACCACGACAGAGAGCAGCTCGACTGGCACCACTAGCAGCACGACAGATAGCAGCAGCTCTACGTTGACGACCGCGAGCGTGACCAGCATCTCAACAGAGAGCAGCACAAGCGAAAGCAGCAGCTCTACGTTGACGTCGGCGAGTGCGACCAGCACCACGACAGAAAGCAGCATGACCGGCACCAGTAGCTCTGCGTTGACGACTGCGAGCGGAACCAGCGCCACGACAGAGAGCAGCATGACTAGCACCAGTAGCAGCACGACAGATAGCAGCAGCTCTACGTTGACGTCAGCAACCTTGACCATCACCACGACGGAGAGCAGCATGACTGGCACTAGAAGCCGCACGACAGGTAGCAGCAGCTCTACGTTGACATCTGCGAGTGGCACCAGCGTTACGACAGAGAGCAGCACAAGTGAAAGCAGCAGCTCAACGGTGACGTCGGCGAGTGGGACCAGCACCACGACGGAGAGCAGCATGTCTGGCACCAGTAGCTCTACGTTGACGACTGCGAGCAAAACCATCACCACGACAGACAGCAGCATTACAGGTACCAGTAGCAGCACGACAGATAGCAGCTCTACGGTGACGTCAGCGAGCGGGACCAGCAGTACGACGGAGAGCAGCGCATCTGAAAGCAGCAGCTCCACGATGACGTCCGCCAGCGGGTCCAGCACAGCAACTCAGAGCAGCTCGACTGGCACCAGTAGAAGCGGGACACAGAGCAGCAGTTCTACGTTGACGTCAGAAAGTTTGACCAGCACCACGACAGAGAGCAGCATGACTGGCACCAGCAGCCGCACGACCGGTAGCAGCAGCTCTACGTTGACGTCTGCGAGTGGTACCAGCACCACGACAGAGAGCACCACGTCTACAAGCGGGACCAGCAGCTCAACAGAGAGCAGCTCAACGGTGACGTCGGCGAGCGAAAACAGCACCACGACGGAGAGCAGCATGACTGGTACCAGTAGCTCTACGTTGACGTCCGCGAGCGGAACCAGCACCGCGACAGAGAGCAACATGATTGGTACCGGCAGCAGCACGACAGATACCAGCAGCTCTACGTTGACGTCTGCGAGTGGCACTAGCGTTTCGACTGAGAGCAGCACAAGTAAAAGCAGCAGCTCAACGCTGACGACCATCACCACGACAGAGAGCAGCATGTCTGACACCAGCAGCAGCAACAGCAGCACTACAGGAAGCAGCAGCTCCACGTTGACGTCTGCGAGTGGTGCTAGCGTTACGACAGATTCCTCTCGCTTCGCGGGGTGCACGTCCAGAGCACGTGCAGTCCAGTCGTGGAGCCTCGTGGGAGCCTCTTGGGAGCCTCTTTGAGGCTTGTTGGGAGCGTCTTGGGGCCTCCAGGTGGCTTCTTTGGGGCCTCTTCCAGGTCTTGGGGTGGGGCCCTGAGGGCTTCTTGTGCCGTCTTGGTGCCATTCTGGAGGCTTCTGGGGGGCGTCTTGGGGCCTCCAGGGGGCTTCTTTGGGGCCTCTTCCAGGTTTTGGTGCCTTTGGCGGCGTCTTGGGCCGTCTTGGGGCGCTCTAGCGCTGTCTGGTCCCTTCGGAGGCCGCCTTGGGGGCCTTCGGCGGTCGCCTTGGGGCTCTCTTGAGGTCCTCTTGGGCCGTCTCGGGCTCCTCTCGGGGGCGTCTTGGGGCCCTGAGTGTTTCTTGGGCCGTCCTGGGGCCACTTTGGAGGCTGCTTGGGCCGTCCTGGGTTTCTGAGAGCCGAAAAAGGCGAGAACACAACAATTTTACAACAAACAGAAGTAAATCAATAATTTTGGCCTCTGGAGGCGCTCTTGGGGGTGCTTGTGGGGCCCTCCTGGGCCGTCTAGGGGGCTCTTGGGGGCCGTCTTGGACCGTCTTGGGGCCGTCTTGGCGGGTACTGAGGCCATCCTGAGCCGTCATGACGGTCCCATGGACCCCCAAGAGACCCCAGGAGCCCAAATCGTAGATTTTCCATCGTTTTTGCTGCAGGCTTCGAAGCACAAAAGGGGTCCGTCACGTTTGGGTCGACGGAGGTGGCGCGACTCCAGGGGGGGCAGGGGGGACACATAGTAATATAACACAACACAACACAACATCTGGCAATTATGCAACTACTGGATACATAGGATACGTTGCATTATTGACTCCGCAGAAAACGCTGCCGCTCAGCACGTCACCTCCGGACGTGGATTCCTTTCGCTTCGCGGGGTGCGCGTCCGGAGCGCGTGTTCTCAGTCGTTGCGGGGCCTTGTGGGAGCCTCTTGGGGCCTTTTGGAAGTGTCTTGAGAGCGTATTGGGGCCTCCAGGGGTTGGGTTTGCGGCCTGACGGGGCCTCCTGGGGCGTCTTGGGCCGAGATTGCAATCGATGTGCGCAGGTGGAGAACGCGGGCCCCAAACGGATCCCATGAGAAAAAACACGAACCGGAAATCCAAGCCTTCCGCCCCAATAGGCTCCCAGGAGGCCCCAGGAAGCTTCCAAGAGGCCCCAAGAGGCCCCCAAGAGGCCCAAGAGAACCCATGAGGCCCTATGAGGCCCCCAAGAGGCCTCAAAGCTGCCTCCAAGAGGCCCCCGAAAGGACCCCCACGAGATCCCAACGAACATCAAAGAGGCTTCATACCTACAACCCAGACACGGTGGCGGGATGAGCCGAAGTCCATTGGATATCCTTTTCCTGCTGTGCCTCCTCATCCTCCTCCTCCTCCTCATCATCATCATCAGCATCATCATAATCATCATAATCATCGTCAGCATCAGCATCAACAACAACCGCATCGCCGTCATCATCAGCATCAGCATCAGCATCAGCATCAGCATCAGCATCAGCAGCAACAACAGCATCAGCATCAGCAGAATCATCAGCAGCAGCAGCAGAAGGCATCATCATCATCATCATCATCATCATCATCATCATCATCATCATCATCATCATCATCATCATCATCATCATCATCAACAGCATCCTCATCATCAACAGGGCCTCTTGGAGGTCTCTTGGGGGCCTGTGGGGGGCCTCTGGGAGGCCTCCGGGGAGCTTCCCGAGGGTCTCTTGGGAGCCTCTTGGGGCATTTTGTACCGTTTTGGCATGCTTTTGCTCCGTTTCGCCCCTTCGGGGTCCGTCCAGTGGGCATCTCGCGGCCGCCTAGGGGCCCTCTTGGGCTCCTCTTGAGCCGTCTTCGGGGCCTCGTGGACCTTCTTAAGGGCATCATTGGGCTGTCTTGGGCCGTCATGAGGCCCTGTTGGAGGGTTACTGGGCCGTTTTGGATGAATCTTGGAGGCTGTTTGGGCCGCCACGGGCCCCCTAGGCGAGAACGTTACAATCTTTCAACGACCAAAGGAAAATCAATGCTTTTGGCTTTTGGAGGCGCTCGTGGAGGTCCTGTTGGGGCCCTCTTGGGCCGTCTAGGGGGCTTTTTGTGCCATCTTGGACCATTTTGGGGTCGTCTTGGCCGGTACTGATGCCATCTTGAGCCGTCCTGACGCATTATTAGATGTTCCATCGGATTTTGTAGCTCTCGAAGCCCAAAAGGGGTTCGTCACGTTAGGGTCGACGGAAGTGGCGTGACTCCAGACGGGGGGGTAGGGGGACACATACTAATGTAAGACAGCACGACATGTGGCATCTACGCAACTATTTGATACATTGGATACCTTGCATTATCGCCTTCGCGGGAACCGCTGCCGATCAGCATGTCGCCTCCAGACGTGGATTCCTTTCTCTTCGCGGCGTGCACGTCCGGAGCACGTGCAGTCCAGACAATGTTGGGCCTGATGGGAGCTTCCTTGGGGCCTTTTGGAGGCCTCGTGTGGCTTCTTGGGGCCTCCAGGGGGCTTCTTTGGGGCCTCTTGGGAGCGTCTTGGGCCGTCTTGGGGCGCTCTTGCGGGCTCATTCGGAGGCCATCCTGTGGGCCTCTCGCGGCCGCCTTAGGGCCCTCTTGGGGTCCTCTTGGGCCCTCTTGGACCGTCCTGGGGGCCTCTTTGGCCCGTCTTGGGGCCCTCTTGGACAGTCTTGGGGTCCTCTTGGGGGCCTTTGGGGCCGTTCTGGGACCATTTTGGAGGCTGCGAGGGTCGTCATGGACCTCTAAGGATAGAAAAGATGAGAACGCGAAAATCCTGCAGCAACCGCTCTTCGGGGTCCTGTTGGGGCACTCTTGGGCCTCCATGGGTGCTTTTTGGGGCCCTCTTGGGGCCCTCTTGGACCGCCGTTGGCTTGTCTTGGCCCGTCTTCGGGCCATCTTGCGCCGTCTTGACGCACTCTTCGACCCCCAAGAGGCCACAGGTGCCCAAATCATAGATGTCCCATACTGTCGGGGCGCTGAACAAGGAACCCTTTTCGTTGAGGAGGGGCTCCGTGTTCCTTAATTGTGTCGCAGTGTGCCTAGGTTGTCCTTAGTTTTTCGATGGGCAATCGAAGTTTAACTTATGGAAAAAGGGGCCTCGTTCCTTATTTATCGTTCCTTAGGTCAACGCCCCGACTGTATGTTTTTTGTGTAAGTTCTGAGGCATAGAGGGGGGTATTTTTCTTAGGGTAGGCGGACGTGGGCGGCCCCGGGAGAAGGTCTGGTGGAGGAGACACAATAATACAAAATACGACAAGGTGTCCCAATGACGCAAGAATGCGACAAATGTCAAGTATGCAATAATATGATACTTTGGACACGTTGGATTAAGGCGTTCGCCGAAAGATGCTGCCGCTCAGCACTTACAGCATCCGCGGACCTGCCTCCGGCAACACGTCACTTATGGACGTGGATTCCTCTCGCTTCGCGGGGTGCACTTCCGGAGCACGTAAAGACTGGGCGTCTGCTGGTTTCCCCTACACGTCTGTCGCGCCGGTCTGCCGTGTCGTTCTGCCCGAAGTGGGGCGATGCCGACGCCATTGGGGGCGGATTCTAGTAGTTGTTGTATTGTGTTTGTTGTTGTTTCGATGCGCGCCCCTGGCCTGTCGTTACGGGCCGCACGAAAAAGGGGTAGCATTGGCGCAGTGTGTGGGTGTGGGACGGCGTGGCCACCCCGCATGCTGCCGCGTGGGTTTCGCACGCCGTGCATGCTGCGCGGCCGTCTCGGCGTGGGTCGGGGGGCCTGTGGCGCGCATCGTGGAAGTGATCTGGCGGCTCTGGGGTCTCTGGAGGGCCTCTGTGAGCTGCTCGGAGTATGTCCAGCCTAGTTCTTTGGAGACCTCTGGAGCCACTCTTGGGAATTCCTGGGGGGGGGCTTCTTGGGCCCTGTTCGAGACTCCCTTGGGGGCCTCTGGAGAATTTCTGGAGGTCTCTTGGGGGTGTGTTGGACCTTCTTGGGTGGTTTCTTGGGGCTTCTTGGGGGCTGGGCCGTCTTGGGGCGCTCTTGCGCCGTTCGGCCCCTTCGGAGGCTGTCTTGGGCCGTTTGGGGGGCCTCTGGGACCGTCTTGGGGGCCTAGTTGGGCCATCTTGGGGCCCTCTTTGGCTGTCTTTGGGTCCTCTTCTGCACTGCTTGGGCCGTCTGGGGACAATTTCGGAGGCAGCTTGGACCGCCATGGGCCTCTGAAAGTCGAGAAGGGCGAGAACGTTAAAATCCTTCAAAACCCTTTATGGGAAATAAATGATGCTGGCCTATGGAGGCGCTCTTTGAGCTGCTCTTGGGGCGTGATGGGAGCTGTTTCAGCCCTCTTGGGGCCATCCTGGACCGTCTTGGTAGCGTCTTCGTTCGTCCTGAGGCCATCTGGAGCCGTCATGAGGCCCTCCGAGAGGGCCAGCAGGCCGAAGACATAGATTTTCTGCAGGCTCTGGCCGGTTTTGGGCCCCAGGAGGGGGGGTCGGGCTGGGTCGACGGATGTGGCCTAGCGCGGGGGGGGGCTAGGGGGGGGGAGACATAAAAATGTGGCACAATACAATAGTCACCAATTCTGTAAGAACGGGATACACTGCAATTGTGCAATCATTGGAGACATGGGATACGTCGCATTATCGCTTCCACAGAAAACGCTGACGCTCGGCACGTCACTTCCGGACGTGGATTCTTTACGCCACATCCGCCGACCCCTTGATTTGGCCGGGGTCTCATATCGAAAAGCCAGATGCCCGTGCCGCCACCGTGCCTGGGTTTCGGGACAGCTTCCAGGGTCGCCTCCTGGTGTTTTCTCAGAGCCGAGGGCTTGAAATGTTCGGTCGGGGTCCCCGTGGGCCGCCTCCTTGGCCGTCCCCCGGCTCCCATGGGCCGTTTTTGAAACCGTTTTGAAGCCTCTCGGGCGGTTTTGGGGCGACCTTGGGATGCTTGGGCCATCACAAGACCGCAAAAAGAAAAGAAGGGGGATGGGGAGGATGAGAATTCGGAGGGCGGGACGGAATAGTCCGAGGAGGGGCGAGAGGAGAGGCGAGGGGCCAAGAATGCCACCATCTGCGCGGGTGTTCATTCGATTCGGGGCCCCAGGCCGCCTGCTAAAGCTGGGGGACCCAGGGCAAACCCCCAATCAGCAAAATCCAACGGTGCAAGTGGCTGGTTCCGCGGGGCCCTAAGTACCGGGACCCTTCCTCCGCACTTCCCTCTCCGTTCCTACTCGTCCTCCTCCCCCAAAGCTCCCTGCTCCCTTCTCACCACTGTCTTCCTCCTGGCTCCCTCCTCCTTTTTTCCTACCCGCCTTGTTTTCCTCCTCCTCCTCCTCCTCCTCCTCGTTGTCGCCCTCCTTGTATTCCCTCTCCTCCTCCTCCTCCTCCTCCTCCTCCTCCTCCTCCTCCTCCTCCTCCTCCTCCTCCTCCTCCTTCCCCCCCTCCTCCTACTCCTCCCCCTCCTGCTTCTATTCGAACGGAACCTCCTAGTACTGCCCTCCCCTCCTTGTTTTGAATTGTCCTTTCCCGCCGCCGCCAGTTATTGCTCGGGGGGCCGGAGACTGCAGCCTCCGTGCCCGTGTTATTCGCGTTGTACCTCAATCCGTTCTATTTTCGATACAGTCAAAAGTATATTGTTTATCGTGGTCCTTTACTTCTAGTTGATAGCGGAGCTTCGGTTCCCTTCCACGCGCCGTCATGGTGCCTCTTCGCTGCCCCACCTCAAAAGTGTCGGCTCCTCCACTCCAGGGTGATATGAAAAGGGTTTCCGTCTCGGCATTTTCATGGTCACCGTGATACCCCCCTCGCCCACGGCGCGCAGGGTCGCCCTCGCCGTTTTCGCGGTCGTTTTCCCGTCTATGCACGGGGGTTGGGGCTTTTCGACATTTACCAGGATATCAACTTTCAGGACCGCGAGCCCACCACACCGACGGTTCCTTCCGGGCTGGATCAAAATATGTTCGAGCAGCTCGTGGGTCCGACACCATCACCGAATTTGCCCTCAAGTGTAATTGGCGACGTCAAGGAATTGGTTGATACCACGGTCACGTTGAAAGCGTTGGCTCGGGGTTCCGAGCTACCTGCGGCTACGTTGCAGGAGTCAGGGGGGAATCGCACAACGACTCCTTTGCATCCGCCTGTGGGCTTAGCCGCGGGTGTCAGACAGTCCATTGATCCGACGTTCGCATCAACGGTGTTGGCAAAGAGCCCCGAGCTCTCTGCGACTATGTTGCAGAAGCCCAGGGCGGAACAGGCAGGCATGAGCGAAACGTACATGGAGGGTCCGGACTACGCAACCAATCTGGGATTATTCGGCGTCGATCCCCAAACATAACCTTCCACATTGGTTACGCACTCCCTGCGGCCTAGCGGACACGAGCGCCCGCGCGGGGTAGGGAAAGACATGGCTCAATGGTTCCCTACCGTTATGTTGTGGGGTGCTCCGAGAGCCGTTCGCACACCAACCGCGCGACAGAAGAACGTTCCCAACGCGCTGACTAGGAGGAGCACGCCCAAGACAATCACACATGGTGGCTCCGAGGTGCCCTACTTGAACATCGCCCTTGATCGGCTCCGGGATTCCAATGTCTCCGCTCTAGATGGAAGGCCATCGGAGTGGGCATGGTCGTTGCCGCCAGATGCATCGCCTGCATGGACGCGGGCGGCGGCGGCAGTGGCAGCGCGCGGCGCCTCCGCCCCGGGGGTCCTTGCAGCGAGCTCGCGTGTTTTCCCAGTGCTTGGCGCGGGAGGTCATGATCTGGTTGGCCAGTGGCGATCTCCGACTTTAACGAGTTCCGCCAGGCGGCCCACGTCTCGTCGCGCCATGCCAGCATGGCGCGCGAGCGCCTTGGCGAGCGGCCGCCCGCTATCCTGATCCAAGGAGGCCACGCCAACAGCAAACCGGCGCCGCCCGTGATTTTCCCCCGCGCACTGCCTGGCCGAACGGCGGGGCCAGCATGGGGAAGAGCGCGCGCATGCGGTGCTGGCCTTATGAAATTCAACCGGTCGCCGCAGGGGCGCGTCGACAACTGCCGCGCCAGGTCTTACGTCTTCCGCAACAGTGCGCGGCAGGCCGGTCAACTCATGATCGGCTACGAAGGCCGCAGCTACCTCGTGCCGCGCGCGGTGGCGCCGACTCCAATGCGGTCGGCGCATTGGGCGAAGAGATCGCTGCTGACGACGACGAGCTACGCGAAGTTGCATGGAACAGCCCAGGGCGCACCTCTGCCCGGCTCGCGAGCGCGCCAAGTCCCGATGGCGCAGCTTCAGCAACCGAAGGCCCACGCGCCGCGCCCAGAGGGTCATCGAACGCAAATGCAAACGCCGAGGTAAAAGCTATCGCGCCCCCTGGCGACCTGTCCGAGAATGACCACCGCGACGCCTTCGCTGGGGCCGCCGGCGCGGGCCCGGGCCGCCGCGGCAGGCCGCGCGGCTCTGGCGGGGCGCGTCTCAAGCGCCACGAGTGCGACTCCGAGGAGCACCTCGTGCGAGACTGCCCCCGGCGCGGCCAGCAGGGGCGAGCCCGCTCCCTCGGCGCCCCAACCGCAGCAGCACCACCGCTGCAGACCAACGCCCTTGCCACTTGCACATCCAGGACATCGGGGGGCCCCTGGGCCAGCCACTCAACGGCAAGTACCAGGAACATATACAATTTGGATGACTAGTGACACCTTGAGAATTCCCCAATCTACGGCCTCGGTTCCCACGCAGAGCGCCGACCCCAGGGAGGGCGGGCGACTGACTCCGTCGACGGTGGCGACGAGGCCGGCGACGGCAGCAGCCCCAAGTGTAACGACCAACGTTTCGCGGCAGGCAGTGGGCCGCAGCCGTTGGTCGAGCTGCGCGGGCATTTCACCCTCGTCGCCCCCTCCAGGCCCGCGCGAGGCCGAGCAGCGGCGGCTGCGACGAGAAATGGCTGATCTCATGCTGATCTCATGAGCCGAGCGCAGCGGGCCTCTGCCCAGATGCCTCCTGCATCCCAACAGGAGATGCATGTGCGAATGCCAGCGCATGATATGACATGCGATCGTTTGGAATGCGCATCGCTTGTCTACTTTAGATCGGGTTGCGCGTTCTGTATATAACCTCAACGTTGCGCATTGTAAGCAGCCATCCATGTTTTAGCGTGCAAGCAGTATCTAA
The DNA here is from genome assembly GCA_963575745.1 of Prorocentrum cordatum. Lineage (NCBI taxonomy): Eukaryota > Dinophyceae > Prorocentrales > Prorocentraceae > Prorocentrum > Prorocentrum cordatum. The sequence goes on along the minus strand of CAUYUJ010014843.1, from coordinate 148,911 downwards.
GAATATGGTTTAGTTGCCCCGGGTCCGACCTGCAACATTTACGCGGATGGTGGGCGGTCTCTGTTCCTGTCTCCGCCTCCTCCTCCTTCTTGCCCCCATTCCTGCTCTGCCAGGTCGCCACCGCGTGCGCCCGCGGGGGCGGCGCCGAGGAATCGGCGTCGTCTGCGTCGGGGCCACGACGCGCCGCGCCTCGGCGCCGGGGCCCCCTCCCCCCATTCCCCCCCGCTCCTTAGCCTCGTCTTCCTCTCTGTATGTGTGCGACTGTCTGTCTGCCAATGCGTGCGTCTGTCTCTCAATTATTTGTCCTCTGCTATTTTTGCGTTTTCTCTTTATGTATGTTTTCTCTCTCTCTCTCTCTCTCTCTCTCTCTCTCCCTCTCTCTCTCTCTCTCTCTCTCTCTCTCGCTCTCTCTCGCTCTCTCGCTCTCTCGATCTGCCTCTCTCTCTCTCTCTCTCTCTCTGCATCCCTACGTCTCTACATCTCTACATCTCTACACCTCTGTCTGTCTGTCTGTCTGTCTGTCTGTCTCTCTCTATCTTTCTCTCTCTCTTTCTCTCTTTCTATCTCTTTCTCCCTTTATCTCCCCCTCTCTCTCTCTCCCCCTATCCTGATTGCCCTCTCTCCTCTTTCTGCTGTCCTCTCACATGCCCTCCCCCCCCATCCCCCCTCCTCCACCTCCTTCTCGCCATTTTTTCTTCGCCCTCCCCCCCCCAGCTCCGCCGCTGCTGCGCGGCTGCCGTCAATAGGCAATTTGGCTCGAGAGTTCATGGGGGAGGGTGGCGGCCAGCGCGAACGCAACCCCTCAGACTGCCGGCGGACCCCCATCGACAAAGCCACCCAGAAGGCCTCGACTGCCGCCATGGCAGACGCGCAGCTCGAGGGCAGCGCGCCCGAGCGCACGTTGCCGGACTCTGCCCCGCGGGGCCCAGCGGGCAGCTTCGACGCTGCGTGCGGCGCCGCGATCGACCCAGCGCAGCCCGCGTCAGAAATGGCGGCCGACCTTCTCGACGAGGACCGCATGGGCGAGTGGGCGCCGCCGACGAACGCAGAGAAGCAAGCGAGGCTGGCCGACGCCGGCGGCAGAGGCGGCGAGACGGGCGCGGCGATGGCGCCAGTCCAGGAGGCAAGGCAGGCGACGCGCGGGATCAATGCCTCGAGGTGGACGCGCGGGACCCCAGCCCAGTGAAGGAGCCCAATGACGAAGACAGCCTGGCCGCTCACGCAGCTTGCTTCGGCCCGCGACAGGCAGCCAGTCGACCGCGAGGAGCTGGTCGAGAACCAGCGGGCGAGCAAGGCCCTCGCGGACTCGCTGAAGGAGTCCGAGGAGCACCAGGAGAAGGAACGCTTCGAGTTGCTCAACGAGGAACAAGACGCTGCAGAGGCGGCCAGGCGCCCGCTTGACTCTGCCTCGCAGATTGGCGAGCGCCGCAAGCTGCAGGGATCCACGGCGGTCGTCGGCGCGGAGGGGCCAGTGTCGATGGGCGAGCTCGACGACGGCGTCCTCGAGGACCTCGCCGAGCAGCCGAGCCCCAGGAGGAAGGCGCCCGCGGAGGTCGAGGACAGCGGCCGCAAGGCGGCCGCCGCGGGCGATCGCCTTGCCCAGAAGAAGATCTCGATGGTCCCGCCGCAGATGGCGAAGAAGGGCGAGCTCGACGGCGGCGCCGTCGTCGTCGCGGCCGTCGACGAGGCCGTCGACAACGCCCTCCCCCGCGCCATCGACTGCTCCTGCCGCGCCCTCCAGCGGGCGCCAGGGCCGCCAGTGGAGGTGAAAGCTCAGCTAGTTATTGTTAAACTTTAGCAGCGCGGCCCCACATGTCATCGACAATGTCGCTGCGGTGAAATTTGCGATGACATTTGGGCCCGCGCGCGCTGCCCGCCCTCAGGACTGGCCGCAGCGTCGACCCGGGCGGCGGCGAGGACGCCGCGTTCCCCGCCACCCAGCCTCAGAGCACGCATCCCTCCATACCTCCGCACACCTATCCATCTGTTCATTCGACCATGCCCCTCTTCCGTCCTCCATGTCCAAATTTCATCCACGCGTCCACTCATCGCCCCAGTCATCAAGGTGCCCATGCCTCCACGCATCCGTCGCGCCCCCCCAACCCCCCGCCCCGCGCGCCTTCGTGCCATTCTCGATCGTGTGGTCGTGCAGCCCGGGTCCGGTTTGATTGGTGATGGGGCCCGATGCGGAGCTCATTTTTGAATGCCGACGGCGCCGACGCATCTCCGACTCATAGGCGATGCAATTGCTATGTGGCGCAGTCGTCCTACCCCGCCCCAAACGCGCGGCGCCCGCCTTCCTCGTCTTTGATCGCGCCCTCTCTAGTGGGCGCACCTTCCTCTCGTGCAATACGCAGTAGGCGCAGCCACCCAAATCGTTAGGAGAGATAACTGCAGGGAGAGAGGGGGGGGGGAAACGAGGGCGGGCAGGGCGAAAGGTGGGAAAAGGGCTAGGGAGACGGAGGATCGCTGCAGACAGGGGGGTTTAGCAGGAGGGGGTGTAGGAAAGACCAGAAAACCAATGTCGCATGACCAGACGGGCGGGTCGGCCCCTCGCGCTCCCCCCCGCGACGTCTCGTCATCGTCGTGGTCCTAGTCGTAGTCGTCGTCCTCAGCCGCTCCCCAATATCGCCTCGACGGCGCGATCCGCCCGCCCGCGCCATTCGCAGGACACCTCCCCCGAAAGGGTGAGCCGCGTCGAGGCGTCCGTCCTCGCGCAGAGCAGGGTGGATTCAGTGCAGGACAGCACGCCGCCCCGCCTTCTCGCGCGGGGACGTCGGACCCGCCCCCCCCCCCCCCCCCCCCCCCCCCCCCCCCCCCCCCCCCCCCCCTTCCGGCCCCTCGCCCCGCTGCCGCCGCTGGACAGTCGGGCGGGGGGCTAGCCCGAGAGCTCAGGGGGCGAGATTCAAGCCGCATCAGCAAGCGATTGCAAGTCCGCGAGGCCCGACCCCCTTCGCGGGCCCTCCAGCGTGCGCTCAGAGGGCGCCCCTCAGTAAAGTGGCTTGAATTGTGGGCTTATGACAATCACGGACGGACCATCTTTATTATCCTTGGGCCCATCCTTCTCACCCTCGCAGTCCTCGCCATCGCGTTTCTTCTCCTCAGCCACCGCGCCATCGCACCCGTCCTCCTCGTCATCATGACCCACGCATCCTCGTGATCGCCCTGGTCGTAGCTCTCGCCCTCCTGATCGCCATTGTCCGTAAACGTCTAGGCTCGCTGGCCAGTTGGCAACTGTGGCTGAAGATCGCCAGCTCGCGCAGCAGCTCGCACCAGCGTCGTGTTACCACAGTGAGCAGGCGCGCAGCAAAGGGTGGCATTTCCGTGATTGACATTGTCCCCCGCGCCCATCCACAGCCTCACAGTGGGGCGCAGAAGGCGATATCGATCGGAAATGCAATGCCCGTTGCTGACCTCTTTCGGACGCCCGATCAGTTCACGCTTAGCACGCAGAGATGCCATGGAGCGGTGCTCGACGCGGCCGCGATCCTGAGAGTGAAGAACTTGATCATTGCATCCAGGCGGGTAGCGACCTCGGCATCACAGTCGACGGCCAAGGGGGCGCTCGAGCTTGTCGCCAGCAGGAACCGGGGCGCGCGGCACATGGCCGCAGATGCCGAGTCGCGGAGCACCGACAAGGCGAGGGAGATTCGCAACATGATGCGGCATGTCAGCCAAGCCCTGGCGAGGCAAGGCAGGCGGCTTCACTAGCGAACAAGGCCGATTCGAACCCGAGTCGGCAGAGGTGGCGTCGATCAGCCTTTTGAACGTTGCGATTCGAGCGCGATCGATTTCAGCGCGCCGATCTCGACGAATCAACCCACTGCCCCTCTCCAGGGAGAGCGCGTGGGCACAGCGTGTCCTGGAGGGGGGCTACGAGGATTGCTGTTTCCAGAATCGCCAGCACCCCCCCCCCCAATATGTAGCCCACACTTGGAAGGGCCCTTGCGGGGCCTGCGTTTCGAGCGGCGCAGCACGTGTCATCGCAAATGTCACTGCGGCGGCATTCGCGATGACATTTGTTGGGTCAGTGCCCCCACGGGGGGCCAGCGAGGGCAACGGCTGCCCGAAGTCTGGCAAAAGAAGAAGGCACAGAAGAAGAGTCCGGATCTCGTTGGCTTGGCTGTAGAGAGGGGCTGGCAGCTAGGTTTTGCACCGGCAATGCAAGCAGCAGGGCCAATAGGGAACAGCTGGCGCAGGGGGGAGGGCGCAGGCAGGAGAGATGGGGGAGCGAAGTCAGTGAGGAGTCGAGAGGCGGGCGACGGCGGAGACGGTAGGGGGCGACAGAAATGTCGCAGGTTGTCCGAGGGGAGGACGTGGACCGGAAGGGATGGGGGGCGCAGCTGATGCCGCGAGACGTGCGCGAACGGTGCCGGCGGAGGCTGCTGATAGAGACTTTCGAGAAGCGTGCGTTCCAGACGATATGCAGGCCAACGTCATGTAAATCATACACGGAGGATGCGACAAGCATAGGTGAGAAATTGTACAACACGGGGACGTAAAAGGACAAACAAAGCAGATGGCGACGGACCGACGAGGCGAGGTGGCAATCGGGTGGGCGACGGAGCAGGCGACGAGGAGGAACCGAATGGGATTCGGACCCTGTGTTGGGCGAAATGCGGCCATGTCAAAGGGAAGCGGACTTCGCGCAGTAGCAAAGCGATGTGGGGAAACAAAAAGCGTAGGCGCAGTACTGTGTTCGAAGGACACGTGCATGGCGCTTTTCGAAGACATGGTGGACATGTCAGAGGCGCAGAGGAAGCATCGCGAGGCCGGGGAGAAATGCGCAGTGGAGCGGGGGAAAGCGGCAATGCGAGCAACTTGCGAACAATGCAACCGCAAGAGGAACACTGAAGCGGTAAAGATTCCCGCCAGGTGGCGGGAACGCTTTCTGGGGCACGAAGCATTCGCAGCCCGAGCAAGTGGCGGGGCATCGGAGCAATAGAAGCACCGAAGTGATGTGTGGTGAGTGTGACACGCGAGGCGTAAAGGCCAAGGGAATAGCCGATGCGGCAATGCGGCCGGAGAGCGAGCTAATGCGCACGGCGTGCGGGGAGACGTTTTCGGAAACGAGTCATTTGAAGAACTGTCAAGTGGCACATTACCGGAAAATGCACAAGGCGCGCGTGGTGTGCGGAGGCTGCAAGGATCTCGGGCTCACTGCGCGCAGTTGGCAGCTGTGCCAATTCATTGGCACGCACAGAAAACCCGCTGAAATGTTTTGTTCGTGGGGGGGGAGCGCCGTACGCACCGAGAAACACGGAACCCTGAATTGCAAGCCTTGTGACATACATTTGCGTGGGTGACCATGTGCGATATCGTTTCGACAGTAACGGTGGAATCACCAAGTTTTAGGGACCAGGGCGGGAGCAAGAAAAACAGGACGATGATTGGGAGGATGAGTGGACGAGGGCGACGAGTCCGAGACTGCTGAGACGGAGGGGGACGTGGAGGAAGTGGAGGAGGAGGTGGTGGAGGAGGAAGAGGATGAGGGGGAGGAGGAGGAAGAGATCAAGGGGAGGAGGAGGAGAAGGAGGAGGAGGAGGAAGGAAGAATAGTAAGAGAAGGGGGAGGAGGAGTTGGAAGAGGAGGAGGAGGAGGAGGAGAAGGAGGAGGAGGAGTAACAGGAGGAGGAGGAGGAGGAGGAGGAGGAGGAGGAGGAGGGCAACGAGGAGGAGTAACAAGAGGAACACGAGGAGGAGGAGGAGGACGAGGAAGAGCAGGAGAAGGAGGAGGAGGAGGGGGAGGAGGAGGAAGAGGAGGAGGAGGAAGAGGAGGAGGAGAAGGAGGGGGAAGGGGAGAAAGATGAGGGGGAAACCTCGGTCGGGTTCGCAAATCGCCCAATCTCGAATAGCCTTCGGCCCATCCGCCACCATGTCTGGGTCGTGGGTGGGAGGCCACTCGGATGGGTGATGGGGTCTCGTGGGAGGCTTCTCGGGGGCATTTCGGAAACAGTGTTTGAGACCTGTTAGGGATCTCCCCAGTGCCTCCTTGGGGCTTCTTGGAGGTTTCGTAGGAGATTGTCGGAACCTGAAGGCGTCTTGGGGCCGAGTGCTGGAAATGTCCGTTCGGGTTCGCTCTCTGGGCCTCTCCCGGGGCCGTTCTGAGGCAGTGGTTACTCTTGGTGGTCTCATGGGCCTCCTTGGTGCTGTTGGCGGCCGTCTTGGAACCCTTTCTGGGGCCTGTCGGGCCGTCTTAGGGCAGTATTGGGCGCCGCTTGTGCCGTCTTGGACGCTGCCGAAGTCCAAGAGGCGAATCTTTGGCCACCTTTGGGTCGTCTTGGGTCGTCTTGGCCCGTTCGGAAGCAATCTTACGCGTCTTCGAGAAATCCCGGGACCACTGGAGGAGGGGTTTAATTTCCAGTTTAGGGGGCCCCGGGGGGGTCTCACACGCCTAGAGACCCCAAGGGGTCGGCGGATAGCAGCACAAGTGACAGCAGCAGCTCAACGTTGCCGTCGGCGAGCTTGACCAGCACCACGACAGAGAGCAGCATGACTGGCACTAGCAGCAGAACGACAGGTGGCAGCAGTTCTACGGTGACGTCAGCGAGTGGCATCAGCGCTACGACAGAGAGCAGCACAAGTGAAAGCAGCAGCTTTACGTTGACGTCCGCGAGCGGAACCAGCACCACGACAGAAAGCAGAAGCTCTACGTTGACGTCTGCGAGCTTGACCAGCACCACGGTCGAGAGCAGCATGACTGGCACCAGCAGCAGCACGACAGGTAATAGCAGTTCTACGTTGACGTCTGCGGGTGGCACCAGCGTTACGACAGAGAGCGGACAAAGTGAAAGCAGCAGCTCTACGGTGACGTCAGCGAGCGGGACCAGCACCACGACAGAGAGCAGCAGGACAGGTATCAGCAGCAGCAGCACGACAGATAGCAGCAGCTTTACGTTGACGTCTGCGAGCGGTACCAGCCTTACGAGAAAGAGCAGCTCAAGTGAAAGCAGCAGCTCTACGTTGCCGTCGGCGAGCTTGACCAGCACGACGACAATGAGCAGCATGACTGACACCAGCAGCAGCACGACAGGTAGAAGCAGCTCTACGTTGACATCAACGAGTGGTACCAGCACCACAACAGAGAGCCGCACAAGTGAACGCAGCAGCTCCACGGTGACGTCAGCGAGCTTGACCAGCACCACGACAGAGAGCAGCACGTCAGACAGCAGTAGCTCTACGTTGACGTCCGCGAGCGGAACCAGCACCAGCACAGAGAGCAGCATGATTGGCACCAGCAGCAGAACGACAGGTAGCAGCCGTTCTGCGTTGACCTCAGCGAGTGGTACTGGTACCTCGACGGAGAGCAGCACAAGTGAAAGCAGCAGCTCTACGGTGACGTCCACGATCGGAACCAGCACCACGATAGAGAGCAGCATGACTGACACCAGCAGCAGCACGACAGGTAGCAGCAGCTTGACGTTGATGTCTGCGAGCGGTACCAGCGTTTCGGTAGAGAGCAGCATCATTGGAAGCAGCAGCTCTACGGTGACGTCAGCGAGAGGGACCAGCACCACGACACCGAGCAGCATGATTGGCAGCAGGAGCTCTACGTTCTCGTCAGCGAGCGGGACCAGCACCACGACAGAGAGCAGCATGACAGGTACCAGCGCGACAGATAACAGCAGCTTTACGTTGACGTCTGCGGGTGGCACCAGCGTTTCGACAGAGAGCAGGCAGAGTGAAAGCAGCCGCTCTACGTTGTCGTCAGCGAGCGGGACCAGCACCACGACAGAGAGCAGCATGATTGGCACCACCAGAAGCACGACGGGTGGCAGCGGCTCTACGTTGGCGTCTGCGAGCGGGACCAGCACCACGACAGAGAGCAGCATACGTGAAAGTATCAGCTCTGCGTTGGTGTCAGCGAGCTCGACGAGCACCACAACAGAGAGCACCATGACTGGCACCAGCAGCAGGTCTATTGTGACGTCTGCGAGTGGCACCAGCGTTACGACAGAGAGCAGCTCGAGTAAAAGCAGCAGCACTACTGTGATGTCAGCGAGCAGGACCAGACCCACTACAGAGAGCAGCATGGCTGGTACCAGCAGCTCTACGGTGACGTCAGCGAGCGGGACCAGCACCACGACAGAGAGCAGCATGATTGGCACCAGCAGCACCACGACAGGTAGCAGCTCTACGGTGACGTCAGCGAGTGGTACCAGCGTTACGACAGAGAGCAGCACAATTGAAAGCAGCAGCTCTACGGTGACGTCCGCGAGCGGAACCAGCACTAGCACAGAGAGCAGCATGATTGGCACCAGCAGCAGCAGCTCGACGGATAGCAGCCGCTCTGCGTTGACCTCTGCGAGTGGTATTAGCACCGCGACAGAGAGCAGCACAGGTGACAGCAGCAGCTCAACGTTGCCGTCGGCGAGCTTGACCATCACCACGACAGAGAGCAGCATGATTGGCACCAGCAGCACCACGACAGGTAGTAGCAGCTCTACGGTGACGTCTGCGGGTGGCACCAGCGTTACGACAGAGAGCAGACAGAGTGAAAGCAGCAGCTCTACGGTGACGTCAGCGAGTGGTATCAGCTTTACGACAGAGAGTAGCTCGAGTAAAAGCAGAAGCTCAATGTTGACGTCAGCGAGTTCGACCAGCACCACGACAGAAAGCAGAAGCTCAACGTCGCCGTCAGCGAGCTTGACCAGCACCACGGTCAAGAGCAGCATGATTGACACCAGCAGCAGCAGAACGACAGGTAGTAGCAGCTCTACGGTGACGTCTGCGGGTGGCACCAGCGTTACGACAGAGAGCAGACAAAGTGAAAGCAGCAGCTCTACGTTGACGTCAGCGAGCGGGACCAGCACCACGACAGAGAGCAGCATGACCGGTGCCAGCAGCTCTACGTTAACGTCCGCGAGCGCGACTAGCACGACAGTGAGCAGCATGACAGGTACCAGCAGCAGCACGACAGATAGCAGCAGCTTTGAGTTGACGTCTGCGAGCGGTACTAGCCTTACGACAAAGAGCAGCTCAAGTGAAGGCAGCAGCTCTACGTTGCCGTCGGCGAGCTTGACCACCAGCACAACCACAATGAGCAGCATGACTTTCACCAGCAGCAGCACGACAGGTAGACACAGTTCTACGTTGACGTCAACGAGTGGTACCAGCGTTACGACAGACAGCCGCACAAGTGAACGCAGCGGCTCCACGGTGACGTCAGCGAGCTTGACCAGCACCACGACAGAGAGCAGCACGTCAGATAGCACTAGCTCTACGTTGACGTCCGCGAGAGGAACGAGCACAAGCACAGAGAGCAGCATGACTGGCACCAGCAGCAGAACGACAGGTAGCAGCCGCTCTGCGTTGACCTCAGCGAGTGGTACTGGTACCTCGACAGAGATCAGCACAAGTGAAAGCAGCAGCTCTACGGTGACGTCCGCGAGCGGAACCAGCACCACGCTAGACACCAGCAGCAGCACGACAGGTAGCAGCAGCTTGACGTTGATGTCTACGAGCGGTACCAGCGTTTCGGCAGAGAGCATCATCAGTGGAAGCAGCATCTCTACGGCGACGTCAGCGAGAGGGACCAGCACCACGACACCAAGCATAATGGCTGGCAGCAGGAGCTCTACATTATCGTCAGCGAGCGGGACCAGCACCACGATAGAGAGCAGCATGACAGGTACCAGCACGACAGGTAGCAGCAGCTTGACGTTGACGTCTGCGGGTGGTACCAGCGTTACGACAGAGGGCAGCATACGCGAAAGCAGAAGCTCGACGTTGTCGTCAGCGAGCGGGACCAGCACCACGACAGAGAGCAGCATGACTGGCACCACCAGCAGCACGATGGGTAGCAGCGGCTTTACGTTGGCGTCTGCGAGCGGGACCAGCACCACGACAGAGAGCAGCATACGTGAAAGTATCAGCTCTGCGTTGGTGTCAGCGAGCTCGACGAGCACCACAACAGAGAGCACCATGACTGGCACCAGCAACAGGTCTAAGGTGACGTCTGCGAGTGGCACCAGCGTTACGACAGAGAGCAGCTCGAGTAAAAGCAGCAGCACTACTGTGATGTCAGCGAGCAGGACCAGACCCACGACAGAGAGCAGCATGACTGGTACCAGCAGCTCTACGGTGACGCCGGCGAGCGGGACCAGCACCACGACAGAGAGCAGCATGATTGGCACCAGCAGCACCACAACAAGAAGCAGCAGCTCTACGTTGACGTCTGCCAGTGGTACCAGCGTTACGACAGAGAGCAGAACAAGCGAAAGCAGCAGCTCTACGGTCACGTCAGCGAGCGGGACCAGCACGACGACACAGAGTAGCATGAACGGCACCAGCAGCAGCACAGCAGATAGCAGCAGCTCTGCGTTGACGTCTGCCAGTGGTACCAGCGTTGCGACAGAGAGCAGAACAAGTGAAAGCAGCAGCTCTACGGTGACGTCAGCGAGCGGGACAAGCTCCACGACAGAGAGCAGCATGATTGGCACCAGCAGCAGCACAGCAGATAGCAGAAGCTCTACGTTGACGTCCGTGAGTGGGACCAAAGCCACGACAGAGAGCAGCACAAATGCAAGCAGCAGCTCTACGTTGACTTCATCGAGCAAGACCAGCACCACGACTGAGGGCAGCAGGACTGGCACCAGTAGCACTACGACAGAGAGCACCAGCTCTCGGTGGACGTCCGTGAGTTGGACCAGCAGCCGAAAGAAGAGCAGCGCAACTGAAAGCAGCAGTTTGACTTCGACGTCCGCGAGTGGGACCAGCACCACGTCAGAGAGCAGCTCGACCAGCTCCAGTAGCAGCACGAAGGCGAGCAGCAGCTCAACGTTGACCTCCGTCAGTGGAACCGGCGTTGCCTTGGATAGCAGCACAAGTAAAATCAGCAGCTATACGTTGACGTCCGGGCGCGGGACCAGCACCACGACAGAGAGCAGCACGACAGGTACAAGCAGCAGCACGAAGGATAGCAGCAGTTCTACGTCGACGTCCGCGAGTGGGACCAGCACCACTACACACAGCAGCGCAATTGAAAGCAGCAGTTCTGCGTTGACGTCCTCGAGAAGATCAAGCACAACAACTCAGTGCATCTCGACTGGCTCCAGTAGCAGCACGACAGAACCCAGCAGATCTACTTCGACGTCTGCGATGTGGACCACCACGACGGAAAGAAGCAGCTCCATGTGGATCTCCTCGAGTGGAACCAGCAGCTTGTCAACCAGCAGCGCGACAGAGAGCAGCACAACAAGCGTCAGTATGATCACGACGGGGACTAGGACCAGCAGCTCAACGGAGAGTAGCACGGACAGTATCAGCACAGCAGATACCACAAGCAACACATTGGAGCGCAACATCTCTACAGGGACATCCCTGGTTTGGACCAGCAGCACGGACAGTACCAGTAGCAGCACATTGGGGAGCAGTAGCTCTGCGCTGACCTCTCCGAGCGGGAGCGGCAGCACGACCGAGAGCAACAGCTCCACCTGGATCTCCATCAGCGAGACAATCAGTCCGTCGGAAAGCAGCACGACGGGTACCTCCACGACAGAGGCCATTGGTAGAACGACAGGGAGCATCACGATAGGTTCCAGCACGATTGCAACCGCTTCCTCGGGCACTGCCATCTCCAGAACAGGGTCGGCTTTCACGGTCAGCAGCACCACTCTCAGCAGTATAACGATCATCTCGGATCTTGCTACAACGCGAGCTTCGACGGCCACTGCCACTGCGATCACTGCGACCTCCACGACCGCAGCTACATCAACAGCGTAGACGCCCTTGGTAGCATGATCGGAAGATCTGGCTCCGATGGCCGTGCCTTGTTTCGATCGAGCCTGCGTGTGACTATCGCCGATCGGGCGTGTGACCTCGGCGATCCAAGCAAGGGCAGCCTGAAACAGATCGCATCCGTATGTCCGGCCTGTCGAGCGATAATGGTTAGTCTATCAATGTTGCCAATGTCCAGTTGCCCCAGGTTCTCAAAGAGAAACAGATACCGCTACACTTGTCTCGTTGCCACCGTTGGATCCGCCTCGAAATCTTTGTCAGAACGCACCCCTGAGAGGTCTGGGGAGCAGCGGTATTGATATGTTTTGTTGTTGTTCCAGATTCTGCAGCAAACCAGTGGCGGTGGTCACTCGGGGCTATTCCAGGCTTGTGGCGGCCAGCCAAGATTCTCTGCAGGTAGTTGCAGAACGGCCGGTCAGGCCTGGTCCATGATAGTTTGGGCAAGCGAGATCCTGGGCTCATTGAGGCAACCGGCCATACTGGTCTAACCTGCCAGTCAAGGCCAGTCGGGGCTAGAAGCGACCAACATACTCCACGGCAGGATACTGAAGAGGCAGTCGGCCATTCGGGGCTGGTCGGGGCTTTGGACGGCCGGTGTAGTCGGCTGCAAGTTCTAGACGCCTCGCGTAACCCCCCCCGCCCATCCGGAGTCCATGCCACGACGAGTTGCCCTGATCAGGGAGGTGGCGGAGAATGCAGTGAAATGAAGATTGAGGTAATGCGAAGACGTCGTACCCCAGAAGGGGGAGGATGGAGGAGGAGGGAGAAGGAGGATAAGAGGAGAAGGGAGGAGGGAGGAGAGAAGGATGGAGGAGGGAGGGAGGGAGACTCTTAGGGTTCCCCCCCAAGGAGACCACAATGTGGCCAAAGCCTCAATAACATTCGTGATTTGGGCCTTCTCGTCAAGGCCTTTTGGAGCGTTTTGGGGGCCTCTGGGGGGCCTCTTGGGGGTCTCTTGGGAGCCTCCTGGGGGTATCTTGGGGCCTCTTGGGGACCAATTGGGGCTTCCTGGGCACCTTGGGGCCTTCTTGGGGAACCCTTGGGAGCCTCGGGGGCCATCTTGGAGGAGATCGATTAAAGGAGGGGTCGGAGTACATTCGGGTCCCCCCCTGGAGGCCTAAATGTGGCCAACGCTCAAGTCAAATCAATGAGTTTGTCATTCTCGCCGAGGTCTTTTGGAGCGTATTGGGTTCTTCTTGGGGGCCTCTTGGGGCATATTGGGGATCTTTTGGTAGCCTGTTGGGGGCGTCTCGGGGGCCTCTTGGGGGCCTCTTGGAGCCTCCTGGGCACCTCTGGGGCACTCTTGGGGCACCCGTACTACATGAAGGGCCCCCCACCCAGGTGGCCAACATGTTGCCACAACCTTTTGGCTTCTTCGCCGAGGCCATCTTGGACACTCTGACACCTTGCGACCCCCCTCCAGGTCCAGGGGGAGGGACTAGGGGGAGTGACAAACCCCTCCCCGAAGGGGAAGAAAGGGGGCCCGCTAATCCATTCACGCCCGAAACGGCTGGGCGGATTCGGGCAAGCGGCTGTTCGGGGCCAGTCAGAGTTACTGGGGGGCACGTGATGGAGCTCTTTTTGGACCCTCTGAGGGCCGTCAGTTGAGTCTCTCATAGTCTGTCAGTTTCCTCTGGTTCCAGCTGAAGTCACCCGTGCTGTTCACCAGACCAGGAGCCGGCGTTGCGGGTTCATGTGTCACGCACTATGCCTGTTATTGGTCATGTTTTTTTTGTTGGGGAAAGCGCATCGTAGGCCCGCAGAGAGGACTTTTTTTCGAATCGGGTCACGCATTCCGCTTGCCCGCCTGGAAGAACACATCAACCTACTGTCGGCCCGGATTGGTAGGTCGTCCCTGCCAAACCAAGGGTACTCTTGTGTCCTGTGTGTTCGCGACACATGCCTCCTACATTCCTGTGGCAACGTGGCCCTCGGAAGGGACTTGTGTCCTCTCGCGTGTCCTGTCCGATGAAGTCCGGCTGTAAAGTTTCTTTTTACCTGTGGATTGAGTTTCCTCTTCCCTGCAACTTGGAGTACGCTGATCGTGTGCTCGATGCCCAGCATCCGCCTTGTCGGGTCGAGGTGCGCAGCCTGGCCTCCAGCCGTTGCGACGCCTGCGCGGAAGCTCGGAGGGCACTCGCACGTTCGGATACCCGCTGGATCTTGAACGGATCACCATCCACATGATCCGTTCGATTCGAAGGGCAGGAGCGGCGTCTAGGATTATGATGTTCCAACCTACTTTAGCCTTGATCATCAGAAAGGATTTCGAACACCAGGAAACAGTACCGACTCTCGAGGGTTTTCGCGTGTCGGGCCCTGGGAGACACTCGTCCGATACTGTTTCGACACTCTTTTGACACTTTTCCAGGTGCTCGAAATTATTTCCGGGATGTGGTCCTTAAGTACGATGGGTGCAACATAAGTCTAGGATGTGGGTGTGAGGGCGGACGAGGGCACTCGTAGAAGTCTCGCCTCTCATGCCGGAGTGACTGAGCCGCCCGCGTTCGCACCAGCCCGTTCATGTCGGACACTATTCGGCCAGGGGTGGGAGCGGAGGCCTGGCTGGGGTACGCGAGGGGGCCCCAGTGCCCCGCTGGAGCCCTTCAGTGGGGCCCCCTCTGGAAGGGCCGGTGGACCCCCGCCGACGGTTGGCCGCGTCTGCGCAAAGCAGCCGCGGCCCTTCCCATTTGGAAGGCGCAGCGGCGGCTTTTCCAAGCGGGAAGAGCCGGAGGGCCTCCCCGACCGCGCCTGCACAACGTTGCGTCGGCCTGGAGCTTGGCCCTTCAACCCGTCGGAGTGGGTGAATATCGCAGCGCACTGTATCTTGTGCTCGTTCATAACACAACGTTGTCGAGTCAGAACTCCCGCAGCAATCGGCACGTGCCTTGGCTGCGTGGGGAGCTCTTAAAACACACTGCTAATTGGAGCAAGTGTGTTCATCAATCGTACACCTCTGTGTCTACAGCGGGGTCCTGCTTCGATTGGGACCTCTAGCCCTCAGTGTAACCGCTCCCTCTCATCTGCGTCTCTGCGGCCACTACATGCGAAATTCTGTGAGGAGGGCCATAGGACCTTCACCCACCAGTGTCTGGGGTTACCCTTGGTTGCGCGAAGTTGTCGGTCGTTTGTGAAGCAAGGGCGTAGCCGAGGTCGGCGTTGACAAGTACGACGTTGACAAGCACTACCACAGCGCTCTTTGTGGTCACCGGGTCCCTCGAGTTCAACTGCGCAGGGACGCAAGAAAGCATCGAGAGCCTCCTCATTTCTTACTTATCATCCATCGCGACTGCTGGCGCACTACCGACGGTTTCCTCGGACGGGTAAGCATTGAGGTGGGGAAGGGATCGTTGGGTGGTTTGTGGGCTCAGCGATTTGATCCCATGGTAAGTACAAATAATTGCCGCAGGGCAGGTCTCTGCGATGAGTGCCAGTGTCGCAGTTTGGTTCGCAGGCTGTCTGTTGCAGTACCGTTCTTTCAATGCGGCATATCTCGCAGCTCTCGTTCGCTTTCTCGGCCGCCTCCCGTGGCATCCCGCGGTCTCAAAGCAGGGGTGGCATTTTCCGAGCATGTTCAGTGGGTGGAGGGCAACGGGTGAACTCTGAAATGCCGCTTCGATGGATTTTCGATGATTAAGCCTGAAAAGGTGATTCGTAAGACAGATTAATTTTCGAGGTGCAAAAGCCCATATGGATTTCACCCTGAGCCCTCCACCCGAAGAAAATGTTCACATTTTCCCAGACGCGCAGAAATGTGCCCCGACCCGACAGACGTGAAAATCCCCGATCATGAATAATTCCTGCCCTTCTCTCGGGATCTCTGCTCTTCTCTCCTATTGAGGGTGTACTCGTTCAGCTGGAAACGCCCCCGAAATGTAGTCCACCTCTCACTCTCTCTTTGCATGTCAGAGTGAGGGGTCGAGTCGAGTGGTCTGATTATGTTTTCGGTTCGTGATTGAAGTGGGAATGCGCGGTGAAGAGCGTCGCCGTTCGTGTGCATATTTCTTGTAATGTTCTTCCTTTCCCACCCCGGGGACCCACACCTCCCATCTGTTTGCTGGTGGTTGAGTTTGAAGGGTCGGCAATCTAAAGAAGAGTGGCCACCCGAGTGGTTTCGTGTTGTCCTCCTCGTCCTCTTCCTGATCGCTGTCGTTTTCCCCCACATCCTACATGGGGTCCTTGTTTTTGTTTCTGGACACCCAGCGAAGGATCAAGAACACCCCCACGTCGTCAGCATGATTATCATCATCAGCAGCATCAGCATCGCAGTCATCATCATCGTCATTAGCATTAGCATCAGCATCAACATCACCAGCATCATCATCATCATCCTCATCATCATCATCATCATCATCATCACCATCATCATATTTGTAATCATCATCCACATCATCACCATCATCATCATCGTCATCGTCATCGTCGTCATTAGGTCATCGTCATCAGCAGCAGTGCAGTCAGCATCAGTATCTTCTTCAGCATCATCATCATCAGCATCGTAAGCATCATCGACATCGACATTGACGTCATCCTCATCATCATAATGGGTACGACCATCATTATCATCGTCATCATCATCGTCATCACCGTGACCATCATCGATCCAGCATCATAATCACACCATGTGCTCACACTCATCATCAACATCACGCTATCACTGTCATCAACATTAGCATCATCACACACACGCGCACTGGTGCACTTACGCACTCCCCCGTCTTCCCTCACCTTTTTCATGCTTCTCTCTTCTCTCTGTATTAGCGTTTTCATCACCACGGGTTCTTCCCTGTGGGTTCCACAGCTCATTTTACCAATCCGATCGGGTCATCTGGTCCAAGCGGGGGCTTCGCCAGGTGAGTGAACGGTGAAGAAGTCTCGAGCGGGAGCCCCCTCCTTATGTGGTTCGCACTTCATGTTACTAATCCGAGCGGGTCATCGGCAACCTCTGCCAGGCATTGCACTAGAGCGCCCCAAGGGGGCACATCGCGAGGGCTTCTCACGCGGGGGCCTCGTCTGTGAGTGAAACTCGAGGAAGTCTGAAGCGGGTGGGCCCTCGCCCTATGGGGCCCACACTTCATGTTACTAATCCGAGTGGGTCATCGGCAAGCTCTACCAGACATGGCATTTGATCATTCAAAGGGGGCAAATCGTGAGTATTGTATGTCTCAAGCGGGGGCCTCGTCTGTGAGTGGACAGCGAGGAAGCCCCAAGCGGAAGCCCCCTGCTTATGTGGCCCGCACCTCATGTTATTAATCCGAGAGGGTCATCGGCAAACTCGATCAGGCACAGCTCTTGAGCACCCCGAGGGGGCTCATCGCGAGGGCTTCTCACGAGGGGGCCTCGTCTGCGAGTGAAACGCGAGGAAGTGTCTAGCGGGATCCCCTTCCCTATGGGGCCCGCGTTTCGTGTTTCTAATCCGAGCGTGTCCACGGCAAACCTTGCTGGCCATAGCACTAGAGCACCACCAGCCACATGGCGGACATCTCGAGCGGGAGCTTCGTCTGTGAAACGCGAAGAAGTCTCAAGTCCCTCTGGTGCCCGCACGTCATGTTGTTAATTCGAGCGTGTCATCGACAAACTCTACCAGGCATAGCACTGAGCACCACCAGCCACATGACGGAAACTCTCGAGCGGGCGCCTTGTTTCTTTTTCGGACGTTTGTTTTCAATCGGAGGCGGCCATCCTTCGTCTGTGAAACGCGAAGAAGTCTCAAGTCCCTCTGGTGCCCGCACGTCATGTTGTTAATTCGAGCGTGTCATCGACAAACTCTACCAGGCATAGCACTGAGCACCACCAGCCACATGACGGAAACTCTCGAGCGGGCGCCTTGTTTCTTTTTCGGACGTTTGTTTTCAATCGGAGGCGGCCATCCTCAATCAAGCTTGTAAGCGTCGGCAAGGACCAGCATATACCAGGCATGACGAGAGCTCTGTAGTCACAAGGGCGACGATGAGGATTACTTCCAGATTCGTTTTGAAGGTTCTCATGCGGGTCCTACCGTCGGAGTAATTTCATCGGCGCCCGTTTCCCCGCCATTGACGTCTTCATGGCATTGTTAGATTCCCGCATTTTGTTCCGCATCTTGTTCCCCATTTCTTTATCTCCTCCAGTTTCCGCTGTTCCGCACTATACTTGTAGAGTGAGTGGGGGGGGGCAGACCTGCGGATACATTGGTGGCCTAGGATATTATGAAATTCTTGTCTTGTCTAGCCTGGATTTGGCTTGGTATAGTCTTAAGTTGTCTTGTTTGTGCTGATCGATTTGTATGGCCTTGAATGGCATAGTGCGATATCGTAGAACCTGGTATTGTCCTGCGTGGCAGAGCACGATGCGTTGCGACAATGGATTGGTAGAAAGCGCGAGGATGAGACGACGGTAGCGCCCGCATCGTTGGGGTCATCGCAGTCTCAGCTGCCTCTTGTGCACTCTTGGGCGGCTGTCCAGTGATGCAGACGTCTTCGTCGAGCGCTGGAACCGCCTCCTTGAGGTCTCTTTGTGGCTCCCTGGGATGCCTCCTGACACGTCCCAGGGTCCCTCGTGGGCCCTCTGTGGAGCCTCTTGGAGACGACTTGGGCCGTCTTGGGGGCCATCGACTGACCCCTCGGACGCCCCGTCGGCGCCTCGTGGGCCGTCGTGGGGGCCTCTTGGGAGCGTCTTGGGGGCCCCCTGGAGCCGTCTTTGGGGGCGCCTCGACTGCTCGATCTCGGAGAAGAGCCATGGAGCCTTGAAGCCCAGCCGTCCGGCGAAGTTCGGGCATTGTGGAGGGGTCTTTTCTTTCTCCACAGGAGCGGGAAAAAGCAGAGCGGGCGGACCCGCCCAGTCGACCCGCGCAACGAGACTGGCGTGACATCGGTCCCGTCTTGCTCCGGAAGGCCCCTCAAATTGTCCAAGCAGACGTAAGTCGGGCGTGTCCCCCTACAGGCGGGTTTGGACGAAAAATGAAAAGATTCAAAACATGCCCCAAATACTCAAAAAATTAGAGTGAGGGGGCTGAATCGAACGGTCATTCACTGTCCCTGGGTGCGTGGCTGCAGTGGAACTCCGCGATGCGGATTCTTGTTGTTGTTGCTGTTGTTGCTGTTGCTGCTGTTGTTGCTGGTGTTGTTGTTGTTGGTGTTGTTGTTGTTGGTGGTGGTGTTGTTGTTTTTTTTTGTTGTTGTTGTTGTTGCTGTTGTTGTTGTTGTTGTTGTTGTTGTTGGTGTTGTTGTTGTTGTTGTTGTTGTGGTTGTTGTTGTTGTTGGTGTTGGTGTTGGTGTTGTTGTTGTTGTTGTTGTTGTTAATGCTGTTGTTGTTGTTGAACATTATTAATTCTAAAGAATAATAATTGTTGGGACCCCTGGTGCACGGCCCCCCTGCGCCGCCTAGGCCGCAGCTACATTTTCATCATTTTCGTGAGGAAGCCTCAGGTAATTCGATGTGATCAAGATCCGGTTGTTTTGTTCCCCCCCGCTTTCCCTTGCAAAAAACACTATAAAATGACATTTCTTGTTCTAATATAATCAAATTTCAAGAATCCCTTGCAAAAAATAAGGTAAAGTGGACATTCGCGCGCGCAAGACGAAATCCTTCCAAAAGCTTAGTGTTCGGAGCGATTTTAACATAAAAACATCAAAAAACCAATGGTTTTTCAACAAAAAAATGTCAAAATCTCATCCCGCGCGCTCTTGCGGATTCGTAGGAAACCCAACACTTTTTAAACATTTCTGTCAAACGGGCTTTTGCGAGCAACTTTTTCGAACTTCTGCGACAACGGTTGCGCACCTGCCAGGGCCATCATCCCTGTCAAATAATACCATGCGGGACACATTCGTTTTTTCTTCGCGCGCGCACGCCGAAATCTCCAAAAACCATTGGGCTTCTTAAGAATTTAATCATTTTCATCGCCCCTCGCACGCACGGGCGATGTATCCGTGAGGAGGCGTATCGGCACCATGCTTGGACACTTGGCCCCTGATGTATTTCTGCCAGGAGCCCAGCTGGCAGCATTGCGCCCCATCCGTGCCATCAGGGACGGGCGTATGCCAGAAGATGACGAGCACACGAACTCGTCTCTTTAGAGCCGCGGCGGGGAAAAGACGGTGGGTGGGCGTGCAAGCGCCGTTCCCGCCCCTCCTCTCTCTTCTCTCCTTTCCTCCTTGTCCTGCTCCTCCTCCTCCTCCTCCTCCGGCGGGGGGCGTGAGGATCCGGCATCGCTCACAACCATCGGGACAACCATCGGGACAACCATCGGAACAACCATCGGGACAACCATCGGGACAATCATCGGGACAGTCATCGGGACAACGATCGGGACAAGCACAACCATCAGGACAACCATCGGGACAATCATCGGGACAACGATCGGGACAACCACAACCATCAGGACAACCATCGGGACAACCATCGAGACAACCATCGGGACAACCATATCCTCTCTCTCTTGTGTATTCCCACATCCCTCAGGAATTTGCCCTAAAGATGTGATCAACTATCTTGTGAGTACGTATCATGTGTATCATGTGTATCATGTACCATATGCATCATATGCAACAGATGTTCTGTGGAAGGCTTAACAACTTCTGTGGGTTAACAAGGCTTAACAACTTCTGTGGGTGTACGAACGTAGGCTTAACAACTTCTGTGGGTGTGTATCCACGCCAGTGTAGTAGCCACGGTCGTCCGCAGGCCACGAAGTGAAGTGTCCGAACGTCATAGGGCGGGAAGCTGGGTGTGGGTGGTGGCGAAGAGTCGTGTGGATATTTGGTAGAGCTTGCACTGCCCCCCCACAAAGTGGGGGTATTGGCTGGCGTCGCATGAAAACCCTGGCACTGGTGAGAACACTGAGCGTTCGGGTAAAGTGATTGTTGTTGTTGTTGTTGCTGCTGCTGCTGCTGCTGCTGTTGCTGCTGTTGTTGTTGTTGTTGTTGTTGTTGTTGTTGTTGTTTTTGTTGTTGTTTGTGTTGCTGCTGCTGTTGTTGTTGGTGGTGTTGGTGTTGGTGTTGTTGGTGGTGTTGTTGGTGTTGTTGGTGTTGTTGGTGTTGGCGTTGGTGTTGGTATGTTTTGTTTGTTGTTTGTTGTTTGATGATTGTTGCTTGTTGCTTGTTGCTTGTTGCTTGTTGTTTGTTGCTTGTTACTTGTTGCTTGTTGTTTGTTGCTTGTTGTTTGCTGTTTGCTGTTTGCTGTGTGCTGTTTGCTGTTTGCTGTTTGCTGTTTGTTGATTGTTGTTCGTTGTTTGTTGTTTGCTGTTGTCGTCGTCCCACCCGCGACCCGCCCCGCGACCCACCCGCGACCCACCCCGCGACCCACCCGCGACCCACCCCGTGACCCACCCCGTGACCCACCCGCGACCCACTCGGTGACACACCCGCGACCCACCCACGACCCACCCGCGAGCCACCCCGCGAGCCGCCCGCGACCCACCCCGCGACCCCCCTGGCGACCCACCCGCGACCCACCGGCGACCCACCGGCGACCCACCCGCGACCCACCCCGCGACCCACCCCGCGACCCACCCGCGACCCGCGACCCACCCGCGACCCACCGCGCCGCGACCCAATCTTCGCGCCTGCGGCGGTTTTTTTCCTCCCAGTGGAGAACCCGCGACCCTCCCGCACCCAAACCGCGCCCGCGACCCACCCGCGACCCACTGCGACCTACCCGCGACCCACCCGCGACCCACCCCGCGACCCACCCAAAATTTTCGGCTCCTGCGGCGTGCTTGTTTTGCATTCCTTCCAGGTGGAGAACCTGCGACCCACCCGCGACCCAAACCGCGTTCAGTGTACAAATCAAGATTTTCGGCGCCCGCGGCGGGCTGTTTTTGAATTCCTTCCAGGTGGAGGTGGAGAGCCCGCGACCCACCCGCGACCCAATCTACTTGAACTGAACAAACCCACACTTCGGCGCCTGCGGCGGGTTTTTTTTTTTGCATTCGCTCTAGGTGGAGAAACTGCGACCCAAACCGCGTTCAGTGTACAAATCAAAATGTTCGGCGCCTGCGGCGGGCTGTTTTTGAATTCCTACCAGGTGGAGGTGGAGAGCCCGCGACCCACCCGCGACCCAAACTAATTGAACTGAACAAACCCACACTTCGGCGCCTGCGGCGGGTTTCTTTTTTTGCATTCGCTCTAGGTGGAGAAACTGCGACCCAAACCGCGTTCAGTGTACAAATCAAAATTTTCGGCGCCTGCGGCGGGCTGTTTTTGAATTCCTACCAGGTGGAGGTGGAGAGCCCGCGACCCACCCGCGACCCAAACTACGTTCACTGAACAAGGCAAAAACGCGGCGCCTGCGGCGCCGCGTTATTGCATTCGTTCCGGGTGGCCCACCAGCGATCCCCCCCCCACGCTGAACTTGTCAGAGCACGACGACGACGATGAGGACGAGGACGCGGACGAGGAAGAGGAGGAGGAGGAGCAGGAGCAGGAGGAGGAGGAGGAGGAGGAGGATGGCGCTATCGACAGGGAAGGTGAGGGCTACGAAGTCCGCCGGCTCGACGCTCGCGTCGCCCGCGCCCGCCCCCTCACTCTTATCCGCAATTGCGGGGTGCTACGTATGTTTTAAAAATCGTCCCCACTTTTTCCCCAACCATCCTCTGGTGTTGGGTCCTCGTTTTGAAGAGACGGTCCCCGCGTCTCCTTCCTCCTCCTACCCCATCCACCCTCCTCCATCACCATCGTCATCATCACCCACTTCGGCACACGCCTCACACGTTTCGTGGCCCCATAGGGAGCTCCACCGAAGGACCCAGTGCCACCGCCCGCATGCGTCACCCACACCCATGTCGGCACACCCCTCACACGCTTCGTGGCCCAATAGGGATCTCCACCGAAGGACAGCCCGCATGCGTCACCCACACCGCTTTCGGCACACCCCTCGCGCGTTTCGTGGCCCCATAGGGAGCTCCACCGAAGGCGCCAGTGCCACCACCCGCACGCGCCACCCACACCCAGGTCGGCACACCCCTCACACGCTTCGTGGCCCCATAGGGAGCTCCACCGAAGGACCCAGTGCCACCGCCCGCATGCGTCACCCATACTCATTTGGGCGCACCCCTCGCGCGTGTCGTGGCCCCACGGGGAGCTTCACCGAAGGACCCAGTGCCACCGCCCGCATGCGTCGCCCACACCCATTTCGGCACACCCCTCACGCGTTTCGTGGCCCCACAGGGAGCTCCACCGAAGGCCACAGTGCCACCGCCCGCATGCGTCACCCACACCCATTTCGGCACACGGCTCACACATTACGTGGCCCATAGGGAGTCCACCGAAGGCCACAGTGCCACCGCCCGCATGCGTCACGCACACCCATTTCGGCACACCCCTCACACGCTTCGTGGCCCCATAGGGAGCTCCACCGAAGGACCCAGTGCCACCGCCCGCATGCGTCACCCACACTCATTTCGGCGCACCCCTCACACGCTACGTGGCCCCATAGGGAGCTCCACCGAAGGCCCCGGTGCCACCGCCCGCATGCGTCACCCACACTCATGTCGGCACACCCCTCGCGCGTGTCGTGGCCCCATAGGGAGCTCCACCGAAGGCCCCGGTGCCACCGCCCGCATGCGTCACCCACGCCCATTTCGGCGCACCCCTCGCGCGGTTCGTGGCCCCATAGGGAGCTTCATCGAAGGCCCCGGTGCCACCGCCCGCATGCGTCGCCCACACCCATTTCGTCACACCCCTCACACGTTTCGTGGCCCCACTGGGTGCTCCAACGAAGGCCCTGGTACCACCGCCCGTATGCGTCAGCGACGCCCATTGTGGCACACCCCTCACACATTTCGTGGCCCCATAGTCCACCGAAGGCGCCAGTGGCTGCGTTCGCATGCGCCAACCGCACCCATCTCGGCACACCCATCACACGTTTCGCGGCCCCAGAAGGAGCTCCGCCGACGGCCCCAGTGGCTGCGTTCGCATGCGACCACCGCACCGATTTCGGCGCACATCTCACGCGTTCCGTGGCTGTGGCTGCTTTCGCATGCGCCCATTGGCCAAATTTTGGCACACCCCTCACACGTTTCGAGGCCCTACAGGGAGCTCCTCCGAATGCGGTGCGTACAACGACGGTACCCACAACTGCATATGTTTGGGTCCTTCGTCAGGCTAGTTTGTACTATTTTTGAATATTCGTCCTGTAGAGGGACGCGCCCGACTGAAAAGTAGACCGCCAACATGGTTTAACATGGCATCAGAGACGGCCGGCATGGCCCAAGAACGCCTTGAAGTTAGCTTAAGATGACCTCTGGAGGGCCCGGTAGGGTCCTCAGACGCTCCAAGACGGCACAACAGGTTCTTCCCAAGAGCCCAAACATGCCAAACTCATGTGTTTCCCAATGGTTGTTCAACGAGTCTGGTGTGCCCGCATTCTCGGTCTTTGGGGCGTCCACGATTGCCCAAATGGCTTCCAAGATTGCCCCTATGACGGCTAAGAACTTCAAGAGGGCCCCAAAGACGGCCCTGAGGAATGCCCCAATGACACTCAGAGGGCTCCAAACCGCCCAAAAGGGCTCCAAAGGGGCCTCCGGGTGGCTCCAAGAGATGGCCCAAGGACACACGCATTTTGGCGTGCAGCGCAGTTTTCACGTTGTTCTTGTATGCGCGACCGGACAAGTAGTGGGTGTCAATTCCGACCATTTCGTAGACCAATTGATGGGTAAATTCCTATCGTATCGTGCATTTCCAGAGAAACTCCTGTGCTCGATTGTTGTTCTTTTGTATGATATTATTCTACGTTGTGGCCATTTGGGCCCGACTATTGTTTCTGTTAACTGTGCTGGCGGCGACGCATCATGGGCGTGGTGTCCGACTCATTATTGTATGACCCTCACCGCTGGGCAACTCGCCACGACACTGCCAGGCGAGAATGTGTCAAGAAATTGACTGGCACTTCAATGCCTCAACCGGGGAGAGAACGGACCTTAGGATACGTCTCTAGGTCACCAGCCAGCGGGTGAGACTACACGTGTCTGGGCACGTTTCTGTAGTTTGTATTGTTGTGTTTTTAAATCGTCCCCGTCCGTCATTCCGAAGCCCTAAGGCGCTTTCAGCAGGTAAACCCAACGCAGCAATACGTTGTGATTTTCCATTGTAAGTGCGCGCCAGGTTGTTGCGGCGGCGACCCCAGCGCGGGCTTTCATTGTCGAACGTTGCCAGTGGCCCAGAATCGGCCGATACGAACGACATGCGCTATTGGGAAGCAGCGATCGTTCAAGGTCAGACGACCCGCGCTGTGTCAGAACCAGCGCCGACGTTATCGCGACGTGATCCGGCAGTATCTACAGGGAGCTGCCGCGCCGGCACCCGCCGAGTGGCGGGCAAGCGGATCTACAACGTGAGCGAAGAGGATCGGGCCGCTGGGTTGACGCGCGGGCGGGTGGGCGGCAGGGGAGAGGCCCGAGATGGCGTGACCCTCTCCCTCCTCCTCCTCCTCCTCCTCCTCCTCCTCCTCCTCCTCCTCCTCCTCCTCCTCCTCCTCCTCCTCCTCCTCCTCCTCCTCCTCCTCCTCCTCCTCCTCCTCCTCCTCCTCCTCCCCCTCCCCCCTCCCCCTCCTCCTCCTCCTCCTCCTCCTCCTCCTCCTCCTCCTCCTCCTCCTCCTCCTTCCTCCTTCCTCCTCCTCCTCCTCCTCCCTTCCCCTCCTCCTCCTCCTCCTCATCCTCCTCCTCCTCCCCCTCCTCCTGCTCCTCCTCATCATCATCCTCCTCCTCCTCCTGCGCCTCCTCCTCCTCCGCCCCCCCGTCCTCCTCCTCCCCCTCTTCCTCCTCCTCCTCCTCCTCCTCCTCCTCCCCCCTCATCCTCCTCCTCCTCCTCCTCCTCCTCCTCCTCCTCCTCCCTCCTCCTCCCCCTCCTCCTCCTCCTCCTCTTCCTCACCCCTCTCCCTCCCTCTCCCCCTCCCCCTCCCCCTCCCCCTCCCCTCCTCCTCCTCCTCCTCCTCCTCCTCCTCCTCCTCCTCCTCCTCCTCCTCCCTTTTCATCCTCCTCCTCCCCCTCCTCCTCCTCTTCCTCCCCTTCCCCTCCCTCTCCACCTCCCCCTCCCCCTCCCCCTCCCCCTCCCCTCCTCCTCCTCCTCCTCTCCTCCCCTCCTCCTCCTGCCTTTCTTCCTCCTCCTCCTCCTCCTCCTCCTCCTCCCCCTCCAGCCGTTCTGGCACAGGCGGCGCGCTGTGTTTGTTGGCATCAACTTCAGAGCGGCACAAGGTGCCAACGGGCCAATATTGGCACGATTCTTCTAACGCGATGGCCCCGCCGAAGCCCATGCCATGGGGACCCATCCCAGCCTGGGCCCAGTCGTACGGCTACAGCTTCGCGCCTCAGTGGCAGTGGGGCGCTGTTCGCCGTTTCCTGGTGCACACCCTGGTGCCCCTGGCCACGGTGATGGTGGTGCAACTTCTGGCCGCTGGACATGTCAGTATAAGATTGCCGTTGCAGGAAGAACAACGCCCGCCCCCCCGTTTGCAAGCACTGCAAGCGACCCCGAGGCTCTGCTCCAGGAGCGCAGCCTCCAGGTACGTGGTCGGGTGGGCTCCCGCTTCAGTCGCAGCGTGGTGCAGTTCAGTCAGCGGCATCAGGTGGGCAGCCTCTACAGGTCGGCCCCAAGCCGCAGAAGTATGATGACTACTCGGTTGACGAGCTCCAACAGCTCATCGACATCGCCACGAAGCAAAACGATACGGCCAACACCAGCTTCTACAAGGCGGCCCTCGAGCGCACGAAGGCCCGTGACCGTCCCGCACCGCCCAAGCCGCCACAGCGACACGCGAATGACGCACATCAGGCGCTCAAGATCACTGAGAGGAGGCTTGAGAAGGCGCTGGATGAGTGGGAGACGGCCCGCGAATGGGTTGCCAAGAAGCATGCTGAAGTTGTCAAGTTCCGTGTCGAGTTGGCCGAGAAGGACCGCATCCACACAGACTTGGTCGGGCAGTTGCACGCGAACGTGTGTAAGCCGCCGCCGTCTCAGCCGAGCACGGCGACGCAGATCAATGTTCGTGACTTGTTTGATGGCCGACTGTCTGAGATCAGCATCGTCGGCGGCGACGAGTTGCTTGGTGTTCCGTCTGCAGAGTACGACTTCTCCACGGAGGACATCGAGCTGCTGCCGAGCAAGCAAAAGGAAATGCTTGCGGGAGTCCGCCAGCTGGCCACCACGCTGCACTCGGACCTGGTCTCAACTCTCGACAAGGCGAAGAAAGAACAGCGTGAGCATCTTTCCAGGCTGCCCCACAAGAAGCGGAAGACTGGCGAAGGTGCAGCTCGAGCAGGAGGTGATGGAGGTGCTGAAGGTGCTGGAGGTGATGGGCGTGCTGCAGCCCCCGCAGGCGCCAGTGCAGGCAGTGCTGGTGGACCCGCTGCTGCTGCCGCCGAAGTTCCTCGTCCAGGTGCCGACGGTGCTGCGCCTCGTGAGCGGGCCGCACGTGCTGCTGCTCAGCCTCCTGAGGCCTCTGCCCCCAGCCAGCTATCCAAAGAGGGCCCCCCCTGGACAAGGTAAGAGTGATTGAGTCCATGGGAGGGGGGGGGTGGGGGGGCAATGCAGTCGATAACTTTTTGCAGCAACAGCCAGTTCTAGGACCTAAGTTTTACAAGGTTCAGGATCGCGACCCCAACATGTCTCCATTTAATGGTGTCCTCAGAGCCCCAGCCCACCCAGGCCCAAGACCCAGTTGGACGTCGGCCAAACCCTGGCTTGTAACATCCCCCGCAGATATATTGTTAGTACAGGGGCATCACTTAGCTAAGAAGACTGCGATTGAAGAAGCATCGTCCTGGTGTCGTCGCCACGGCTGGCTTGCTCGAATTTCTCCTGCCCTGGTCACGCCCGAGGGGGGCACGTCTGGCGGTACGGCGATTCTGGTTCGGTACTGGCTAGGCTGTTGCGACATCACTAAGGGACCTGACTTCTTTCTACCCAGGTCGCGCGACAGTGTGCTGGGTACAAGTACCTGGTGACATCACCATCTTTTGCTGCTCGCTCTACCTAAAGGACTCCGGAGGACTATCGGAGCTCAGCCTCGGTGTCTTAGCCAAGGTCGGGGCTCTGTGTAATTCCTGCTCCTCCCCTTACCTCGTGGGGGGAGACTTTACTACGCCCCCCGTCTGAGCTCGCTGAGTGTGACTTTGCGGCTGGCTTCTCGGCCAACATCGCCTACCCCCCCCCCCCCCCCCCCCCCCCGACTCTATCTCGCGCGCCAGTAATGCTGAGGGAGGTGGGGACATGCTCGACTATTTCATTACCAGTCCTGGACTCGGCAAAGGGGTTGCTGGCGCGTCGGTCGTGTTGACTGCGGATGCCCGTCCGCATCGGCCCGTCCGCATTCGCTCCCATCGGTCCCTGGCCGATCTGCAGGTTCAGTCGTTCGTCCGTCCCCTTCCCATCCCTGCCCCCCTCCCCGTGGGGCCCTTTCCGAAACCCTCCAGCTGGCAGGGTACTCTTAACTGTGCCGAGCATGCTCTCACGCTCGTCCGTTCTGGAGCCCCCAGGTCCTCGATCCAGCGTCACGTTAATTTATTATATAAGTTTTGGGCCAAACAATCCGAAGAGGAAGGGGGTTGGCTTATCAGGTGAAGCTTCCCATTCGAGGAACTCGTGGCAAGGTTCCCAAGCTCGCTTGGAAGTCGGTTCTCGCCCAGGACCGCAAACGGAAGCCCAGGCAGCCGGAGCTATGCGCTTTGCGCTGGTTCGAAGGTAGCGTTCGTCTGCTCATTGTATGCACCAGCACGGACCGCTGGCGCCAGGCTCAGGAAGTCTCGCAACTCCTGCCCCCCCCCAAAAAAAAACAAAGATTTCAGCGATCATCTTGTCATGTTTCGAGACCTGGCTCAGCGAGTCCAGGATCATGTAAAGCCGATTGTTGAGTGCACTGCTTCCGAAGGTCAGTCAGTGTTAGGCGACCACGCGTGGCAGGCTGCAGGGAATGATATTTTGGAAGCGTTGAGAGAGGCGCTGGGCACTTACTCGGCCACTGCCAGGGCTGAGGCTGCTGCCAATTGGAAGGAATGGCTGTGCGATGGCATCGAGGGAGGGGGCAAGCGCGCTCACAATTGGACCCGCCCCCCCACCGTTTGGACCCACACCCATACCGTTTCGTCCAAGGGGAAAGTTATTGCCGACCCCAAGAGTCTCTTGCAGACGGAGTGTGCTCGTTTTTTTTTTCTGGCCTTTGGAGCTACACGGGAGTGTGCACCCAGCAAAACTGGACGCCACGCCGACGCCCAGACCGGCCCCCAACGATCTGGGAATCGGCACCAGCCAACCCCGTAACACGATCATGCCCCCAAGAAGACACGCTGCGGTGGACCTACTACCAGGCCCAGCCCGACCGAGAACAGATCCCCCCCTCGCAGAAGTGCTCACACACAAAATGCGACATAGAGCCCAGGCAGAGGGCACACTGGTCAGAGCAGACAGCGACGCCGTCACGCGCACGCAGGGCATGCTCGGCCGGTTCCAGGCGTGCATCGACGAGCAGAGCACGCATGATCTGGCAAGAAGTATTCAAACCAGATTGGTGCTCGAACAACGGCGACAGGAGGAAGGCAGACCCATCAGAAGATACAATTGGGACCTATTCGCAGCCATCTGGATGCTCCAGCTGACAGACCCTGCCACGTTGGAAAGGGACCGCCTCCACCAGCTCATCAGAGAGCTGGGCATAAAAGAGGAAGTCACCAGACAGCCCCCCTTCGCCCAGTGGCTCTCGCCGGAACCGGATCCCACATGCACTGCCCGCCACCACTGGCTGGAGGTTCCTGGGAGCCGAGGGGCAGACGTTGACAGCGACACGACACATGGGCTAGTTCCAGGAACGCTGGAAGGCATCCAGGCCTTAGATGAGAGGCTCAGAAGGGCCGCCAGTCAAGACAGGTCGCGACGCGACCCAGGAAGGACGCCTAGACCTCGAAAGAGCCCCAGAGACAACAGCGCGAACCCCGCGGGTGAGGCCAGAGGACGGAACACGCGGGTCAGGCAAGGCCACGCACAAGGAACACGCCGCAGAGAACAAAACGGCCTGCAGGCGTCACACTGCGACCCTCCTCAGGGCCCGCAGAACCCGTCCAACAACCCCTCTGGTCGACGGGCGAACCCACCCCCAACGGCACAGACGGACACCGCAGGCACTACGCCCCGGCAGCCAAGTGCCCCAATCTACAGCAAACTCCCCCAGACGACGAGAAGGAGGCAATGGAGAAGGCTACGCCACACCCTCGGCCTCCCCAGGAAGCTCCCCCGCGAACGCCCCACCAAGTGTGGGCTCAGCAGGCACTCCCAGACAGGAAGCTGGCGATGAGCACCGTGACACCGACCACACGAGACGGCAGAACCCGCGAACGCAGGTCCCTCCGCGCTCAGAGGTGCCGACGGAAACACGACCCCAGCAAATGCAGCAACCGTCAGGAAACCTCGGGGAGCAGCTCCCGCAGAGCCCGACTCCCCAACCGAGGCAGACAAGGACCTCACACATGGCGACTACAACTCCTGTCCCCCAAGCAGAGGGAAGCGTACCGACAGGAGAAAGCATCGTGGGGAATCGAGTCCGACAGGAGCCAACAGGCGAGGTACAGGCCGAAAGGGTCTAGTAATACAGGCGGATAGGCCGAGACCACCCCCTGACAGCGTCGCGCGCTCCCCACCCGGAGACCCGCTAGGAAGAGGCGACACTCCCAGGGCGAGCACGCACCTGCCACCCTGCATGAGGCGCCAATGGGAGCAACTCCTCAGCACTACCGCCGAGACGCTCCGCACCCTTGGCCCACCTGCCCAGTGGAGTGGACTGGGATGCGCGGACGAGGCAAAATGGAGGACAGTACTGAGCGCCATTTGTTGGGGCACGTGTATGGTGCAACTTGAGAAGCAGATGCGACAAGTGTTCACCAGAGCTCACATTTCGCACAGGCCGTTCGCTCCATTTAAGGCTTACTGGGCGCGGCACCCCCCAAGTGGCACGAGGAGCCCT
Organism: Prorocentrum cordatum; assembly: GCA_963575745.1. NCBI lineage: Eukaryota > Dinophyceae > Prorocentrales > Prorocentraceae > Prorocentrum > Prorocentrum cordatum. Next base: position 118,249 of record CAUYUJ010014843.1, on the reverse strand, counting down.
AATGGGAGAAATTGTCGGCGGACGATGCGCGCGCGCACCTACAGGACGCATTGGGCAGAACCCTCGACACAGGGGGGGCCGCAACCCCCTTTCCCCCCCTAGCTGCTGCAATACTCGAAGGAATATTCTCCGTGGCCTCTGGGACCAGTCCCGACTCCAGCCCTAACAGACTGAGATCAGTCGACCCCACCTGGCCTAACCTCAGGGGGGAAGCAACCCTGGGGGGGGCCTCCGAGAAGCCCCCGCAGGAAGCGGGAGCGGTAGCCCCCCCAGCCTTTCTGAGGGATGCACGCCCGCGGGCAACAACTACCAGGAGCCAGCAATGCCGTGGGAACCGAACCACAACAGCAACCGGCAGATCAGACAGAGACTCCAGGCAGAAACAGGGCCAGGAGGGGCCCCGCGAGGGCGCACAGCAGGAGTCGCAGCAGACGAACGCAGCACACTGGCCACCAAGAATCTAGGCCGAGGCGCAGGACAAGAACAAGAGCGACGAGGACGGCGGGAGGCAACCCCCCAACCCTAATGACAACGTGGATGTCCCGCCCAAGAGCGCCAACGCAGACGCGACCGGGAAGGGGCCGCACGCGCGCCTTAGCCGACCAACAAGGGAGAGGGGATGGAACAAGAAGGGTGAGACCGAGAACCAGCCTCCACTTCCCCAACGGACCCACTGCAGCCCCACAGCCTATTGATGCTCTACAGCAGGTGTGGTCGCAGCACAGGGACAGCGAAACCGGGCTCGCCCCGATAGCCCCACCCAATCAGGTGTCGGCCTCCTATCAGGTAGCGGGATTAGACAGCGGTACCATCCGAGAGGCACTACAGTCCCTGCACGAGCAAGGCACCATCCGTCTAGAATCTGATCAAGCAGCCGACGACATCACAGACAGACTGCATGTCCAGGAGCTGACGGAGCGTGACTTCACACAACAGGAGCAGAGGACGGAAAGGGGTTAGACCCGGGTGTGCTGAATTGGGTCCATGACGCATGCGGGCGGTGGCATTGTGGCCTTCGGTGGAGCTCCCTATGGGGCCACGAGACGTGTGAGGGGTGTGCCGACATGGGTGTGCGTGACGCATGCGGGCGGTGGCGCTGGGGCTTTCCGTGGAGCTCCTTATGTGGCCACGAAACGTGGGAGGGGTGTGCTGGACTCGGTGTGGGTGACGCATTCGGGCGGTGGCGTTGGGGCCTTCGGTGGAGTTCCCTATGAGGCCACGAAGCGCGTGAGGGGTGTGCCGAAATGGGTGTGCGTGACGCATGCGGGCGGTGGCACTGTGGCCTTCGGTAGTGTTCCCTATGGGGCCACGAAACATTTGAGGGGTGTGCCGAAATGGGCGTGCGTGACGCATGCGGGCGGTGGCACTGGGGCCTTCGGTGGAGGTCTCTCTATGTGGCCCCTAAACGTGCGAGGGGTGTGCCGAAAAGGGTGTGGGTGATGCATGCGGGCTGTGGCACTGGGGTTTTCGGTGGAGCTCCCTGTGGGGCCACGAAACGTTTGCGGGGTGTGCCGAATTGGGTGTGCGTGACGCATGCTGGCGGTAGAATTGTGGCCTTCGGTTGAGCTCCCTGTGGGGCCACGAGGCGTGTGAGATGTGCGCTGACCTGGGTGTGCGTGACGCATGCGGGTGGTAGCACTGGGGCCTTCGGTGGAGGTCTCTATGTGGCCACGAAACGTGTGAGGGGTTTGCCGAATTTGGTGTGCGTGACGCATGCGGGCGGTGGCATTGGGGCCTTCGGTGGAGCTTTCTTGGGGGTCACGCGTGCCGAAATGGGTGTGCGTTACGCACGCGGGCGGTGGCACTTGGGTTTTCTGTGGAGTTCCCTATGGGGCCACGAAACATGTGAGGGGTGTGCCGAAATGGGCGTGCGTGACGCATGCGGGTGGTGGCACTGGGGCCTTCGGTTGAGCTCCCTATGGGGCCACGAAACATGTGAGGGGTGATAGTGATGATAGCGGCACTGATGATGACGATATTGGTGATGAGGGCGGTCGTGATGAGGATGATGGTGATGACGTTGGTGATGACGATGACGACAATGTTTTGATTATGATGATGGCGGGAGGGGGGAGGAGGGGGTGGAGGAGGAGTGGGGGCGGGGGCTGTTGTCTCTTTAAAAACGAGGACCCAACACCACAGGATGGTTGGGAAATAGTATGGGGACGATTTGTTTGCTATTTTGCCAAAATGTTTGCATTTATTCCCTACCGGCTCTGCCTAGAAGGGTTCTTACTCTGCTTGCTTAAAGGGTCGGGCAGTGGGGCACGCCCCGGGCGGTTCCCCCGGCATCCGCCCCGCGGTTCCCCCAGTGACGTTCCCTTAGCTTCGCGTTGCTTACCTCATCTTAGCTTAGCTTATTTAATCGCTTCGCTCATTCCGCCGGCCCTCGAGCACTCTATGGGGCCTCTTTGAAGCCTCTTGGGGGCCTCTTTGGGGCCTCCTGGGGGCCTCTTGGGGGCCTCTTGGGGGTCTCTTGGGGCTCCTTGGCGGCGTCTTGGGGCCCCCTTGGGCCTCTTGGGGGCCTCTTGGGGGGCTCTTGGGGGCCTCTTGGGGCGGGGTAGTCGAGTGCACCTCCCTCGGAGGCCACAATTCTCGTGAGGGGTGTCGAAAAACTGGCCTTCAAAACCATCTCTGAGTAGACCTTCCCGGGCTGCGGTCGGGGTAGTTTTCGCCGGGGGACCCCCAGGGGCCGCCCCGCGCGCGCGAACTAGAAGAATTGTTAACCAGTTACCGGAGATCTTAGCACGCCTCTGGCCCGTTGGGCCGGCGAATCTCATCTTACCTTAGGTTAGCTTCATCTTAGCTCAGGTTTGTCTTAGCTTAGCGTACCTTCATCTTAGCTTCGCTGAGCTTTAGCATAGCAGAGCACATCATAGCATAGCATAGCGTAGCATAGCATAGCGCAGCATCGCATATCATAGCATGGGTGTAATTCTCTACCTAGGCTCTGCTTAGAGGGTTCGCTTAGCTTAGCTTAACTTTGCATAGCGCAGCGCTGCATTAGCACAACATAGCATAGCATACCATAGCCAAGCATAGCATAGCATAGCGCAGCATAGCATAGCATAGCATAGCATAGCATAGCATCGCATAGCGCAGCTTAGCATAGCATAGCTAAGCTTACAGGGCCGGGCAGTGGGGTTCGCCCCGGTCGGTTCCCCCGGCATCCGCCCCGCGGTTCCCCCAGTGACGTTCCCTTAGCTTTGCGTTGCTTATCTCATCTTAGCTTAGCTTATGTAATCTTACCTTAGCTTCATCTTAGCTTAGCTTAGCTTCATATAGATGTTGCTTTCCTAGATCCTCCAACTCCTAGGTAGGGTCGCACTGGGATAATTTAAAAGTAGCCTGGCGAAGGACCCAACCATATACATTCGTGAGGACCGTCGTTGTATGCACCGCATTCGAGGGAGCTCCCTATGGGGCCACGAAGCGTGTGAGGGGTGTGCTAAAAATAGTCCGGCGGGCGCTTGCGATAGCAGCCACTGAGGCCGTCGGTGAAATTCGCTATGGGGCCACGAAACGCGTGAGAGGTGTGCCGAAATAGCTGCGGTGGGCGCGTGCGAACGCAGCCACTGAGGCCGTCGGTGGAGCTTCGTATGGGGCCGCGAAATGTGTAATGGGTGTGCCGAAATGGGTGCGGTGGGCGCATGCGGGCGCAGCCATTGGCACCGTCGGTGGAGCTCCCTGTGGGGCCGGGGTGTGCCGGAATGGGCGTGGGTGGCGCATGCGGGCGGTGGCACCGATGCCTTCTTTGGAGCTTCCTATGGGGCACGAAACGTGTGAGGGGTGTGACGACATGGGTGTGGGTGACGCATGCGGGCGGTGGCACTGTGGCTTTCGGTAGTGCTCCCTGTGGGGTCACGAGACGTGTGAGGGGTGTGCCGAAAGGGGTGTGGGTGACGCGTGCGGGTGGTGGCACTGGGTCCTTCGGTGGAGCTCCCTATGAGGCCACGAAATGTGTAAGGGGTGTGCCGCAATGTGTGTGCGTGACGCATGCGGGCGGTGGCATTGTGGCCTTCGTTGGAGTTCCCTATGGGGCCACGAGACGTGTGAGGGGTGTGCCGACATGGGTGAGCGTGACGCATGCGGGCGGTGGCGCTGGGGCCTTCGGTGGAGCTCCTTATGGGGTCACGAGACGCGTGAGGGGTGTGCCGAAATGGGTGTGCGTGACGCATACGAGCGGTGGCACTGTGCCCGTCGGTGGAGCTCCCTGTGGGGCCACGAGACGTGTGAGGGGTGTGCCAATATGAGTATGGGTGACGCATGCGGGCGGTGGCACTGGGGCCTTCGGTGGGGCTTCCTACGAGGCTTCGGAACATGTGAGGGGCGTGCCGAAATTATTGTCGGTGACGCATGCGGGCGATGGCGTTGGGGCCTTCGGTGAAGCTCCATCTGGGGCCACGAAACATGTGAGGGGTGTGCCGAAATGGGTGTGCGTGACGCATGCGGGCGGTGGCATTGTGGCCTTCCGTAGGGCTCCTTATGGAGCCACGAAACGTGTGTGTGTGGGGGGGTGCCGAAATGAGTGTGGGTGACGCATGCGGGCGCTGCAGGGAGGAGGGGGATGAGGAGTGAGTGAGTGACGCGGGGCGGTGTCTCTGCACAACGAGGACCCGAATCCACAGGATGGTCGGGAAAAATAATTTGAAATTCCCATTCAGAATCCGCCTGTAGGAGGACGTGCCCGACCTAAGGTCAGGGCGAAGACGCCCATGGGGGAGGAGGGCACGGGAGGGGCACGGGGGTAGAGGTAAGTGTTGCAGCGAAGGAGGGGGAGGGACAGATTTGGTGACGGACCTCCCCTCCGAGGCTCTTGCACCGTGATTTTGTGGGATGCGTGGCCCCCAGACCTCTCGTCCACCTTCCCGGAGACCCGTTGTCGTCCCCGGCAGTTCCTTGACTGTCCTGGGAAACGAAGCGGATTTCTGGACGCTGGAGGTTGGGAGGAACAACGCGCTTTGATGTTGTCATTACGTTGGGCTCCCCCCCGGTGTGAGTCTATATTTGTCCGTCTCTGTTGGGTTGTCCAAGAAACACATCGAGTGGGGCACGAAGCCCATCACCGTGTTGCGACGGGAGATTGGCTCACGTCGTGACGTGAATGACGGAAAAGTTTACTGTAACCCCGGGCACCGCCTATAGGGACGTGTTCCTGCTTCTGATGCAGGACCACTCCGTCACTGATGTTTCACGAAAGTGGGTGCAGGGGTGTGCGACGCCCAGTTCCTGGAAGAGGAGAAGGAGGATGAAGAGGACTAGCAATGATCGGGTTGACCCAAAAGGGGGTCCAGCGACAAGGGGACGGTGCAATAGATTTGGTGCAATCGATTTGTGAGGTGGAAAACGATTTGGGGCCTGCAGTACATTCCGGGGCGCAAATGGCTTGCTTGGCTTCCGCGTGCAGTGCATCAGTTGCAGTACAAGGCAGTCTAGTTCTCTGGCGCCATGCGCTTGCAACACGAGTGCCCCGAGTCTGTGGCACCACCCCCCTTCGGCGGGACCCCTCCTATGGGTCGCAGGGCAGCGGGAGCACCGCGGGGAGCACCCACCCCCGCGATGCGCAGCCGGAGCCTCTGGCAGCCCTCGCCGGCTGCGGTTCTCCGCGGGTGCTCCCCTCGTCCTCCGCGCCCCCCTGGGCGGCACACGGGGCCTCGCCCCCGCCTGCTGTGGGGCACGTCCTCGGGGAGGGGGGAAGAACACACAGACACAAGGGAACGTCGACTCCCAGGAGAATGGAGGAAGGCATGGCAAGTGTGGGGGGGGGAGACGAAAGCCCAGGAGGTGTAGGAAAAGAGGGGCGGTCCTGGGATCTGTGTGTACTGATGTTTGTGTCCATGGGCCCCTTCAGCTCACTTGTTCTGCTGCTTTTCCATCAGCGGCGGGGGCGGGCGGAGGACTTTCACCTCAGCCAGGTGTTCGATCGTTTGCTTCCCCCCTTCGCCTCGTGAAGCGCCACCACCCAGCCTTCGCGCAGAGGGACCGCCGAGCATCGCCGAAGACCCGCCGGCGACCAGCGCAGGCCGGCGTGTACCAGCACAGTCATGAGGAGAGACAACACGCAGACACAATGAATCGGCGATTTCCCGGAAATGTGGGAGAAGGTGGGAAGTGGGGGAGAAGCCTGTGAGGAGGGGCCGCCGGGGGGTGCACGCGCTGTTGGCGTGCGGCGCGCGCGCGCCGTGGAGGAGGAGGAGGAGGAGGAGGAGGAGGAGGAGGAGGAGGAGGAGGAGGAGGAGGAGGAGGAGGGGTGCCTCTCTGGCCGAGCCTGTGAGGAGGGGCCGTGGCGAGAGAGCAGGGCAGGAGCACGGCGCGGGCTCGGGGGTGGCTCGGTGCAGGTCTGCTGCCGGGGGCGAGACACACTCGGGAGGGAAAAGGACTCCTCCTCCTCCTCCTCCTCCTTCTCCTCCTCCTCCTCCTCCTCCTCCTTCTCCTCCTCCTCCTCCTTCTCCTCCTCCTTCTCCTCCTCCTTCTCCTCCTTCTCCTCCTTCTCCTCCTCCTCCTCCTTCTCCTCCTCCTTCTCCTCCTCCTCCTGAGCCGTCGACTCCCAGAAAGATATGGGAAATATGGGAAGTGGGGGGAAGACAGAAGCCCAGGAAATATATGGAAGACGTGGAAGTCCTGTTGTTTGCGTGTATTTGTTTGTGTGTCCCAGGGCCCCTTCACACATATCCGTATCCGCGGCCTCGCCCCCGCGGGTGCCCCGCGCGCAACGTGTCCGTACGACCGCGTAGCGGCAAAGGTCGCGCCCAAGAGCCCAGACCGCGAGGGCGCGGACGCGAGCGTGAGGTGTGCGCCGCTCGCGCCCGCCTCGCACCCACACGTCTGTTGGGGTCGCGACCAGGGGAGACGCGTAGGATCGAGGGGAGGAGGGGTGGAGGAACAAAAAAGGCATGGAGGAGACAGGGGAGCGGGAGGAGGTGGACGGGTCCGAGGCGGGAATTTATACATGACCACCGCCTGGAGGGTCAGTTTTCGGAGCCTCGGCAGGCGGTGGATCTGGTCAGATTCGGGCCCCCCGGGGCCGAAATATATCCATATCCCCCGCCCGCTGGGGCACCAGGACGTCGGTTCCCAGGCGGTGGATATGGATACATCCCCGCCTCGCAAGGGGAGCAGGCGCAGGAGCGGAGGGGCACGAGGAGGAGGGGCGGTACAAGGAGGAGGGGGCGTTGAGCCCGCCGGTGGCAGCCAGCGTGCGAGGAGGCCCGCCGTGCCCCCCCCCCCCACGGAGGGTCTGCGCGCGCCCGGCCCCTCCGCGAGGAGGTGAGCGTCACCGTCGCGCCGGCCGCGGGCGCCTCCGGCAGAGGGCTCCAGGAGGCGGCGTCGGCCAACGTCTCCGTGGCGTGGGGCGCGGCCTACGAGATCGTGGCGGCCTCGGAGCTTCCGCCGCGAGGGGGGTGGGGGGGCAGCGCCAGGGATGGGTTCGAAGAAGAAGAAGAAGAAGAAGAAGCGGCCTGAACATGACCTTTCGGCGCTCCGCGCTGGCCCCTCTGGCGGCGCCCAGGGAGGGCGGTTCCAGCGCAGATCCAAGAAGTCCACGCGTAGCGCCAAAAGTTTATGTCTATGGCGTTCTTTCTTCTTCTACCGAGGGAAGGGGGGAGCACCGCCAGGGCCAGGGATGGATGTGCACTCTCTGGGAGGGGGTGCACGCTTCGTCCCCCCCCCCCCGTCGCCCATTCGTCGCCAGTGGGGGCCTGTCGGCCACGCGTAGAGGGGGGTACGTGGGGGAGGGGGCCGTAGAATGCTTCTTCGAAGGAGGCTGCTTCTTAGAATGCGGGGGCCTTGCCTGTAGATGCAAGGGCGGCGCCTTCTAAGAGGCAACCTCCTTCTAAGAAGCCTTCCCCCCTATCCCCTCACCCCCCTCTGCGCGCTGCCAAGGCAGCGCCAGGGATGGATGTGCACTCTCTGGGGGGGTGCACCCGCATCGTCCTCCCCCCAGTCGCCCATTCGTCGCCGATGGGGGCCTGTCGGCCACGCGCAGAGGGTGGTGTGGGGGATGGGGGGAAGGCTTCTTAGAAGCACCCTGCTTCTTAGACGGTGGGTGCCTTGTCTGTAGATGCAAGGGCGGCGCCCTCTAAGAGGCAGCCTCCTTCTAAGAAGCCTTCCCCCCATCCCCCTACCCCCTTGCGCGCGCAGCCAAGCCTGATGGTCCACCCCGCCCAGGAACTCGCGGTATCGCTATCTGGGGCACATCGCTGATCTATCGGCGATGCATCGCCGACTCCAGTCCGATGATTCTCCTCGTGAGTTGGTCCCCCATTAACATTCCCCCTCAGTTCCAGAAGGGGCCAGGCCGACCACTTTCGGGCTTCTGCGGGCCTCTGTGAGGGCCCTCGTCGCCACAGCCAGAGTTTCTCTGAAAGCCACATCGAAACGTCGCTCGCTCCATAAAGCTCAGGAGGGAAAACACCACAGACATAAATCATCGCCGATTTCTTTGTAAAATTGGAAACAAGCATCCGGGACAGTTGGACAAAGACACGGGATTCTCGGACTTGTGCTTATTTATATGTGTTTTGTGTTTTGTGTGTGTGTGCGTGTCCCTGGGCCCCTTCAATGTGGCCGGTTCCATGATGCACGGGCCTCACCATCGAGGGGTTGAGGGACCTTCGCTCGCCCGCGGCGGAGGCTCGCGGGGGCCGGCGGAACCAAACAGATGCCTGAGACGAAGAGCCCGGCGTCAGATAACACCTTGTCCAGGCCCCTTTTGGGGCGAATTAGTGGTGGGTCGCAGATGGGGGGGGTGACAGGTGCAGGCCCTAAATCATCGAGAGAAAAATATCCCCTAACCCTAATAACACGACGCAGACGTGGTCTCACTGAGGTCCCCGTCTTCGCATTAGGGATCATGTTGTGGGCGGTTTGGTTTAATACATCTGCAGAAGAGACCACCTATCCCTAATGTTTTGGCTTTCTCGCTTAGCTCCCCTCCCAAATGGTTAGGTGTCCTTTTTGGTGAATTACTAAAGGCCCCCTCTGGGGCCCGAAAGGGTCCCTTCAGGGGCCCTGAAGGCCTCCTTTTCGACAGCCCCCGCTGCCCCCCACTTTATCGCTCCCTCCAGTTATCGCGGTCCAGGACCCCAGATCTTCCAGGATCCGATTTCGGCTCGCAAGGCCGAGGCGCGCTGGGGATGGACAAGAAGCGAGCCTCCAGGGGCTTGATTGTTGTCCACATCCAGTGCGCATCGAGCTTCTGGGGAGGGGAGCCCGAAGCTGCACACTGTAGTGGATATTGGACGCAAGCCTCGCCCGCACACTGAGACCCTGGGGCGCCCCCTCGAGGGCCTTGGTCGGGATGCCTTCTTTTGGTCCGGTCGTCCTCGGGAGGCGGGTGCAGCCTCTCGGGGGCCCCCAGACGGGGTGGTGACCACACCGTGCGGTGAGTCGGTAGGGATTCGGGGTCACCGCCCGATTTTGGGACTCGGGTCGTTCTCCGAGGACGTCTTGGGCGAATGGGGCATCCGAGGTCCCAAAACCGTGCGGTGAGGTCTAGGGGGATTTCGAGGTCACCCCACGGTCTGTCACCGCACCGTTTCGGGATTCCACAGCCTCTCAGTCATCCGGGTGTCCCTGGATGCTGATGGTCGCACTCTGGCTACCCGAGGTGGCCGACCAGGAGGCTGCCGAGACGATCTTCCAGACCGCGAAGCAGATGAGCGACAGCCTCGGTTTGTTGTCGGGGCGGGCATGGCAGGAGAGTGCTCGACACTGCGATCGGCCCGTGGCCTCACGGTAGACGGTGCGAGACAGCGGCGAGTCGGGGGCACAGGCAGCACGAGCACAGCCGGCGGGTTTCGCAGGGGTTTCTCGTTGAGTAAGCATTGGGCCGTGTTGCTTTGCTTTCGCCTTGCTCACATTAAGAAACAGATCGTGTGTTTGCCAGGTTGCCCTCGGGTAGTCTTGGGCTTGGACTGGTATGCACGGGGGCGCAATCGTGGGAGTTGCAAATTTCTAATACGATCTTACCGCAGAGTCTCTGGAGCCAGATTTCGGGGGGGGGGGAGGGTTGCCTTCTTTCCAAAAAAGTGCAAAACCATATGGTACACTGTATCTTCCCTCCCTCCGAGAGTGGTTCAATTTTCCAAGTTGCCCAAAGCTCAGTTTGCAAGTGCGACCTCGAGGGTGCGTCTGTGAGACCGGAGCATGGTCTCCGCGCGCGGTGCCCCTTGCGCGGCACGGTATTGTTGCATTTTGCCCACCTTTTGACGCCTCCGCTGCCACCGCTGCCACAGCCACCGCCGCTAGCACCACAACCACTACCAGGGACCTCAGGAGTGCGCGTCTGCGAGTCCTATTTTCATCAGATTGCATTGTATCCTGTGTTCGGCAGTGGCATCTTGTCCAGTGATCCAGTCGCACTATCTCGCTTCGCGCTGTCGATGTTGCACTCGCAGTGGTGTGCCTGTTTGTCGTGACTCGTCACACCATCATTGTGACATCAGGGGCGCACATAATTACGTGTGTGTTTTCTCAATTTGCGTTGAACCCGCAGCGACTTCGTATCGCGGAGCATCCAAAGGTTTCCGCGATACTTTAGACTTGCGTTCGCCCCCCTTCCCCCACACACACAGCCTCGTGCTCTCAAGGGTGCGCATGCGCAGCCGAAACCGAAGCATCAGCGCAATGTTTGGTCTCGTTTTTTAATGCGTGTTGCTGTTTGTTGCGACGTGTCATTGCAAGACGCGCCGCCTTTTCGATTCAAAGCGTCTCTTCGCTCACTTGATGTTTGTTGTTTTGTCTGCCACCTTCTGCAGAGCGCGCGTGCCCTTGAGCCCAACCTCGTCCCACTCATACGGTGTCGTTTTATTCGAGTGGTGTATCGTTCGTTTTGTTGGACGGGTTTGCTGTGATGCACACGTCGGTCTTGCTTATTTGTCATGCGTTCCCCCCCACGCACTCCCACCCATTCTCGTCCTCTCAAAAGGGCGTGTCCGCCAAAGGTGATTCTACAGGGTTACGCCACGTTCGCCGCCCCCTTAAGAAGACGACAACGCACGAGGCCACGCAGCGAACGTCGCAGTGGAAATGGCTGATCATAGACGATCGGCGTGGTGAGCGCAAATTTCTCCGTTAAGCCGGATTCGCATTTGCGGCCGTGCATGCCAGCAGCAAGCGCGCGATAGTCGGAGCGAACGGCGTGCACAGACCACTCGGGGGCGTGAGCGCGTTATTTTGCGGAGACGCCAATCAGCTGGACCCGCCGTCTGGAAAAGCAATCGATGCGTTGCCCACGTCGTATGTGAACACATGCAAGGAAATATGCGCCAGGGGCCACGGAGAACCACGGACAGCACGCCTGGTGGGGTTCCGGAGGCCAAATGGGCAGTTCAAGGGGTGACGGAGTTGACAGAATTCAAGCGCGTCGAAGGCCAGGGCGATAGGTTTCTGGGCCTGCGAGACGAGTTCCGGCGAGGGGCACGGATTGAACGCGCGCGCAATTTCTCTTGCATGGCAAGCCGACGGACGTGCCAGGGTCGCGGGCGAACGGCGCAGCACAGCGCGGAGACGCGCGCCGTCGAGACAATGCAGGGACGACTGCCAAATAGCAATTCGCTGGAGTGCAAGGCGCGCGAAGGAGAGCGAAATAAAAGAAAACGAGTCGGGACGCGCCGTATGGCGCGCTTTCGGGGGGAGACGTTTGTCGAGGTCGTTGCAACCAATGCCAAACAGAACGCCCGGTGCCACGTCGGGAAGAAGAGGGTCGCGTGGTAGGCGAAGGAGCGAGGAGAACAGCTGCTGTGGGTCGCAGCAAGAAGTGGCCCGTGCCATGGAGGGGAGCGGAGGAGGCCGTGCACGGCGGGGGACAAAATACGGCGGCTGGAGTGCCACGACAAGGGGTGCGCGAGTTTACCGGGTGGCTTCCGCTTGCGAAGGGCATGCCAGTTGCGTTTGGGGACCACCTCGACCGGCCGACTGCGGCGGCGCGCAGCAGCAATTCATCGTTGGGCGTTGCGCGAGGACGTGGTCGCGGTTGGGATGCGACGAGGAAGTATTGTTGCGATGGCCGAGAGCAATTGTGCCTGGCTTTCGCACGAACGAATGGCGTTTCTTGGGCCGGGAACCGGGGCTCTATCCAATCTTCCCATCGAAAGCAGTGGCATTTGGACGGGTATCGGAAGCACACAACGTTGATAATGACACGTTCGCAATTCATGATCAAGCCGTCGTTTGCAATGATGGCGCACGTTGCGCAGTGCCGGGTTGCGGGCGCAGTGGCAGCGGACTTTGAGCAAGCACGCGGCGTCAGCATGGCGTCCAGTTGCGCGGCCATCACGCGCGTGCGACGGCGAAAAAACTTTCAAATGTTTTGGCGTTTTGACAGGAAGACGCACATCGAGAGAGAGAGAGAGAGAGCAGCCCACCCTGGCGCCCACCAGTTTTTTTTTTCTTGTTTTTTTTGTTTTCAGAACGCTTGCGGACTTAGTCAGCTCGCCCCCACGGCGACGATTGCGAGTCGCGACGCTTCCTGTTTTAAACTAGTTTTCTCAGCCGTTTGTAGTAAACGGAGCTTGTGTCTTTTATAAACGCGATTTTTGCAAACAAAAAAAATACCCCGTTGCACGTGCGCGATGGCGCGATTTGACGTTATTTGTTTTCCCGTTGTGGCTGCTTATTCAACACCCTGTGGCTTTCTTGCGTAGCACACCGCCGATACGGATAAGAGTGAGGGGGGCGGTGGGGACGTCGGCAGTTTGCGTGATTCTGGAGAAGCCCGCCGCAGGCGCCAAAGTTTCACAAGTTATACAACGAGCCCGCCGGAGGCGTCGATTTTTTCGCGTTAAACCAATGTGGGTCGGTTGCGGATGGGTCGAGGGTGGGTCGCAAATGGGTCGCCGGTGGCTCACGGGCGGGTCGCGGGTGGGTCGCTGTTGGGTCGCAGGTGGGTCGCGGATGTAGAGGGCTGATAATCCACCCCATAATAATTACACCGACAAGCGGAGCCGTTTAGTAAACGCACACAAGGAATTAATCGAACAGGGCAGGGTTGTTTTGTCAACGCCCAGGGCCCTTTTAGTCAACGTCGATTGTCGGGTCCGGGTGGTTTTTCCTCCTTTGAAGGTGGGTCGCGGGGTGGGTCGCGGGTGGGTCGCGGGGTGGGTCGCGGGGTGGGTCGCGGGTGGGTCGCGAGGTGGGTCGCGGGGTGGGTCGTGGGTGGGTCACGGGGTGGGTCACGGGGTGAGTCGCGGGTGGGTCACAACAACAGCATTAACTACAACAACGCAGCAAACATATTTTCCACCACGAATTCTTTATTCAGCCGCGCGCCCAGGGACAATGAATGACCGTGCGGCCCCCTCACTCTGATGCTGTTTTTTCACCCGGCCTTCGGCGGTTGCATCTTTCGCAAGTTGCCAGGGGCCTTTTTTGGGCCACGCGCAGCGGACGATGGCCGCCAGGCCGTGGGCTCTTGATGTGGGGGGTGCGGGGGTGGCTTGGGTCGCGTAGAGCACGACGAAGGCGAGATGGCGGGCGCGAGAAAGCTGTTTCAGGTTCCCCGAGGGGAGGATGAGGACTGGGGAGAGTGAGAGACGAAGCTGATGCGCGAGACGAGCGCGGGCGGTGCCAGCGCAGGCTGATCATGCGAAAACCCCGCGGTGGAAATGAACATCACAGGACAAAGTGTGCGCGACGCGCAGCGCGCGGGCGACGAATATCGAAGTTTGCGAGAGACCGTCGCAGGTCGGCGACCGCACGGGCGGTGACTGGGAAAGGCGCGCGAAGGAACGCAAAAACGTTGGGGCGTTGTGTTGCGCGAGGTGCGCTGGAATGAAGGTTCGGCGGAACTCGCGAGTTGGGAACGCGAAGTGGTAGAAGGCCAGGGAGGGTGCGACGTTCGAACGGAAAGTGTCTGGCCCTTTTCGATGAAACGGCCGAAGTGTCAGCGCACCAGAAACAAGCCAGGCGCAGCGGTGCAAGGTTGCGTGGGACATGCACGGAGGAAACGGAGAACGCGGCGCGGAAAGCGAATGCCGAAGCGGCGAACCGCAAAAACACAGGCGGAAACGAAGCCGCCGACGCGTTGCACGCGTGGTTGCGGGAAAACTTTGAGGGCGCGGAGCATTTGCAGCCCGAGCAGGTGAAAAGGACATCGAAAAGAGAGGAGCATTGTGGTGGTATGTGGACAGTGTGACAAGCGGGGCGCCAGTGCGAAGGGCGTAGCCGATGCGTTGACGCGTTTGAAGCGAGAGTTGACGTGCGCAGCGTTTTAGAAGGAGTTCCGTCGGTAGGACCACGTAAACAACAGACAAAATAATGATCACTTCACGAGGAAGTGTAAAACTGCACGCGCGGATTACAGTGCCGTCGGCTTGCCGGCGCGCGCTTGGCAAACGTGCGGGTGCTTCGGCGCTTGAAGCTTCTGGAATTTCAGTTCGCGGTTGGACCGGATTTCGTGCGTGCCCACCAGAACCGCGCGGTGAAGTGCAAGTCGTGCGCGTGAGACCCGCGGATGCGCTCGCGGCAGCGCGTGGATTTTCTGAGCCACGCGGGGGAACAAGAAGAGGAGGGGGCTATGGAGATGGAGGAGGAAAGGGAGGAAATGGAAGAGGAGGGGGAGGAGGAAGAGGAAGAGGAAGAGGTGGGGCCTTCACTCCAGCCTCCGACGGCCGCTCCAGATTGTGGAATCATTCAGGGCTTCAGGTCCATCCTGGCATGGTTTCGGGTCAAAGTCTAAGGGACGCTTCGTGGGGTCTCTTCGGGCCGATCACGGGGGACTGGAGGCCTTATTGGGAGTCTTCTGGTGGGCGCGTGGCGGTTCTTTGAAGCGCATTCGGGGTTCTCTGAAAGACTTCTGGGGCCAGCTGGAGCCTTTTTGGGAGCAAGCTGGGGGCGACTCGACGCCGAAGGCTCGATATTTTCACTTGGGTTTCCCTTTCTGGGCGCTTTACTTGTGCCGTCCTGGGGCTCTGTTGGGCTGTTCTGGAGGCTCATTTGGCGGTCTAGGTGCCCTATTTGGGAACCCTCCTGGGGGCCTCTGGGGGCTCTCTTCGGAGCCTTTGGGGGTGTCTTGGACGTAGTGAAGCCCAAATTGGCGGAGATGCTGAACATATGCGGCTTCCTGAAGCAATGAGGCGATGGTTGCTTTTGGGGCTCTTCATGGAACACCTTTTGGAGGCCCTTCGGGGCATCTGGAAGCCATCTTTGACGTCTTGGGGCGATGCTTCGGCGACTGTGGGTGCTTTGGGATCGTCATGGGGGGGCTTTTTGGGAGGCCCCAGGGGCTGTCCTGGAACTCCAGAGCGAGCCCCGGGAGGGCCGGACCCGTCCTGGTGAGTTCGGGGGTGGACCGTCCCTGGCCAGGGGGGGTCGAATTGCCAGGTTGGGGGCGCGGGGGGGGTCATGGGGGGAGGGGGAATCTCACACGTCTGGACACCCCAGGGGGTCGGCAGACTTCCACGAATCGCGTTGTGCGATGTTCTACCTTGTGTGTGACGTGGTGTCACGGCGACGCTTGGTCACGCGCGTGTTTCTCATGTTTCCCAAACTTTTTGCTCAGAAGAGTGCGATTCTACGACCAGGGGGTAAAATCTAGGATTTTAGGGTGGGCTCTGTTTCCTGCAAGATTGAATGTCGCCGCCTATGCGGCACAGGTGACGGTTTCAGAGCGGTTAATTTCCTATTTTGCAGTTGCTGTTTTGAAGCTCGCACTGTTGAGTGGCCGTTGCGAAAGTTCAGACGTTCATATGGCTTCATATGCGTCAGTCAAATTGTTCGCACGTTTCGCCTATCATAGAGACGCACGAAGGATCAAACGTCCAACCGATATCATAAACATCGCGCCATGGCTTCTCCACGGTGTCAAACTTTCAAGGTCTACATGCCCTGTGAAAAACAAAAGCCTCCCTCCTCCCCCGCCCTGCCTGCGTCCGTGCGCCCCCCTGCCCTATCCTCTCTTTCTCCTGCCCCTCCCTGTCGGGAGGGGCGTGGATCGCGCGCAGCAGCGACGATCCGAGCCGCTTGCTCCCCCAGCCCCCCACCCCCCCTCGCGCGGGCCCGCTGCCCAGCGCTGGCCGCGTTGACCTCCTCGCGGCGCCAGAGACGGCCCTCCCTCTCGGAGGGAGGAGGAGGAGGAGGAGGAGGAGGAGGAGGACGAGGACGAGGACGAGGACGAGGACGAGGACGAGGACAAGGAAGAGGAGCAGGAGGAGCGGGAGGAAGAGGAGGAGGAGGAGAGGAGGAGGAGGAGGAGGAGGAGGAGGAGGAGGAGGAGCAGGAGCAGGAGCAGGAGCAGGAGGACGAGGACCCCCTCCCCCTCCAACCTATGGTGGTGGTGGTGTTGGAAACAGGCCCATCATCCGTGCAGGGGCACGGCCTGCGGGCGCGGAAGGATGGAAGGATGAGGAGGAGGAGGAAGGGGGAGAGGAAGAGGACGAGGAAAAGGAGGAGGAGGAGGAGAATGAGGAGGAGAGGAGGAGGAGGAGGAGGGAGGAGGAGGAGGAGGAAAGAAGAGGAGAGAAATGGCAGGGGAGGAGGAGGAGGACGAGGAGGAGGAGGGGGGGAGGGGAGGGGAAACACCGATTTCCACGTTTGGCCATGCCCTGTTTAGAGAGGCCCCGGGCGCCGCAGACGGGGGCGCAGTAAGCGGGGGCACAGGGAGAAGCCTCGGCCCCCGTTGAGCTGAGCCCCCACTTAATTACGACGCCTCGAGCTCTCCTCCTCCTCCTCCCCTCCTCCTCCTCCTCCTCCTCCTCCTCCTCCTCCTCCTCCTCCTCCTCCTCCTCTTCCTCTTCCTGGGACATCCTGAGCCCTGGGCCCTGCGAGGACCACAAGCACCCCCACGGCCTCGACCGCGAGGGCGCGCGCGCCGTCCCGGGACCGAGGGCTACCCTGGCCAATCATGCGACCGTGGCGCACAGGCACCTTTTGCGGTGCCTTGCCAGCGCGCTCCACTCACGCCCTCAGCTTCCCAGCCGCGCCTGCTGTCAGAGGAGGACATGGCACCCATGCCCGTACCCGTTCCTCGTTTTTTCTCCTTTTGGGGCTTCCGCCCTCGTCGCCACCGCTGGAGTCGCCTCGAGAGCCTGGTCAGAACGCGCCCCAGGAGAGTTCCGGCGCCGTGGAGCAGCGGCATCGGTACATGTGGTTTCCCCCCCATTGACGCCCTCAGCCTCCCCGCCGCGCCTGCTGGGCGCGCCTGCGCGCGGCGGGGGCCTCCCCGCCGAGGCGTCGACACCCCGGCCGCGGCCGCCGCCCTGGCCACCGTCTTCGAGGGCGCGGGCCTGGAGCTGGAGGACCGAGCGGCCTCCCCACCGGGTCCTCTCCTGCGGAGATGCTGGGGCTGAAACTGGTGGCCCCACACCATCATCTCTCTCTCTCCTCCTGTCCCCCCTCCTCTCTTCTGAGAGTGCCCTACGCGCGGGGAGGCAGGCCCCTCTCAGGCAGCCCCTGGTGATATAGATATACCTGGGGGTTGAGCTCATCGCGCTGGACCACCACCTCCGGGCTTGCCCCTTGGTGGTGGCGCGCAGGTCTACGCCCCCCTGCTCTGAGCTCCTCTCCTCGCCCTAGGGGCAGGGCTCGCTGGAGCCGAGCCAGCGTCGTCGGTGACGCCTCTGGTGACTCCTCGGAGTCGTCTGAGCTTCCTCCTCCTCACTGGCACTCCGCGGAGCGAACGTCAAGGCTACGCTCTGGAGGGCCGCCGATCCGTCATCACTGACGTTGTGGCGAGCACAGGCGTGCGGGATCAGGGAAACAGCCCTTCCACGAGTGGCTCCCCGCATCTTAGACGGTGAGGGGGGCATGGACTCTAGAGGTGCCGCTGCCATCTGCGAAGCCCACTGGTCTCTTGTACAGCCCCCCGATCGTCCTGACCCCATTGAGCCCTCCATCCCTCACGTCTAGGCGCCTTGCAACATGAAAGCGGTCGACGGCTTGTTCTACCCCGCTAACGAGCGCCAAGCATCTGATAGGAATACCGGATCGAGAACGTTCGAACCGCAGTGCCCAGACCAGTGCAGTGACCAGAAATACAGAGCCATCTGTTGAGCGTCAGTGTTCGACGAAATTGAGCGTACACATGCTCAGTAGCGTCGGTGGGAGGAGAGGGCAGTGGCGGCACTAGGAAAATCAATTATCCAGGGAGTGCAGTCGTAGTAATAGCATTGCTAAACGCATTTGTGTAGCGTGTCTGTTGGTGCGAAGCCAGTGTTGCCGTAGCTGTATCAGGTCATCCATTGACCGTGTTATTGCATAATGGTTGTTTGGGTCATCATAAAGAGTAGCAGCACATCGTTCTTGCAGTATGAATTGTGATTTGAGCAACGGCACTAGCTGTACTGGCACTAGCTGCAGCAACGGCAGCAGCGGTCGTAGCGGCTACCGCAGCAACAGTGGCGACACCAGTAGAAGTAGTAGTTGTAGCCTCACAAGTAGTAGTGGCAGTAGCAGTAACAGCAGTAGCAGGTGTCCCGAGAGTAGTAACAGCAAGACGCGAGGCGGGCTGGTGGGGGGAGGGGAATTGACGCTACACAATTTGATGAGATGCACAGTCCATTAAGTGATGTTGGGGCAAAATCGCAAATGAGGTGTGGAAGGCCATGAGGGACGCGGGCTTGCGATGGCGAAGATGGTAAAAGTGGCGAGCGCGCTGGGGAGGTTTGACGACCGCGGGGAACTTGAACGGCGCATGTGAACACCTAAGTGGACGTGAGGCAGATTAGATTGTCATGGGGTAGATGGGAAAGTCATGGGGAAGTTCAGATCAGCACAGAGAAGTTCAAAACTGCATGGAGAAGTTCAAAACGGCATGGGGAAATTGAGAATGGCATAAGAAGTTCCAAACGGCATGGGGGAGTTGAGAACGGCATGGAGAAGTCCAAAACGGCATGGGGGAGGTAGCATGGATAATGCGGGAGGTCAGATTTGGGGCGGATGCGATTCGGTTGGTGACGGAGGGGGGTCGAAATGGCGCGGGGGGAGGTTTGGGAGGCGCGGGCGTGGACAAGACACCTCTCTATGTCTCTAGGAAACCTCTCGGGGGCCGGTTGGATTCATTCTTGTGGCCGCAGGGGGGCCTCCAATGGGGAGCATTCGGTGCATCTTGGGAGCCTGTTGCAGGTCTGCGCTCACAGGGCTGGTCGGATCGGCTCTGGACCCGAGTGCTCCTCAGCTTCGGCCAGCAGACGGGCCCCGCAGCCCCCCGCCTTTAGCCAGACGGGTCCCAGAGACCCTCAGCCTTAATCGGAAGGGCCCTGGAGCCCCACGGCCCTAGCCAGACGGGCCCATGAGCCCCCCAGCCTTCGCCATACGGGCCCCAGAGCCCCCCAGCCTTAGCTGGACGGGCGCATGAGCCCCCCAGCCTCAGCCGGACGGGCCCCGGAGCCCCCCAGCTTTAGCCGGACGGGCCCCGGAGCCCCCCAGCTTTAGCTGGACGGGCCCCGCTGGGATGACCGCGGAGATTTCTAAGTGGATAGGGGAGTTACAAGTGGATGCTAAGGTGGGTTATATCTGGCCCAACCTGGCTTATAAGTGGGTTACAAGTTCCCCGAGTGGCTCAGGGGGGTAGATAATTCCGCTAAGTGGGCGGAGCCCGCTTTGCACGGGTCGTTAACCCCCCTCAGGTACTTCGGCATTTGTAGCCCACTTACGAGCCAGGGTGGGCCAGATGTAACCCTCCTTGGCATCCAATTGTGACCCCCCTATCTATTAAGAAATCCCCACGGTCATCCCGGCGGAGCCCCCCAGCCTTGGCTGGACGGGCCCCCAAACCCTTAAGCCTTCGTCGGACGGACCCTGGAGCCACCGACGCGCCGCAGAGATCCCCAGCGTCTGCCAGAGGGGCCTCCAGAGGCCCCGAATGCCCACATGGGCTTCAAATTTCCAGAATTTATGGGATAACCGTGGGAGGTTCTAAGTGCACAATGGGGTTACAGGTGGATGCTAAGGTGAGTTACATCTGGCCCAACCTGGCTTATAAGTGGGTTAAAAGTGCCCCGAGTGGCTTAGGGGGGTTAACGATCCGGGCTAAGTGGGCTCCGACTTAGCGGAGATATATCACCCCCTTAATCCGCTCGGGGCAGTTGCAACCCACTCAGAAGCCAGGTTGGGCCAGATAGAACCCACCTTAGCATCCACTCGTAACCCCCTATCCACTTAAAAACCCACGGTCATCCCAGTTAGTCGGGGCAAGGGGATTTCCCCGCCCACCCCAGGCGATCTCTGGAATCCCCGAGTTTTGTGAGCAAATTTACATTGCGCCAAAGGCATCTTCGGCGTTCTGGGGACATGCAGGGCCCGTGGATGGGAGCGCACCCAAACGAGAGCGTAGGCGCAGAGCTTTCCTTAAACTAGCGCGGGGGAGCCCAGTAGGATTTGGCACGGTTCCTCCCTCTCGGGCCCCCGTTGAGGAGGGGAGAGGAGAAGAGGGAGAGAGGGATGGGGAGTGGTTTCGGGCCCCAAGTAGGCCGATGGCCCAGGGCCGACGTGGGCGCAGGGCGCGCGGGGGCTCAGGAAACGCACGGAGTCTGACGGTGTCCTTCCCAACTTCTTCACGTCGGCCCGAGGTTCCCCAGGGCCATCCTCCCCCACGTCCTTCCAATATCGCCCCACCCAGCGATCCAAACCTCGTTCGAATTTCCCCGTGCCCATCCCAATTCCCCCAGTGACCGCTCAAGTTCCGCATGCCCACCGCGCCAAGGCGCAGGCTCCCTCATGGCCATCCAACCTCATCCACGCCGAAGCTCGCCAGACACTTTCAGCGAAGGCGGCTGTCCTTAATGGACTGTGGATCTCATCGATACATAATTCGGGCACCGAGGGACTGGACATCAGCACCGGTAACAATCGGGGCTCCAACCAGGGCGGCGCCGACCAGGGCGCCGACCCAGGCACCAGCCAGGGCACCGACCAGAGCACCAGCCGGGGGGCCACCCGGGCCGGGGATCGAGGACGGGCCGCGCTCCGCGCTGCGCGGCCTCGGCCCGGGCCGGCAAGTTGCCCCTCGGGGGCTGCGCGGGCTCGGGAACGGGAACGGGACGCCTGTGCGGGCATGTGCCCGGGCCTCTTGAGGGCGAGGCGGGTGAGGCCACCGCCTCGCATGACAGATTGCGCGCGCCTGGCGCCCACTCAGGGAGATGTGCGGTTCACGAAGGTATGTTCCAGCTGTTCCCTTTTCTTTGCTGTAGCTGGTTGTAGCCACGTGGTGTCATTGAGGTCATAATGCCTTCGCGGCGTCTGGCGTCGGCTGCCTTCGTCGTGACAATGGCGGAGGAACCCACGAATTTCATCGTCCCAATTCTTTCAGTGTCCTCCATGATGATGCTGTCCAGTCTGGGCGTCGTGGAGGCTAGGGTGTCAAAGAAGAGCGCGCTGTGGCCACTTGTGCGGCTGTTGTTTCGCAACGCGTGTTGCGTATCCCCATACCATATTCTCGCTGCGTTGCCACCTAGTCGTGTAATTTGTCTGTGTTTGTGCATGAAGGTCTATGCTTGTCGAGTCGCTCGCTTGATGTATGAAAACCATAGTTACAACTTGTCGTTTTCCGGGTTGATTGCCCTTGTCGTCGTCTATGTTGTCGTCATTTGCGTCGTTGGCTTCGTTGCTTAAGTGGGCGGTCGGCGGGTGGTTGTCTACATCTTCTCCGTCGGTGCTGTCTGCGCCAGACCCTGGGGCTGGTGTCGAAGGTGGCTGTTGCGTGCAGGTCGTACTGGGAGTTGGTCTAACGTCGGTGCCGCGTCGTCGAGGGGTACCGATAACCATGGGCAACATGCGCCGTTGTGTACGTTGCAGGTGCTGTCGCAGATGCTCAGGCAACGTCCAGGTAACTGCGTCATAGGGGGTACTTGCAGTGCTCCTCGCCAGAGTTCTCGCCTCCCAGCACCGGGGCCGTTCTCTCGCCGTTTGGTTCCCGGCGCGGGCCCTGGAACGGAGGTGGCCCGCGGGGGAGCGCCCCGCGTGCGGACAGGATAGGATCGCCCGCGGCGTTTTTTGTTGGGGGGAAGTTGTGTCTCCGCGACGCCCGGGGGGCCCAGGTCCTCAGGCCTGCGACGTCTCCAGGCCTCCCAGGTGGGGTCGAAGGACTGCGCCGCATCGCCGATGCATCGCCGATGCGGCTCGATGTTGGGCCCGATTTGCTTTACGTCGACGTCGCCGATGCATCGCCGACGTCGACGATGCATTGCCCGTGCATCACCGATGCATCGCCGAGGCGGTGCGATCCTCCGACCCCATCTACTCCCACCCCATCTGGGAGGCCTCTAACGTCGCGCCTCCGTTCCTTGCAGGGACCCCCGAGCTCTCACGACCCCTCCCTGGGCTGGAGGCTGGATCTTCGGCCCGGGCCGCTCCTTGCCCACCTCCGCGAGGCTCGGAGCTGACCCCCGGGCACGGCGGGGGCAGGACAGCCGGCGGGCAGAGTGCACACGCGACGCGTCGCAGGGCCTGGGCCGCGGGTCCGAGCGGATGGTCGCCGTCCTGGGCCCCGGGCCGCCCCTGTGCGGCGTGCAAGGAGTTGGGGCCACCACGACCTGGCATCGCTCGGGCGTGTGTGCCTGTTCCCGTCGAGGGCCATCGGGGAGCACGCTTGAGCCTCGATGGGGCGACAAAGAGCACGCACGCGAGATCGAGAAGTGCACGGGCGACGGAGGTCCGAGTGACGGCGTGACCTGCGCGACCAGGGCGGGAAGTTCGTCGCGCTTCGCGGCCTGGGCGCCTGCAGAGCGTGGCGCGCGGCGAGAGCGGGGGGTGCGGGCCGAAGGCGCGAAGAGAGTCGCGCCTCGCGGGGCGCGGAGCGCCACCCACATATTGAGGGTGGGCAGCCTTCGCACGGGCACCCCTGCTTCCCTGCCTCCTCGGTCCACCCTTCGCCGCTTCCGTCGGCCGCGCCCCGCTCGAGAGGCTTCGGCATGGGCGTCCAAGGCCGCTCTTGCGTCCTCACCGCGCCTGCTGATGGCACGGGCCGACTGCACCCTAGAGTGAGGAGGTGGCGCGAGGGGCCGCGACCCCTGGAAGGAGGAGGATGAGAAAGAGGAGGAGGAGGAGGAGGAAGAGGAGGAGGAGGAGGAAAGAAGGGGAGGAGGAGGAGGAGGAGGAGGAGGAGGAGGAGGAGGAGGAGGAGGAGGAGTCGCGAGGTGACCCTCCGAGCAGCCTCCCGAGCGCGCTCGGGACCCGTCCCCGCACCTCCCGTGGGGCCCGGCCTGGCCGCTTCTGTCCGAGCCGCGCGCCCTGCCGTGGCGACGAGGGCCCCCCGGAGGCGCCCACGGGCTCCAGAGCGGCGGCGTCGTAGAGTTCGGTCGGGCATGCCCCTCGACGGGAGGAGTCTACTCCAGACGGCGACGTCGACGGCGCCGTCGGTGCCTCTCGATGCCGTCGTTGTAGAATTCGGTCGGGCATGCCCCTCTACGGGAGGAGTGCTCGAGAAGAGTGAGCGACACAGTCTGGGTGGCGATGTGTCATGCTCTTGCGGTGCTTGGGAGCATTTTGTTACCGTGCGCTGCATTGTTATGTCCAAAGTCCGCCTGTAGGAGGACCTCCTCCTCCTCCTCCTCCTCCTCCTCCTCCTTCTCCTCCTTCTCCTCCCCCTCCTCCTCACCCTCCTCCTGCCCGACCTAATCTCAGAGCCCTGGGGCGGGCGCTGCCCCCGAGACCCCCGAGGGCCCGCCCCGCCCCCCGCGGGCCCCCATCGGTGCCTCTGGCACCGCCCTGCGCCGCCCCCCCCCCCCCGCGCCTTCCGGTGGGCGAATGCCATCAAACATCGGGGCTCACGAGACGGGGGTCGATCCAGGGCCCCCAAACGGGGCGGTGACCACGCCGTGCGATGAGCCGGTGGGGATTCGGGGCCACCGCACGGTTTTGGGGACTCGGGTCGTTCTCCGAGGACGTCTCGGGCGGCTGGGGCCTCCGAGGTCCCAAGACCGTGCGGTGACGGACCGTGCGGTGAGGTCTTGGGGGAGCTCGAGGTCATCGCACGGTCCGTCACCGCACCGTTTCGGGACTCAAAGTCAATGCAAATGGGGGTCAGCCAGAACGCCTGATTTTGCAGGATCCTGCAGGGCCAGGGTCGCATCGACCCGGGCTTGGGTGCAGGATCCTGCAGGATCTTGCAGGATCCTTCGCGTTGACCTAGGTTTGGGTGCAGGATCTTGCAGGAGTTTGCAAGGCCTGGCTGACCCGGGTGTGGATTGACCCCGGTCAGAAGATCCCCGAACACATTGCTTGATGGCAGCGGCTGGTTGCGACGATTGGACGCAATTTTGATGGGCCCGTTTTCCTCCACCACCACCACCACCACCACCACCACCACCACCACCACCACCACCACCACCACCACCATAAGTTGGAGGGGGAGGGGGTCGTCGTCCTCCTCCTCCTCCTCCTCCTCCTCCTCCTCCTCCTCCTCCTCCTCCTCCACCTCCACCTCCACCTCTACCTCCTCCTCCTACTCCTCTCCTCCTCCTCCTCTTCGTCCTCCTCGTCCTCGTCCTCCTCCTCCCCCCCTCCAACTTATGGTGGCGGTGGTGGAAAGCAGGCCCATCGAATTTGCGAAGTTAGCGGTGTGGGACCATACGAAGGGCGATTGCATCAACATGTGAGCGGGCCTCGGCCCTCCCGGCAGCTCCTTCGCGCTGCCTCTGGCACCGGCTCCCGCCCCCCTCCTCCCCACCACCCAGCGGGTGGAGCCTTTCGGAGGAGGCGTCCGTGGTCATCGGAGAACCGGAGATGAAGATCGCCGCGGCCTCGGGAGGGAGGAGGAAGAGGGACGAGGAGGCGGAGGCGGAGGAGGAAGGACCGAGGCTCGAGGACCAGATCGGGTCGGGAACCGAGATGTCGATTGAGATGCAGTTCTTTGGATGCTTCGACGGCTTTCCAGGGCTCGCCGGACTTTCCGCAGGCCCCTGGAAATGTCTGGAGAATTCTGGGAGGCAGGAGGAGGAGGACAGGGGACAGGGGGCAGGGGACAGGGGACGGGAGGGGGAGGACCTTGATGCTTTTCTCTTGCTTCCTGCGTGCCCTGGCGGCCGACGTTGCCGCGGCTGGCTCCGCCCCGGCATGCTCGCCAGGAGGAGCTTCGGGACATGTGGCGGAGGCTGGAGGGGAAGATCGAAGCGAAACGCGGGCCCCAGACCAGCAAAAGCAGCTGTTTCGGTGTCGTGCTCGTGCCGTGCTCTTTTTGCGGGCGGGGCGACGCTGCGTGCGCGGGCGCGGCGAGTGGTCCTCCGCCGCCGCCGGGGCGAGGTCAGAGCACCAGGCCCTCCCCCGTCCGGTTGGCGGTTTGGGGGGCGGGGCTATCCCGCGGTTGTCCCCCGGTTGTCTCGCGATCGTCCCGATGGTTGGCCTGATGGTGTGCCCGATGGTGCCCCGACCGTTGTGCTGGTGGTTGTCCGATGCTTGCCCCGAGGGTTGTCCCGATGGTTGTCCCGATGGTTGTTCCTGGTGTTTGTCCCGATGGTTGTCCCGACGGTTGTCCCGATAGTTTGCGGTGAGATTGGTAGATCGTGAAATCGACATGTATATGTTAATCAGCATGGACCGCACACGGTGTGTTTCTATTAATAGATGTTGTGCAAACCATGTGAAGCAGCATGCGTGGTGTAATTCGAATGGACAACATACGCGGCGCAATCAATGTGGCACAATCTGTATTATGCGACGAATGTGAGGCCATCTATGTTGTGCACTATACGTCGTGCGATCTACGTTGCGCAACGCATGTGGTGTACTATGTCTACATATGTTTACATGTGCATATGCACATATATATATATATATGTACATCGACATAAACATACACATACTTTTACATACATGTATACATGCTTGAGGGCTTCGCCCTAATACATATACACCTACCTCTATTTACAGGCATCTAGAACACACGCACACATATACATATATATATATATATGTATATATACATATATACACATATCTATACATACATGCGGCTATTATTAATACTGTGTGTCCCGCCGCCGCCCCCTATTAATACTGCTTGCGGCTGCGTGGATAGCGCCGTGGGTGCTTCCCGTGGCAGGCTTCTCGGCAGCGTCTGCGGGTCCTTGTTCGAGCTTCTGAAGCCGCGTTGGAGTTTTTTGGGGCATGCTTTGGGTCTCTCGGGGGTCTCCTTGGGGCCTCTTGGAGGCCTCTTGGGGGCCTCTTGGTGCTTCTCTCCGTAGCCATTTTGGCTCAAGTCCGGAGTGTTTTGGCACAGGACCTGACCTCACTGGCACGGGGGAGTGACGGCCCCCTAAGTCACGCCTCGCTGCTTGGTCAGACGAGGTTTTCTGCGTTTCAGCGATTCTTTCTCGAAGAAGGGCCTCGACCCACTTTCCACTACGTCCCTTTCTCTTCTGTACTCTCGGGCGCCATGGCTCCGTCTGCTGACCACGGTTCTTCTGCAGATTGGAGTTGGACCTACAGGCCCTGGGTTCGTCTTGGCGCCAAGGGCCCCCGTCACAATGGCCCCATGTGGAAATGCCTTTCTTGTGGATGTGGGAAGAACCTGGGGTCTTTCGCTTGGTGCAAGCATTGCGGTGAATGGAAACCCAAGGATGTCGCCCACAATGCGAAGAACTCTCTCGTGCCAGAATCTAGCTGGGCCAGAGGCCCCCCTCCAGTTGCTCAGCCAGTCGATGTCTCTCAGCTCGAACGTTCTGAGTTGGTGGCCATGCTTGCCTCATCCAACAAGTGCGGCCAGACAGCTTTGGCCCAGGCTTGCCAGCGGAGGCTGGATGAGCTGGACAAGGGCCCTCCACCTGAGCCACCTTTGGAGTCTCGCCTGTCCAAGGCCCGCTGGGCTCTCACACATCAGGACGCCAAGCTCAAAAAGGCCATGGACAAATATCACAAGTGGCAGCAGGATTTGGAGCAGCACTGGGCGCACGTGGAGGAGCTTAAGTCCCACTTGGATGAACTCCAGGCGGACTACGACAAGCTCGCCGCCTCTGTTCGCCCCACGGCGACGGCACCCGACCCCCAAGCCCACGCTGTCCCTCTCCGCCCTTCTGGAGGACAAGCTCGACGGTTTCATCATTGATTTTGGAGATGTCTTCGCCATGGGCGGCGAGGAGGGTCTTGGGGAGGATGAACTCCGCCAGGCCGAGGAGCGCCGTGAGGCTCTCTCATCAAGGGCCTCCAGGACGGCGCGAAGAAGCTATTCGCAGATGCTGCTGCCAAGGCTAAGAAAGCTCGGGCGGCTCACCAGCAACAGATGGAACGTCTCGCTGCTAAGCGCCGTCGAGCAGATGACGGGCCGACTGCCACCCCACCAGGAGCTGGCGATGAGGCACAGGCCGCTCGTGGCTCACAAGACGCTGCTGATTCAAGCTCCTCAGCGGCTGCGACCCCCTCAGCCACCGCAGCTTTCGAGCAGGAGAAAGCCCGCAGGCTGCAGCAGCAGAAGGAGAAGTCAAGCTCCTGACGGCTCAGCCACGATCGGCACTCGCAGACGACGACCTGGTGCTGGTGGGAAATCCACTGTGACTTACGAAGGTAAGCAGCATCCAGATTACTTTCCAGAGTTGTTCAATTCATCCGACAAGTCTTCGCTTTCTATCCCAGTGGTTGGGCCTCTCTATTCGGATCAAGAGAAGACTTGGCATCTATACTTTCGAAATCTTTCCACTTGGGGCCCCTCCGCCAACGGCCTCATTGACCAACGCCAGTACGATGCCATCCTCTTGGTGGAGACGCATGCTGGCCCTGAACATTCAGACGACCTCTTGCGGCGTTGGAGCAAGAACGGCTACGACGCGGTTTGTACCCCTGCCCGACCCACTGACAGAACAGCTCTCTCTGGAGGTGCAGTGCTTGGGTTCAAGAACACATTCATGACTTCCTCCTTCAGGCACCTGGCCCTGAATCAGGCCCAGCAGGTTGGCATGCGGGACCTCTCATCTACCAGGGGAAACATCGATTTCTTTGACTTTGCCCCTGTGGTCTGGCACATCCAGTGGGTCTCTCTGTTTGGTCTCGGCATACTTTACTTCCAGCATAGGCCTGAAAGGAGTTAACCTGCAGAAGTTGGCCATCCTGGGGAGTTTCATCAAAAGTCTGGACATGCCGTGGGCCATCTTCGCTGATTGGAACGTTCCTCCTTCTACGCTCATGCAGTCGGGCTGGCCCGCGATGCTGGGGGGCATCCCCGTCACTCCCACGGACGTGGACTACACTTGCACGATTGGGTCAGGCGCGATGTTGGATTATGGCATTGTCTCTCCCCACGCTGGGTTGCTTATTTCCAGTTTGACTGCTGACACCTCTATGGTGGTGGCCCGAAATTCTGTTGCAGGCAAAGCCCACTTCGGCCTCAAGATTGATATTCGTGCGCGCGCGGCGCTGGCTCGAGCCCTTTTGCATTCTCCCCCGCGGCCTTTCACCCATCAGCCGCTGCCTTCCAAGTCTGCCGACCCGCACAGCAAGCGTTCCAGGATAACCGCAGCTGGGGCCAGGAGTTCGCAGAGGAGGGCAGCCGTCGAGGTTGAGCTGCCTGCCATAGCCGCTCTTTCTGGTCTACCACCTCCGAGATTGACCTTTGCTGACCTGGAGGAAGAGTCCTCCGCCAATGAGTACGAGGAGGACCTCCCACCTGAGTTCCAGCAGGTTTCGATGGAGGAGCCGCTTGATGTCCCGATGGCTGACGGTGAAGTATCTACTCTTCCCGAGGGGCCATTGGAGGAACCCTCTCTCCAGGAGGGGGTTGACCAGGCACAAAGACGCCCTCGGGACGAGCTTTGGAATGAACTTTTCTCTTCGAGAGACCTGTTTCCTGGTCAGCCTGCGGATTTCATCTCCAGGTCTCTTGCTTGCGAAGTTTCGTCTTCTGATGCATTTCATGTGGGGCAGCAGCACGGGCGCTGGGTATCGGCTCTGGAACTTTTCTTTATTCAGACGCTCGAGATCCCACCGCATTCTGCCAGAGCTTATGTGGGACGGGCTGAGGCTCGGCGTTTCCGTGTGGCGCCCATCAAAACCCCTAGGCAGTACGCCGTGCAGGTGGACCCAGCGACAAAGTGGTGGGCTGTTCTCCTGGCCCTCTTCGAGGGTTTGCTCAGGAAGCAGGCGGATTCCTCCAAGACCACTTTCATCCAGTCCCGCATCAAGGACCTAGCCCTCACTATGCCCACCTCAGCCTCTCTCCCACTCACGGCCGCCGCTCGTCGGAAGTGGACCTCCACTCTTCACCGAGTTCATGAGTGCAGTTTGGTTCAGCTTGAGGAATTAAAGACCACGGTGGCCAACAATGCTGTCCGTGCTCAACGTTTCTCCGCTTCAGCTTCAAGGCGTGGTTTTGATTCCTGGATTTTGACTATGTCTTCCACCACCCCAGGCAAGCTCTACGATTTCATCCGTCACCCTACTGTCACCCTGAATGGGATTCGGGTGGTTCAAGGAACCTTGGCAACTCCTCTTGACATCATGGCATCAAAGAAGCAGTGGTGGGAGAAAGTATGGTCTAGTTCGACAAGGCGAAGATCCTAATGGCGTATGAGAAGGTGCGTCAGAAGGCCAAGGTCACCGACCTGGACCCGATCACTGTACTTCAGGTCATAACCATCTTGCGGACTATTTCTCCGAAGAAGGCCAAGGGTTGCGAGGCTCTCAGCATCAATGACTTCCGCCGCTTGCCCGACTCCGCCATCCAGGACTTGATTGAGATCTACCATCAGGTGGAGCGATGTGTCTCATGGCCATGGCAGCTGCTCGCTGTTTTCAGCAGCTTGCGTCCCAAGTCTGCTGACGATGACAGGGCGATCGGAGTTGCATCACTCTTGGTCCGAATCTGGGGCGCCATCAGGAGCCCGTTGGATCGAGAATGGTGCCGACAAGCAGCTGGCCACTGGGATGGGGTCATCGCTGGGTCGCCATCTCTTCGGGCTGTCTTGCTTCGTAACTTCGGCGACGAGGCAGTCAGGATGTCCCCACTCAAAGATCTTGTTCACATTGAAGTTTCATGGGGCCTCAAGGCTTTTTACGATTCTTTGGACTGGATTGCTCTAATCAGTACGGCACAGGACAAGAGTTTTCCTCCGCAGACGCTGGCTCTTACTATGCAGCAGTGTTTCGCCCCCAGGATACTTAAGGAATCTTGACATTTCTCGCAGCCCATCTTACCCCAACGGGCCATGGTTGCTGGGCTGCGCTCCGCGGTGGACCTCTCACGTTGCATTCTGCATCGGACGTTGGAGCGCATGTGTGAAGCGCATCGCTCTGTCACTGTGAGACCTTGGGTGGACGATGTCAACGCACGCAGAATTGCCCCCAAGAAGTTTGCCGTCGCTCAGTCAACGAAGGTTGCTACCATCCTTCGTGATGGCTGCAAGGAGTTAGACCTAGTTATCTCTCCGAAGTCTACTATTCTCAGCTCATCGCCACTGGCAGGCATGGCTTTGGAGTCCAATTTGAAGCAGCTGGGGCTTATTGTACCTTTCAATGATCGAGTGATGGGCCTGGGCTTTGATCGAGGTAACATCCGCATGGGGCAGACCAAGCACAAGAAGCGAGTCGACAAAGCGAAGTTCAGGTTTCATCGAATAGCGTGCATTGGAAGAAGTGCCCTTGCCCACCGCCGCATTGGGCTTCGTCTTGCCACTACTGCCGCTCTCCCTTGCGTCTCCTATGCTGGCAAGCTCTACGGTACTCCACCTTCGGCCCTCGCAAGCTGGCGCAGCGCTCTTGGTCGCATTTTGCGCAGGGGGAGCACTCAGCGCTCGCTCACCACGCAGCTCCAGCTGGACATGGGCCCCACCGACCCCGCCATCTCCACGGCCATGGATGTCATCAACTCTTGGGCGCTCTTCCTGGCCACCTCAAACGTTGAACGGAAGCTCATTGAGTTGACATGGGCTCGTGTCGTGAAGGATTTTTTCAGCCAGGCCGCAGCACGCCTGGGCTCGCCATGTCTGGGGCATCTGTTCCGCTACTGTCTGTCTTCTTTTGCGTTACTCCTGGGAGCCTCGAGGCCCTTGGAGATGAGTGAGCCCTGATGGCATAGAGTTGTTCGCCCCGCCTGAGAAGCACACAGTTCGGGACCTTGACTTTTCAGATTTGAAACACGTTTTTTCCCTGTCTATCCAGCAGCCACTTTGGACTGCGGCCGCTGAGGAGTATCTTGGGCGAGGTCTCGACCAAGGGATTCCTGACCTGGGACCCTTGAGGAAGTTCTTGAGGAGCCTCAAGCGGAAGGGAGAGATCGTTCTTTTTGGGATCCACCAGGCCATCGCCACAGGAAATCTGTGGCCTGCGCAGCGTGTGCAAGAGTGTTTTCCTGAGGCGGACCCTATTTGTCCCAGATGCAAAGGGGTCCCCGGGACTCCACGTCACGCTCACAGGGAGTGTCCCTGTAATGCTTCTTTAGAGGGCGTGGCCCCGAGAGCGGTCATCGACCGCGCGCTACACGATTGTGAGGTCTTACCCTGTTTCTGGCACCGCGGCATTGTGCCAGGCTCTTGGGTTGAAGTGGACCCCCCCAGTGATGATCCCCCCCTCCTCGACCCCTCTCTCTCGACCTCTGAGGCGGAGTTTCGGAGTGGGGTGGTGTTCGGAGCTGGTGATGCCAGCGGGGGGGGGGGGGGGGGGGGGGGGGGTCCACTCGGCTGACCCACGTTTGCGCCGCATTGGGTGGTCAACCCTTATTTTCCCTGACGGCGCTCACCTAGCGCGTGAACCGATCACTGAATCACATAGGCCCGTTGGAGCTCAAACAGTCTGCCAATAGAGGAGAGCTCAGGGCCTTCACCACCTTCTTACAGGCTGCCCAGTCCCTCTCAGATCGTGTACAGAGGCATTTCGTGACTGACAGTGCTTACGTGATTCGAGGTTTTGCCGCCATCGCCCGTGGGGGGTCTCCCACGAGCAACGTTTCGGATTGGTTGCAATTCCACGAAGTGTACAGAAATTCCTCGGGGCTCGACGCGCGGCTATTCAAGGTTGAATCTCACCTGGCGCAGGCCGATGCCCTGGAGCAAGGTTTTCCTCTCGCCCATTTTTTTGACAACCAGCGCGCGGATGAGAAGGCCGAGAGTTTTGCCGAGGAGGCCCAGCTTCCGCATGCGCAGGTGGCGAAGATCCAGTTAGTTGATAAGGTCGCGGCGGCTGTCAGGAAACATTTGGCGACTGTTCTCCTTGACTGTGCTTCCCACCGCTCTCCTCCCCCGCCGCGGCCAAAGGTTGAACGTCCAAAGCTCTCAAAGCCCGAGCGTGATGCCCTGAAGCTAAGTCGAGCCCTCAGTCGCACTGAGCACCAGATTCCGAACCCTCATAGGTCGTTTTGGCAATGCTCAGTGTGTGGTGGACGAACTGCGCGTAAGTTTGCGTTAGAGTTTCTCAACACCCAGTGCCAAGTAGGGTCGTCGAGAGTCCTCGAGCCTACGGTGTTCTGTGGGCGAGAGATTCACCCGTCGCACAAGCTCCAGAATGGAGTTCAAGGGACTGTTTGTTGTTCTTCTTGTGGCCCATATGGGAGGTTTCGGGTCCGCTCTGACGGACTTGGGAAACCATGCAGGCCCATTTCGAGGAGAGGTCGGAAAACCTTGTCGGCTCTCCTCCTCGGTGTGCTCCCTTAGCAACGGGCAAAGACTGCCCGTGCCGTTTGCGCCACCAAGAGGTCCTTCTAACCCTCTAGGGTGGTGGATTTGGGAGCTCGAGGGTCTCTCCGTTTGAGAGGCCCCATTCTGCCGCCCATGGGTTGGGTGGCTCCTTTCCGCGCACCGTCGCTCCCGCCTCTGCGCTTTCGCGCTTCTCCAGGGGGAAAAAAAAGCCTCTTGGTGCCTCTTGAGACCTTCTTGGGGCCTCCTGGGGCCCTCTCGGGGCGGAAAGGTAGAGTTTTCGGTTCGAGGACTACCTCTTGGGCTTCTCTTGGGACCGTCTTACGGCACTTTTAGGCCGTCTGGGAGGACCGTCTTGGGGCCCTCTTCGGCCGTCTTGGGGCCGTCCTGGGGGCCTCTTGGGGCGCCATGGGAGCTTCAAGGGCCGTCGTGGGGCGACCTCGTCGGAAAGCCAACAACCGGAACATGATTGATTTGTGCTTCGTGGGGCACTCTTGGGGGGCCTCTTGGAGGCCTCTTGGGCCGTCTTGGCAGCATCTTGGGCCGTCTTGAGGCCATCGTGGGACATCTTGGGGCCATCTTGTGCCGTCTTGGGCTCCTGGGGCTCTCTTCGGAGCCTCTTCGGGCAATCTTGGAGGCCTCTTGGGCCGTTCTGGCCGCGCGGTTGCATCACCATGATTATCCTTTGGTGGCCCAGAGCAGCCAGGACTTGAGGTTCACTTTCCGTTAGCTGCTTGGTGGCGCGGCGGGGTCCCCTAGCAGACAGCACGCAGGAGGCAGGAAACTGGATTGGAGAGACAAAAATGCCAAGCAACACGTGACAACACATGACACATGACAGCAGACCGCACACCTTCGCAGCCTTGCGCCCCCGGAGGGGGCCGTCGGATATATATAGTTATTCTTATGTATGTATATGCATATATATATATATATTATATATATATATATATATATATATATATATATATCCCTGGGGGCGAGGCCGGGGGCCCCAGGACAGGTGCCCCGACCCCCCATGGGGGGACCGGGGCTCATTTTCCCTGTGTTTTTACAGGGTTTCCGCGTCCTGGGCCTCGGAGGCCGCCGCCTCCGACCTCCCATGGGAGGACGGGGCGGCCAGGGAGGTCCAAAATAGTCCAGGAGGGCCTCCAGAGGCCCCCAAGACGGCCCAAGCGGGCCCCGAGTCGCCGAAAGACCGCTCCAGGACGCCCAAGATAGGCCCAAGACGGCCCGAGAGGCCCCCCAAGGCACTCCACGACGCTTCAAGACGCCTCTCCAGAGCGCTTCCAGAGGCCGAAATCGTCAATTGTACGAAGGTTTTCGAACGATTTTGGCCTTCCAGCCTTTTCGGCTGTCCGACGTTCCAAGACGGCTCAATAGGCCCCCAAGAGCGCCCCAAGACGGCCCAAGAGGGCCCCAAGACGGCCCCAGAGTCGCCCAAGACAGCCCAACAGAGCCCCAAGACGGCCCCAAGATGCGCCCAAGAGGGGGACCACGACTCCAAAATTCGACCCTCCCGCTTGAAGAGTGCCCCAGGAGGCCCCAAGGAGCCCCCAAGAGGCCCCAGGAGGCCCCCAAGAGGCACCCAGGAGGCCCGAACGAGGCCTAAAGAGGCCACAAGACAGCCCCGAGGAGGCCCCACAACGGTCCCAAAACGGCTACCGAGAAGCTGCGAAATTGCCTTCACGACGTCCCCGACAGGCCAACCACGAGATCCAAACCAACACCCATGAGGCCTCTGACCCACCACCCAGGGCACGGTGGCGGGAGCAGTGACAGCACTTGTGCACAGCATGTTCCGGCGGGAGCCTTCCGGAACACGCTGCAGGAGGAGGAGGAGGAAGATCAGGAGGAGAGAGAGTTGGAGTGGGAGGAGGAGGATGGGGACGAGGAGGAGGAAGAGGCCTCCCAGACAGCTCCAAGATAGCCGAAGAGGCTTCCAAGAGGGCCCTGGGCGGCCCACGAGGGTCCCAAGGCGGTGCCTGAGGCGCCCAAGACGTCCCGAGAGGGCCCCAAGACGGCCCCAAGAGAGGCCCAAGAAGGGAAACACGAACCGAGAATCCGAGCTTTCTACCCCGAGAGGTTCTCGGGAAGTCCCAAGAGGCCCCCAATCGGATCCAAGAGGCCCCCAAGAAGCTCCCAAGAGGGCCGACGAGGTTCCAAGAGATCTCCCAAGGTGGCCCCAAGAGGCACAACTCATAGTTTTACGATTGGGCTTTGACGGGTTTTAATGTTTTCGGCCTTTTGGCATCCCGATGCTCCAAGACGGCCCAAGAGGCTTCCAATACCGCTCCCATATAGAGGAAGAGGCCTCCAAGAAATCCCCAAGACGGCCCGCGAGGGCCCCAAGACGGTGCTTGAGGCGCCCAAGACGGCCCGAGAGGGCCCCAAGAGCCCCAAGAGAGGCCCAAGAAGGGGAACGCGACCCAACAGCAGAGCGGTCCCCCCAAAAGGCCCACAGGAGGCCGCAAGAGGCCCCCAAGTGGTCCGACGAGGACCCCAAAAGCTTCCCGAGAGCCTAAAAGGCCCCTAGGAGACGTCCAAGAGGCTAGCCCAAGAGTGCCCTCGATGCGTCAAAACTGCTTCCAGGAGGCCCCCGGGAGGCTTCCGGATTGCCTCAATCTGGCCGCAGGTGGCCTCAAGTCGGGCTTCCACGCAGCCAAGACGGCCAATGAAAGCTTCAGATTGCAGAACCGATGCCCCCAAGGGACCCTCAGACGCCCCCCCAAGAAGCACCCAAGAGGTGCCTCCATCAGCCAGGTTGACGAAGCATGCGGAACACCCCAGAAGCTCCTCAGATGCCGTCGCGCGCCTGTGCTTGATATCGTTGTCCAAGATCGTCCAGCGCCCCCCTGGCCTGGGCTAGAACCTGAACGCGCGCGAAGCGCGCGCGATGGTTCTAGCCCAGGGGCCCGAAAACAGCTGCCCGACCCTCCAGTACCGGGGCTCATTTTCGCTGTGCTTTTACGCGGTTTCGGCGTCCCGGGCCTCGAAGGCCGCCGCGATGCTCCCGGACATTTTCCAGATCTTCGGCGCGGGCTCCAAGACCATTCCGCAGAGGGCTCCAACAGGCTCCAGGGCAGCCCAAGAGAGCTCCAAGACGGCTCCAGGAACGACTGCAGGGTCTCAGTTTTTCTGTGTGTTCTGCAAGACGGCTCCAGGAAGACTGCATGTCTTATGAGGATGGCTTCCGCCTCTTGCCCCGAGCATCCCAAACTGCCTGAACAGTCTCCACTCGCCTTCCCCAAACCCAGCGCTTGCCCAAGCGCGTTCCAGACGGTCTTCGCCGGAACGCGCTGGAATGATCACGCGCTGCGGTTTCCCATGCCAACGTCCTCGGACGTGGGCGCCCTGCCACGAGCGCGTTCCGGGAAGATGCTCCCGGAACGCGCTGAAAAGATATGGCCACATCTCGGGGACGCTCCCGGCACCGCTGCCCCAGCCTTTCCAGCAGCCTCCACAGCGATCCAGGAGGGCCCAAGACGCCCCCCAGGAGCCCCCAGAATGCGAAAGGATGGCCCAAGATGCTCCCGAGCAGCCCAAGTCAGCCCTCCGACGGCTCTCGAGGCTTCCAGGTGGCCTCCAAGAGACCCCAAGAAGTCTGATAGGTATCACGGTACGGCCCGAAGAGGCCAAAGTCGTATATGTTCAATGGTCTTTTCAATGTTTTTGGCTTCTCGCGTTTTCGAGCTTCCAACGGTCCAAGAGCGCCGAAGAGCCGCCATGGGGGTACCGGGGCTCATTTTCCGTGTGGTTTTACAGGGTTTCCGCGTCCTGGGCCTCTGAGGCCGCCGCCTCCGACCCCCCATGGAGGACGGGGCGGCCGGGGAGGTCCAAAATAGTCCAGGAGGGCCTCCAGAGGCTCCCAAGATGGCCCAAGCGGGCCCCGAGTCGCCGAAAGACCGCTCCAGGACGCCCAAGATAGGCCCAAGACGGCCCGAGAGGCCCCCCAAGGCACTCCACGACGCTTCAAGACGCCTCTCCAGAGCGCTTCCAGAGGCCGAAATCGTCAATTGTACGAAGGTTTTCGAACGATTTTGGCCTGCCAGCCTTTTCGGCTGTCCGACGTTCCAAGACGGCTCAATAGGCCCCCAAGGGCGCCCCAAGACGGCCCAAGAGGGCCCCAAGACGGCCCCAGAGTCGCCCAAGACAGCCCAACAGAGCCCCAAGACGGCCCCAAGATGCGCCCAAGAGGGGGACCACGACTCCAAAATTCGACCCTCCCGCTTGAAGAGTGCCCCAGGAGGCCCCAAGGAGCCCCCAAGAGGCCCCAGGAGGCCCCCAAGAGGCACCCAGGAGGCCCAAACGAGGCCTAAAGAGGCTACAAAACAGCCCCGAGGAGGCCCCACAACGGTCCCAAAACGGCTACCGAGAAGCTGCGAAACTGCCTTCACGACGTCCCCGACAGGCCAACCACGAGATCCAAACCAACACCCATGAGGCCTCTGACCCACCACCCAGGGCACGGTGGCGGGAGCAGTGACAGCACTTGTGCACAGCATGTTCCGGCGGGAGCCTTCCGGAACACGCTGCAGGAGGAGGAGGAGGAAGATCAGGAGGAGAGAGAGTTGGAGTGGGAGGAGGAGGAGGAGGAGGGGGACGAGGAGGAGGAAGAGGCCTCCCAGACAGCTCCAAGATAGCCGAAGAGACTTCCAAGAGGGCCCTGCGCGGCCCACGAGGGCCCCAAGGCGGTGCCTGAGGCGCCCAAGACGGCCCGAGAGGGCCCCAAGACGGCCCCAAGAGAGGCCCAAGAAGGGAAACACGAACCGAGAATCCGAGCTTCTACCCCGAGAGGTTCTCGGGAAGTCCCAAGAGGCCCCCAATCGGATCCAAGAGGCCCCCAAGAAGCTCCCAAGAGGGCCGACGAGGTTCCAAGAGATCTCCCAAGGCGGCCCCAAGAGGCACAACTCATTGTTTTACGATTGGGCTTCGACGGGTTTTAATGTTTTCGGCCTTTTGGCATCCCGATGCTCCAAGACGGCCCAAGAGGCTTCCAATACCGCTCCCATATAGAGGAAGAGGACTCCAAGAGGGCCCCAAGACGGCCCGCGAGGGCCCCAAGACGGTGCTTGAGGCGCCCAAGACGGCCCGAGAGGGCCCCAAGAGCCCCAAGAGAGGCCCAAGAAGGGGAACGCGACCCAACAGCAGATCGGTCCCCCCACAAGGCACACAGGAGGCCGCTAGCTTCCCGAGGGCCTAAGAGGCCCCTAGGAGACGTCCAAGAGGCTTTAAGATAGCCCAAGAGTGCCCTCGATGCGTCAAAACTGCTTCCAGGAGGCCCCCGGGAGGCTTCCGGATTGCCTCAATCTGGCCGCAGGTGGCCTCAAGTCGGGCTTCCACGCAGCCAAGACGGCCAATGACGGCTTCAGATTGCAGAACCGATGCCCCCAAGGGACCCTCAGACGCCCCCCCAAGAAGCACCCAAGAGGTGCCTCCAACAGCCAGTTGACGAAGCATGCGGAACACCCCAGAAGCTCCTCAGATGCCGTCGCGCGCCTGTGCTTGATATCGTTGTCCAAGATCGTCCAGCGCCCCCCAGGCCTGGGCTAGAACCTGAGCGCGCGCGAAGCGCGCGCGATGGTTCTAGTATATATATATATATATATATATATATATTGGGCCATGGACGTGGCGCCATCTATGAGGTGCAATTGACGACCCTGCACCGCGCCTGACCACCTCCACTGCTCGCGCAAACATCCCACCCACCCATCCGCAACTTGGTCGCAAGACTTCTTAAGACAAGATCGTGACGGTAGGTACCACATGGCACTTGGCCACGACACCAACGCCGACGACGACAGCGACAACGACGACGACGGCGCCGCCGACACCGACTACGACGACACCGCCGACGTCGACGTCGACGAAGACGACGACGACGCCGACGCCGACGACGACGACGACGAAGACGACGACGACGTCGCCAACGAAGACGACGACGAGGGAGGAGGGAGGACGACGACGGTGACAACGACGACAACGACGATGGATGAGGGAAGACGGCGACGACGCGAACGACGGAGAAGGAGGAAGGACGGCGACGCCGACGACAACGACGAGGGAGGAGGGAAGACGACGACGACAACGACGACGGAGACGACGACGACGGCGACAAAATATGAAGGACGACGACGAGACGCCGACGACGGACGACGACGACGACGAGGGAGGAGGATAACGACGAGGGAGGAGTGAAGACGACGACGACGGCGACGACGACGACGGCGACGAAATAGGAGGGACAACGACGAAACGCCGACGAAAACGACGAGGGAGGAAAGACGACCACGGCGACAACGACGACGGAAGCGACGACGGCGCCAAGACGACGACGACAACGACGACGAGGAAATACAGAAGACGACGACGGCGACGACGACGACGACGAGGGAAAACGGAGGACGACAACGACCACGCAAGAGCGCGCGCGCATGCTTTTGTTGAAAATCCGTGTTGCGAAACCTTGTGTTTTTGCAGGTTTTTTGGAGATACGATTTTGAAATCCGAAACCGATGGGTTTTGAACGTTTTCGGCATAGGCGCACGACGACGCGCGCGCCTGCACTTCGTCATATTTTTTGCAGAGGGTTCTCGCGACGGCACACGCGCAAGGGCGTTCGACAGATTTCGACATGCGCGCGCGACGCCCGTTTAATAGCATTCCGTGAAAATCTTGAAAAACCTATGGTTTTCTTAAGGTTTCGCAAGAGCTCGCGCGGAAGCTTTTTAGCAAATCAGTGTTGCGAAGCCATGTGCTTTTGTATGTTGTTGTGGAAACTCGATT
Organism: Prorocentrum cordatum; assembly: GCA_963575745.1. Lineage (NCBI taxonomy): Eukaryota > Dinophyceae > Prorocentrales > Prorocentraceae > Prorocentrum > Prorocentrum cordatum. The sequence continues at coordinate 78,977 of CAUYUJ010014843.1, read as the reverse complement.
GCGAAATCCTTCCGGCACCCAAGGTTTTTGAAGGATTTCGGCATGCGCGCGCGACGGCGCGCGCGCGTGTGCACTTCGTTCCATTTTTTGCAAAGGGATTAGTGAAAAAATGCTATGCTAGAACAAAAAATGTCACCGCATTGTGTTTTTTTGTATAAAAACAGGGAACCTCAGGAGGGGGATGCCAGCCCCCCCTGGGATAGGGTAAATTCATACTTAGGATGGACATGCGGTCAGAATCGTATGTTATTTACATATCTGAAAAGGGGGGACGATAACACCACGGGGGGGGGGTAGATCCTATTCTGTTTTTAGAAAGGAGAATCCACTCTGCTGAACTTGAAGTCGTTATCTCCACTGCTCGCGCAAACATCCCACCCACCCACCCGCAACTTGGTTTGCAAAACCTTAAGACCGACTAAGCCGACACCCACGACAACGACGACGACGACACCGACGACGTCTCCGTCGACTTCGGTGACGACAACGACGCCGACGACGACGAAGACGACGACGACGACGCCAACGAAGACGACGAGGGAGGAGGAACGACGACGACGGCGAAAACAATTCAGTGCTGCGAAACCTTGTGGTTTTGTGTATTGTTTGGAAACTCGCGTGCGAAATCTTTCCAGCAACGAAGGTGTTTGAAGGATTCTGGCATGCGCGCGCGACGACGCGCGCGTGTGCACTTCGTATTTTTTTACAAGGGGTTCGCGAAAACGTGCTATGTTAGAACAAAAAATGTCACCTCATAGTTTTTTTTGAAGGGAACCTCAGGGGGGGGATACCGGCCCCCCGTGGGAAGTGTAAGTTCATTTTCAAATGGACTTGTGGTCAGAATCGTAAATGATCTACATACCCGAAAGGGGTACCGATAACGCCGGGGGGGGGGCAGATCCTATTCTGTGTTTAGAAAGGAGAATGTATGTGGTGCAACGTTAACGGCGCAATCAACGTGGTGCAACTCATGTTGTGCGACCTGTGTGGTGCCATCCATGTTGTAATACGCATATGCATACATAGTTGGCGTGCGATCGATGTTGTGCAATCTGGTTGGTGCATACTAGTTTGGGCAATCTGTGTTTAACCATTCACGTCGTGCAACCAATGTGCTGCAATTAATTTCTGTTCGCTGCGTGTTGTCGGCTCCACTGCTCGCGCAATCATCCAACCCACCCACCCGCAACTTAGTTGGCCAAACCCATGTGGGAGCAATTGCGATGAGTGCTGGGCGGTGGCTGGTGCATCTCTGCGGCCGCGCTAGCCCGCGCATGCACGCGCGCGCAACGGCCAGCTAGTTCGGCGTGACAGACGCGAGCGCGGTGGCGCAGACCTCTCGGCACATCCCAGCGGGCACTTCAGTGCGAGTCGGCGAGTTGGGCGGGCGTGGTATCATGGCAACGTCGACAACGGTAGACACGATGATGATAGTAGCGATGTTGGTGACGATGCTGACAGCGACGACGGGGCAGCCAGGGACGGCGCCGATACTAATCACGCCGACGACGATGACGGCCTTTCGCGTCGGTGATGAAGGTTTTTGATGGAATTGGAAATGCTCGCGCGGCAGACGCGCGATAGTGGCTCGCATTATATGATTGACACGGATCGTGCCACTCCAGCACGCGCGCGAGAGCGTTCGAACGATTTCGACATGCGCACGCGCGAAGCCCGTTTCGTAGCATTTCGCGGACATGTTGAAGTTCCTATGGTTTTCCGATGCTTTTGTTGAAAACTGTCTTCGGAACCCTGTGAGTATTTCTTGTTGATGTTTGAGCCCTCAATTTTGGCATCTCTCCGAAACCAATTGTTGTGGAATGATTTTGGCATGGGCGCGCGACGACGTGCGCGTGCGCACTTCGTTCCATTTTTTGCACGGGATCTTTAATAAGTTATGGTTCTTGATAAACGAGTGCGCGCGCATAAGTTGTTTTGCAAAGGGTGGCGGGGGGGGCGATGCTGGCCTAGCTGGGGCCGTATGAATTCACAGGTCGGATGGACATCGGGTCACGCTCATATGTGTTTTGCATCGGTCCCCGGTGGGTCTTTGCCCCCACGGGGTGGTGGGTGGGGGGGGGGGGGTAGAACCTATTTCTTCGTGTGCGACCTATGTTGTGCAATCTACGTGGCGCAATCTATGCGGCCCGGTCCATGTTGTGCAGTTCGCCAACGTTCGACTTGAAGATGTCCACTCCACTGCTCGCGCAAACATCCCGCCCACCCGCCCGCAACCTGGTTTGCAAACCTCATGCGGACACGATTGCGATGAGTGCTTGGTGTTGGCTGGTGCATCTCTGCGGCCGCGCTAGCCCGCGCATGCTCGCGCGCGCGGCAGCCAGCTAGTCCGGCGCGACCGACGCGAACGCGGTGGCGCCGGCCGTTCGGCACATCCCAGCGGGCAGTTCAGTCTGAGTCGGCGATCTGGGCGGGCGCGGTATCGCGGCAACGTCGACAACGGTAGACGCGATGATAATCGAGGCGATACTGGCGACGATGCTGACAGCGACGACGGGGCAGCCAGCGACGGCGCCGATGCTGATCACGCCGGCGACTACGACGGCGTCTTCGCGTCAGCGACGAAGGTTTTGGAAGGGATTCGGCATGCGCGCGCGGCAGACGCATGAGAGCGGCTCGCGTGGTTTTGTTTGGCGCGGATCGCGCCACCCCAACGCGCGCGCAAGGCGTTCGAACGATTTCGACATGCGAGCGCGCGCGAAGCCCGTCTAGTAGAATTGCATGAAAATGCCGAACACTGTTTAACAAACAATTCGCAAGAACGCGCGCGCGCTCTTGTTGAATGAACATCCGTGTTGCGAAGGCTATTGTTTTATATTTTCTTGTTGCGCAGTCGATTTTGTCATCCTACTGAAACCGAAGGTTTTCTGGAGAATGTCGGCATGCGCGCGCGACGACGCGCGCGCGTGCACTTCGTTTAATTTGTTGCAAAGTGTTCGCGCCACGGCACGCGCGCAGTGGCGTTCGAACGATTTCGACATGCGCGCGCGAAGCCCGTGTGGTAGTGCTGCATGACCAACTCTGAAAATCTGATGGTTCCCTGAAAAATTCGCAAGAATGCGCGCGCATGTTTTTTGGTTGTTTGATATTCCGGATCGCGAAACCTGGTGTTTTACATGTGTTTGGGACACTCGATTCTGGAATCCGTCCGACACCGATGGTTTTGGAAGGATTTTGGCATTCGCGCGACGACGCGCGTGTGTGCACTTTTTTGGGGGGGGGCGAGGGATCCTTGAAAACGCATGGTTTGTGATCAACGATTGCGCGCGCATAAGTTTGTTTGCAAAGGGTGGCGGGGGGGGGGGCGATACTGGCCTAGCTGGGACCGTACGAATCCACAGGTAGGATGGGCATCGGGTCGGCATCACATGTGTTTTGCATCGGTTCCCGGTGGGTCTTTAACCTCGGGGGGGGGAATTTATTTCTTTGTCAGACAAGGGGAATCGATGTGGTGCGACTTATTTGGTGCGACCTACGTTATGCAATCTATGTGGTGCAATCCACGTGGTGCGTTCTATGTTGTGTACTTCACCAGCTCTCGACGTGAAGCTGTCCACTCCACTGCTTGCGCAAACATCCCGCCCACCCACCCGCAACTTGGTTTGCAAACCCATGCGGACAGGATTGCGATGAGTGCTTGGTGTTGGCTGGTGCATTTTTGCGGCCGCGCTAGCCCGCGCATGCTCGCGTGCGCAGCGGCCGGGTAGTTTGGCGCGACCGACGCGAACGCGGTGGCGCTGGCCGCTCGGCACATCCCGGCGGGCAGGTCAGTGCGAGTCGGCGACTTGGGCTGGCGCGGTATCATGGCAACGTCGACAACGGAAGACACGATGATGATAGTAGCGATGTTGGTGGCGATGCTGACAGCGACGACGGTGCAGCCAGTGACGGCGCAGATGCTGATCGCGCCGACGACGATGACGGCGTTTTCGCGTCGGTGATGACGGTTTTGGAAGGAGTTGGACATGCGCGCGCGGCAGGCGCGCGGGAGTGGCTCGCATGGTATTATTTGACACAGGTCGTGCTTCCCCAGCATGCGCGGAAAGGGCGTTCGAACGATTTCGACATACGCGCGCGAAAGCCCCGTTTGATAGCACTTATCACAATTCGGAAAACACGCTGGTTTCTTAAAAATTCGCAAAAGCGTTCGCGCACGCTTTTGTTGAACATCCGCGTTGCGAAACGCTGTGTTGTTGTATTTTCTGGACATTCGATTTTGATTTTTTTCCGAACCCAGCGGTTTTGGAAGGATCTCGGCTTGCGCGCGCGACGACGCGCGCGCGTGAATTTCGTTTCATGCGTTGCAGCGGTATCTTGCGACGGCGCGCGCGCAAGGCATTCGAACGATTTCGGCATGCGCGCGCGAAACCCGACTGGTATGATTTTTTGAAAGGTTTGATAAGTGTAGGTAAGACAAAAAATCGCAAGATCGGGCGCGCATGTTTTTTTGGTTTGACAACACGCGTTGCGAAACCCTTTTTTATATTCAAAAATGTTTGGTGTTTTTTTGTCACTCGGTTTCGAAATCTTTCCGGAATCAAGAGGTTTTTGGAAAAAAATATGCATGCGCGCGCGTTGATAAACGAGTGTGCGCGCACACTTCTGTTGCAGAGGATGGCGGGGGGGGGCGATACCGACCGCGTTGGGATAGGGTAAAGTCAAATTTAGGATGGACGATGGGGCAGAATCGGATGTACATTGCAATACGAAAAAAGGGGGACCTTTAAGTCCAGGGGGTGGCGGGTGGTAGAGCCAAATTTTTTGTTAGAAGAGAATCTGCGTGGCGCAATCCAAGTGGTACAATAGATGCGGCGCAAAGTATGTGATGCAGCCTACGTGGTACAAGCGATGCGGTGCATGCTATGGGGCGCAGTCTGTGCGAGGCGGCGACGGGGCGGCGACGGTGACGCGACGGGAAACCGCCACCAAGGCCCAGACGAGGCGGCGACGGGGCGGCGACGGCGAGCACGGAGCCGCGGGCCAGACTGCCACCAAGGCAGATACGACGGGCGGCGACGAGGCGGCGACGCGGCGGCGACGGCGAGCACGGAACCGCCAGACCGGCCCAGACGGGAGGGGTCGACGAGGCGGCGACGGGTCGGCGACGACGATCACGGAGCCGCCAGACGGGCCCGCAGTCCCAGTTCTTTACAGAAGCAAGAACCCCGAAGTACAAACATTGATATGATCACTGCTTATGTTTGTGTATATATATACATACAGATAGATGGAGAGGTCGACATACAGGTAGTGATCTCGGTGTATATATATATATATACAGATATATGTGGGAGGATCGATCCATCGACAGTGAGGTTGGCAGGGGAATCGGTCGATAGAGCAATTGCTGTATAGATAGTGATATATGCAAACGAGGTCTAGAAATCCATAGTGAGGTTGATAGTGAGTGATAGATAAGTTCATCGGTACATCGACGAACATGTGGATCGCTTGATCGATAGACAGATGGCAAGGCCGATGGATGGTGGGACCGATTGAAGTTTTTCATTGGATGGAGACGGATGGTTGCTCCCTCAATCTCCTTATCGGCACTTGATCAGTCCTGTAATGTCGGCGTCACCCCAACATACCTATACTATATGTGCGTCGCCTCCCTAGGGGCGACGCGCGCACCGAGAAGTCTCACAGTATATGCGTCGCGGCGTGCGTTTTCTGGCCACGCCGCTCGGGAAACGATCTACTGCAAGATGGGCATACTACATGTTCGGGTCGGACGCGCGCCTCCAGGGAGGACGTATAATATCAGTATGTCCCTGTGCGTCCAATAAGTTCGGATGCATCTCTTGGGAGGTCAAATTCTGTTTTCGCCCTAGTCCGAAATCCGGCTTACTCCAGCCGAATCCCGTTTAATCTGGATTAATCCAGCCGAATCTCGCTTAGTAATCCCGCTTAATCCGAGACCCATTCAGGCGTAACGGCTCCATCCATGTGTCCATAGTCCTGTGACACATCTAGGGGAACGACAAATGACAGAAACATAAGAACTCGGAGGTCCGCGCGGATTTCTTGGATCCGCGCCGGGGCCCCCTGGCGGCGCCTCCGGCGCCGCCCCTGGCGCGCTCCGCGCGCCAGGGGGGGGGGTCCAGCGCGGATCCAAGAAATCCGCGCGGACGTCCGAGTCTTTATGTTTATGCCATTTGTTTTTCCCCGAAGTGCTCGAACATTGGAACGTGAGCGTGAGTTTTGGGGGGCTGGGCGGCCAGAAGGGGCTGCCGGCGCGCTTGGTGATTGCGGCGGTATAGAGGGCGGAGTGAAGGGAGGAAGACGAAGAATGGATCAACGAAGCATGGACGAGTTGTTTTCTCGTCGCAGCGGCGGACCGGCTTCTTTAAGCTTTCAATGTTCGCGGTGGCTCTCGTCGGATGCGCGCGGCGGCGCCGTCGCCGGCGCCCCGGGGCCTCGAGTGGCGCCGCGCCGCGGGCGCACGGGTTGGGGTAGCGGCGAAGGAGAGTGGAAGCACGCAGGAGATGGAGGAAGAAGAGGGAAGGTCGATTCGGGATGTGTTGTGGTTGCGGCTTGGATCTGCCAGTGGGGGCTCCTGACGGCGCCCCGTTGCAAACCATTGATTGAAACTCCGTCAGGCGGAGTTGGGCCACGGATTCGCTGAGGCCTTTGGGTCCTTTTGAGCGGATCATTTTGAGGCTCCGAGCGGTGCCCAAGAGGGCGCCGTAAGATTTCGCCGCAGACTCCGTCGGGCTAAGTTTGGCCAGGGGTTTAGTGGGAGCCCTCTTGGGGTCCCCTGGGGGCTCTCTTGGGGCATTCCTGGTGCCCGAAGCCGTCCTGGGGTCTCCGAATGACCCCGCAGAGGCACGAGGAGCTATCGCTTCCAAGTCCGCCAGGCGGACTTGGACGGCGGACTTGGTCCTGGAGTTCAGTGGATCCTGTGTTGGAGCCCCCCTTGCGGCCGTGCGAGGGCTCTCACTCATGGAGCCTTGCAGACCCGCGCTGGGGGCTCCTGAGCCGCTTTTCAGGATGGGGGAAAACACACAGACACAATGAATTGTCGATTCCCACAAGAATATGGGAAAAGATTTGAAGTGGGGGGAAAACACAAACCAAACAAATATAGGAAAATATGGGGACTCCTGGGATTTGTGTCTATTCATTTGTGTGTCTCTGGGCCCCTTTAGTTTGGGGGGCTTTGTTTGGGGGCTTTCACTGGTCCTTCGGCAGTGGCATCCAGAGGGCCCTCCTGGATGCCACTATCGGGGGGCCTTGCAGACCCCTCCTGGAGCCGGCGGGTCACCTGGCCGGGGCCATATTCAGGAGGGAAAAACAGACAGACACAAAGAATCATCAACTCCCAGGAAAATCTGCGAAAATTTGGGAATTGGAGGGGGGAAAACGAAAATCGAACAAATATGGAAGTGATTGGGAATCTTGGGATTTGTGTGTATTTATTTGTGTGTCCCAGGGCCCCTTTACGCATGCGCATCCTCCTTCCGAGGTGGGCGGCGGCCAGGTCGCGTCGCGGAAATTACGGTACAGGCCTAGTGCTTGAGTTACGCGCAAGTGCTAGCAGTATTGGTTTAGTCGCGTGCGCCACGCGCTTTGCTCTGCGGTTGACGTCGCGTTCATTTCTGGCGTCGCGGGATGATGTCGTGAGTGTCGTCGTTTGCTCTAGCCATCAGATTTGTTCGTCCTATTTTTGCTCTTCGGATTCTTCCCTGTGCGGGTCGCGAGCGCTGACAATAGCACGATTTGTAAGTACACCGTGAGGATGTCCAGAGAGAAGAGAGAGAGAGAGAGAGAAAGATAACAAAAAAAATAAAAAAGAAACAGAGATAGAGCGACAGAGAGAGAGAGAGAGAGAGCGTGATTCCCCTTGTCGAGAGCGCTGGGTTGCAATGGAATGAGGAAATCCTACGCCAGAGTGCGACTTCTGTATTACATGTAGGGAAGTGCTGCTCGAGAGCGCGATGTTGAATCAATTGTGGGGAAGTAACAGGTGGGAGACGTTGTTGTTGTAGCTTGGTAACAAGGAGCCCAGTCTGAGCCTCAAGATTTGCTTTTGTTCGCAAGGCTGCGAATACCAGGAGGGGCACTTCAACCGAACAAAAACACAATATGCACCAGGGGGGAATCACGAATAATTATGGCTAAAAACGGAGGACTCACAGCAACAACCAGCAGAATTCGCGCCGCGGAGCCCCATTTTAGCCACGCACCCAGGGGCTGTAAGACCGTTCGACCCCCTCAGCTTGATGATAACATGGCGGTGCGCGATTAGGAAAGAGGAACATCGCACAAAACGCAGCGTAATATTGAATGCTGCAGCGGGGCCCAGCTCGCGTATGGAAGACGCGCCCAAAAGGGAAGCTTACCCGAGCTCTCTGCCGGGCACACGGGTTCCCCAAGCCCTGCTGCGCACTTGCAGCCGAGCACGACCGGCGACGGCGACGGTGACGGCGACGGCGGCGGCGATGGCGACGGGCGCGCCGAGGTAACGGCCACCAGGACTTCCGTCAGCACCACAGCGACGCACACGGCGACCTTGGCGTCCGCCACCTCCACCGCGACGTCGGCGAGCCCCGCCCGCACCTCCTCGCCAGCGGGCCTCACGGAGGCGCGCCCGCGGCCCGCCTCGTGTGCGCTGTGCCCTCGCCCGCGCGCGCTGGCGCGCGCGTGCGCGAGCGGGACGGCGAGCCGGCGGGTGGGCGGCCTCGGGCGAGGAGCCTCCTCCAGTTGAAAGGGGCGGCGGAGGAGCCTCCACCTCCTCCTCCTCCTCCTCCTCTTCCTCCTTTTGCTCCTCCTCCTCCTCTTCCTCCTTTTGCTCCCTGTCTCTCCTCCCCCCTTCTCCTCCTCCTCTTCTTCCTCCTGCTCCTTCGAAGAAATCCTTCTCCTCCTCCTCCTCCTCCTCCTCCTCCTCCTCCTCCTCCCCCTCCCTCCTCCTCCTCCTCCTCCTCCTCCTCCTCCTCCTCTTCCTCCTCCTCCTCCTCCTCCTCTCTTCGTCCTCCTCCTCTTTCCTCCCTCCTCCTCCTCCTCCTCCTCTTCCTCCTCCTCCTCCTCCTCTCTCCTCCTTCTTTTCCTCCCCTCGCCCTTTTTCCTCCTCCTCCTCGTCCTCTCCTCGTTTTCCCTCCTCCTCCTCCTCCTTCTCCTTCTTCCCTCCTTCTCCTCCTCCTCCTCCTCCTCCTCCTCCTCCTCCTCCTCCTCCTCCTCCTCCTCCTCCTCCTCCTCCTCCTCTCCTCTCTCTCTTCCTCCTCCTCGTCGTTCTCCTCCTCCTCCTTTTCCTCTCTCCTCTTTCTCCTCCTCCTCCTCCTCCTGCTCCTCCTCTCTTCCTCCTCCTCCTCCTTCTCCTCCTCCTCCTCCTCCTCCTCCTCCTCCTCCTCCTCCTCCTCCTCCTCCTCCTCCTCCTCCTCCTCCTCCTCCTCCTCCTCCTCCTCCTAGGTGGCTCCGCAGCGGGCCGCGCGACGCCGCAGCATTTTGCCCCGCGGCCGCCGCGGCCCGTGCCATTGCAGAGCCCCCAGCGCCGACGGCGCGCTGCCCGAGCGGACCCACGAGGTCGCGCTCCCCCGCCTGGCACAGGCGCCTCCGAAGGCGCAGGGGCCAGGCCCGCCAGGACCTCCAGAGAGTGAACGCCCGCCTCCTCCTGAACCTCCACCACGGCAGTATGGCACCGACCCAGTGGACGACGTGCAAGCATTGCAAAATGTGGTGGTGGATATCGCAGATGGAGTCGCGCGACTACTGGTGTTCCTGCGGCTGCCGAGTTGCAAGGCCCAAAGGAGACATGCCGAAGGGCGACGGCAACGGAGGCAAGGGCAAGGGCAAGGACAAGGACAAGGACAAGGACAAGCAGTTCCGTACGGACGGTGCCATGGGCTCCGACCAGCAGGGCTTCGCGCAGATCGCGACAGCCTTGCAGACGATGACGAGCTCCCTGGACACCCTCCAGATCGACAACAAAGACGGCATCGCCAAACAGCTTACGAGTGTGGCCACGGCACTTCAAGCAGCGGCGAGTTCCCCCACACAGGCTCCCAAGTCCCGAGCACTTCGGTTGGCAGAAGCAGCAAGGAAACTCGAGGACGCGAACAGAAGGTACAAATGGGCTTTCGATGCGAAGCAGTCAGCGGACGAGAAGGCGAAGAAGGCAACATAACTGCTCACGGCCAGAGCGGACGACGTTCTGAACGCGGAGAAGGAGATAGAGATGATTCAGCAGGAGGGCAAGGAGAAGCCGAAGAGCATCTTCGACCAGCTGCTGAGCGCGGACACGGAGCTGATCCAGCCCTCGGAGATCGAGATCGCCGAGGTCGAGGTTCACTTCCAGTACGACGAGGACATGGATGAAGAGGGAAAGCGGCAAGTGGAATTAGCGAAGAAGCAGGTCCTGGAGCATCTTCGACAGACTGCATCAACCTTCAGGGGCCAGCTGAAGGACCACTTGCAGCAGGCGAAAGAGAAAGCACAGCAGGAGCGCGCCACGATCACCTAGGCTTACAAGAAGCGAAAGGCGGGCTCAGGTGAAACAGCGAAGGAGGCGCAGTCAGCTCCAGCAGCGGCCCCAGCACCAGCAGCAGCAACCCCACCTGCAGGCGAGCCCGACGACAGCCCCGTCGACGGAGCAGACGCCTACCTGGAGCAGCGCATGAGGGCGGAGGCGGCCGCTGGCGGCAGCGGCGGGGCAAGCGCTGGCTCAGGCCAGCGCTAGGGCCCACCGCGGAGGGGCAGGCGACCCGTTGGCGACGCCGAGCCCCTGGACCGCACGATCTTTTTCGCCAACATATCAACGTGGGGACCTACGGCCAAGAGCTGGATCCGACGCGATGGGCTTCGACAACCTTATGATGCTTATGCGCTGCAGGAAACGCACTTGGCACAGGCACAACTCAATGACGTGGAATACGAGCTGCAGAAATCAGGGTTCTCAGCAGTGTTCACGGCAGCCAGGCAGAGCGAGAAGAGCCAGAAGGGGACTTGCGGTGGCACAGCTGTCATCACCAAGGGCCACCTGAAGGCCACCTCTTTCCGCCACAAGGCACGGGCAGGCACGACCTCGAGTGTGACTACTCACCACGGGCCGTGCGACATAGATATGATCGACTGGACGCCAGTCACGCCCCATTTGAAGGGCACGTCGCTGCTCATCATCTCCCTCTACTTGGACCCGAACGCCTCCCTCGTCGACGGGGTGAACGCCAGGAAGTTGACCTCGCTCGCGGCCTTCCTCCACACTACCTCCATGCCGTGGATCATCTGCGGCGACTTCAATTGCGAGTTCGACGCGCTTGAGAAGACAGGGTGGCCGACGGCACTGGGCGCAACTGGTGTTGTCCAACTGCCGAAGGGCCAGAACACGTGCTTCTTAGGTGACGCGACCCCCTCGAACATTGACTACGCCCTGGTCAACTCTGGAGGCCAGAGACTTGTTCGAGGTATACATATTGTTCACGATGTACCTTGGAAACCCCACGTGGGTTTGGTCATTACAATAAAGGCAGCAGCGCAGGTGAACGAATGCAGAAGATTATGCATGCCGAAAGCTTTCCCCCACCCCAAGCTGCCGAAGAAGACCAACCCCAACAGCAAAGCAGCAAAGAAGAAGAAGAACGCATCGCTACCAGTCCTGGACGAAACAGCCAACCCTTCCGATGACGTACCCTCCGAGACCGACGCGGTTAGATGGGATGCTCTTGGGCCAGACGGATGGAAGCGAAACCCGACTGGAGCGATCGCAGACGTTGAGACCAGTGGACCCGTCCCAAGACCAGTCGCACAAATGGATATCGATGACAGAGACCCCTTCGGCGACCTGGACGCGAACCTTATCTGCACGGACAGCGACATACTCATGCCCGAGGACGTCGAAGGGACTTGGGATACACCAGAGGCGAGGGATACTACGGGGACACATTCAGGCAATATCTGGGGCCAAAGGGAGGAGCAAGGCGAGTCCGTCGTCAAGGTACCTAGCCTCCATTTGGCCCCACCTCAATCTGTCGTTTCCACTACTCAAAGGGCGGTGAACACGGATGAGACCATGCACGACCCGAATTCAGCCACGACCAACTCGTCGGACCGGTTGAAGGAAACTCAAAGGGCTACCTCACAGACGATGGAGCAACGGATCGCGGACAAAGCAGCAGGGGTGGACACCGCAATCATGGACGATACTTGGGAAGTGGCAGCACAACTACAAGCCTTGGAGTCGACTGACACGGCCCCCGAGTGCATAAAGCAGAGTGCAGCATACAAGACCGACCCGCGCGGAGCTGGACGACTCTGGCGACGCTATCATCAGTTCATCGGCACTCTGGAGAAAGTCTATTGCATGGCTTACAGAGTGGACTTGGCAGACAGATCAGTATTTTGCGGACGTGGACACCCCTACGAATTCAAGACAGCGCCGCTGGAAGAAAATGGAGACCGACGAGCACGTTATGCCGCACATCGTACAGACTGGTGGAACAGGGCCGACACCGTGCTGAGCACCCTGGTCAAGTTACAAGAACGCGGACGAGGCCTTCAACAGCGAGAAGCACTTGCCAGCGCAGGGCGACGCCTCGTTCGGGAAGGACTGCCTCCAGTGGGGAAGGGAGCCTCGCACACCGCCATGCCCCACCAGCAGATATGGGCAGATCGAATGGCAGCGCTTGAAACGGTTCCACTGGATATACTTCAGGGCATGGCAGCACAAGCAGCACACGAGAAGCGGATGGCCATCAAGCAGGACATGCGGGACAGCAGCAAGCAGTACAGTCTATGGTTGGCGCAGGCAGAGAAGACCATCGGAGTTTTGCATCGGATCATTAAGCCGCCACCCCGACATGAGCATGATATACATACTGAATACGGCACCGTATGCAGCCCGAAGGATATGGTCGACCAGAAAGTTGTTGATTTTCAAAAGATATGGACATGCGCGGATGTGCCACATACTTCACACGAAGGTTACTTGAAAGAACTCAGACGAGCTGCGCGAGAAGACGATGAACACGACCCCTGGACCATCGAGGACCTGATCAGGTGCTTGAAAGGCGAACCCGACAAGGGAAAGGGAGTGGACATGCTTTGCCCGACGGACCTGAGAAGATTACCCACCGCAGGGAAGCAGACTCTTATCAACCTTTTTAACCAATGCGAGCGGGATCTTACCTGGCCGTGGCAGTTGTTACTTTCAGTGGTGATGGTTATGCCAAAACCAAACAAAGGAGATAGAGCACTTGCACTTCTTCCACACTTGTTTCGGTGCTGGCAGCTACTCCACAGAGACAGAGTACGACAATGGGCGCGAGAGCACGAGCGAGAATGGGATGCGGCAGTCGCAGGCAACAGCTGCTTGAGGGAAGCGCTAAGGAGACTCATCACGGACGAGTGTGCAGACGCGTTGGATGCATGGGAAACGGTGTTGCTGGCAGATATCGAAAAGTTCTACGACAGCCTGAGCATCGACAAAGTGGTACCAGCAGCATTGCAGATGAATTTCCCAGCAAAGCCGTTATACCTCATGGTGCTCCAACACTCAGCTACCAGAGTCCTGCGATGCCATGGCGCCTTCTCGGAGCCGATCCTCCCCGACAAATCGATATTATCAGGCTCCAGACATGCGAACAACGTGGCCAAGACGGTGGTATACGCAGCCATGGCAAAGCTCACAGGCACTACGTGCTTACCTCGACCTATCCCTCGTGCATGGTTCGACGACATCAGTATTCGCATTGTGGGAAGCAGAAACCAGATCACCACGGCCACGGTCGAGAGCACAAAGGCACTATTCCTAGCACTGGGGGAACAAGGGCTAAGATTGGCAGATAAAACTACGCTCCTGGCAACAAGCTACACCGATGCAAAGAAGATTCAGAAGCAGCTCAAGACGGCAAATGTGACCATCAAGATCGGCACCGAAGGACGGGACCTGGGCGCGGACCGAGCTGTACGAGGCACTTCCACTAGACCGACACACGGAGCACGCTGGAAAGGAGTGAGAAGACGGCTTGGAGCGGTTGGCAGGAAATTCCGACGGCTACGAGTACGCAAGCGAGCAGGAGTCACACAGCAGGGAGCCATGGCATCATTAAAGTACGGCACGGCGTTCCACGGTATGTCCCCGACAGCTCTCCAACTCGCACGGCGACGTTGCGCACAAGCGCTCAGAAGACCATGGCCAGGGCGTTGTCTAACAACATACTTAGCAGTGGAAGGTACGGACCCAGCCTACACAATCATGAAGGGCCAATTTAGTCATTGGTTCAGTTGCTGGAGCCACAGTCCCGACCTCCGCGAGCAGGTAAGGCGAGCTTGGCCGAGAATATATGTTTGGCTACTCCGACTGCCAGAACACAAAAGATGGCGACAGAGGCGAGGACCTGTGGCATCACTTATTCTGACATTGTGGGAGATTGGATGGGACTCACGCGGACCTGACATCTGGCTGGATAGTGAAGGAAACCAATGGAAGTTCCCCCTGCACGGCGAGCAGGGAGACCCAACCGACATCCTGGACACGTTGATGATGGACGTATCATTACTTCTATGGCGTAAAGCAGCAGAACACCACAACGGCGGAGGCCTCGAGCGTAGTGGAGCAGACATCACGGACCTCAGGAAACATCTTGAATGGCTTCTACGACGTGGCAATTACCAAGAGTGCGGTGCGCTCCTGATCGCGACGTGTGCAGGAACATGGACAAGAGCTCGGAAGAAAGCATGCTTTGGAAAAGGATCGGCACACTGTGAATGCGGACACGAAGAGACGGACTACCACAGGATATGGGGACAATGCGATGCACGGACAAGCGACAAAGCCTTCGACACCACAGACCGACTAAAGGCTAGGGCGGAATACGGACACGAAGCAGTACCTGCGTTTTGGCTGAGGGGTATAACCCCACGAGCATGGTCAGTCCCACCCGATTGCGACACGGAGGAGCAGGCCAACAACATGGGCGAGTGCCTCCAAGAGGGGCGCATCACCACGGAGGACGGCTCCCCGATCGTGGCGTGCGGAGATGGATCTGGTGGGAAGAACAGCGCAGATTGGCGATGCCGACGGTGTGGCTGGGCATGGGTGCGACTGCGGCAGCAAGGCGACGACTACGAGCTCGCAGCTGGACAGTTTGGACCCCTTCCAGGCCGGCGCCAAACCAACAACAGAGCGGAGCTGTGGGCTCGCCTCAGTTGCTTACGAAGTACGGCGGGGGCCCTACACTTCTGGACGGACAGCGAGGTGGTGCATAAAGGTTGGCACAACAGAAGGTCCGAGAAATGCGGCGAAGTCGGCACCAACGGCGACCTGTGGCAGCAGATCGGGCAGGAGCTGGCGATGCGAGGCGGAGTGGAAAGTATTCAGCTGCACCACATTAACAGCCACCTCTCCTGGGAGGACGCGGAGGCTAAAGGGTTTCCTCGGCATGCTTGGTACGGAAACGGCCAAGCAGATCGCTTTTCCGCCGCAGCCGCAGAGAACCACGACATAGACACCGCGCAGATGGGTTGCTACGAATGGGTCAACTCGACGGCAGCTCTAGTACGGCGAAGGATTATTGCAGCCACCAAAGACCTCATGCAGCGGCGGCCAGCCGACGGACACGAAGTACGGGCACATAGAAGACAACAGCGGCAAGAGGCGAACAAACATATACGACGGCGACGAGACTACCTGGCAGACGGACCACCTGCACCAGTTGGGAGAAGGCCACCGACCACACATCGACTCACGCGCCCAAGAAAAGGCAAAGGGTGGAAGTGCACATGCTGTGAACAGAAGGTCGACAAGCACACCCCCTTCCAGACACTCGTGAAGTGGTTTGAGGACGGCTGCCAAGGGCCGCCACCCAAAGAAGGCACGGAGTTGAAACAAAACGGAATGATAACACACGCCTCACACCCTCTCATCTTCCTGCGAGCTGAGAAGCGTTGGTTCTGCAAGGAATGCGGCGCCACCTCCACGGAGTATATCTCGGACAAGATGAGGAGCGAGTGCAGAGGCAAACCGAAGTACAACAGCCTCAAATACAAATTATTGAACTGGCTCAAGAAGGCAGCGGAGGAGAAGACAGAGGAGACAGTGGCTGATCGCGATGCGGATATCGAGCACGCCCAACTGGCCCGCTCCTCGGGGTTGAGCACATGTGCGACGCAGAGCACCAGTCCAGCATCGCAGACGAACATCCGTCGCCATGCTGCTAGACCTGCCCCAGGTGGCACGCACTGCTCGCCCGCAGCCGAAAGGCCGCCGAGGGTTGAGGGTACCGACCACCTGGGGAGTCAGAACGCTGCATCGCAGATGCTCATCCGTCGCCATGCTGCTGGATCTGCCCCAGGTGGCACGCACTGCTCGCCCGCAGCCGAAAGGCCGTCGAGGGTAGAGGGTACCGACCGCCTGGGGAGTCAGAACGCTGCGGCCAGTTGCAGACCACGAGCGGCGTCGGAGAGAGTAGCCAGAAGAAGGAGAAGCCGTACGCAACTCCCCGACACGAGCGCGCTCCTGCAGCAGGCCATCATGATGCAACTACGAAGTACCCTCGCCATCGAGGAGGACGAAGCGCCGCTCCTCCAAGCAGATGATGACCCTCGGCCTGCTCACCCACCAAAGCCAGAGCCTGAAGCTGGAGCAGTCCGAGGAGGCTCACCCTCGGGCACCCCCACATCAGGGGCGACCCTCGAAGAGGGCTCGGGCGCTACGTCGACGCGGACCTCTTCGGCCAGCCCAACGGCGAGAGGAAGTCCGACCCCGAGGGCCCACGCGCCTCTGCGCGTGGGCCCGCTCCCTCCAGTGGAAGCAGTGACACGGCCAGAAGGTGAACCACGGCTCCGCGCGCCTCCGCACGACGCGCGCGGAGAAAGGGCGGCCTCAGGGCGCGGCCTTGGACGACGACTGAATGCCCAATTGGCCCGCTCCTCGGGGTTGAGCACATGTGCGACTCAGAATACCAGTCCTACGGCCAGATGCAGACCACGAGTGGCGTCAGCGAGTACAGCCAGAAGAAGGAGAAGCCGACCACAACTCCCCGACACGAACACCCTCCTGCAGCAGGCCATCATGATGCAGATACGAAGTACACTCGCCATCGAGGAGGACGAGGCGCCACTCCTCCAGGCTGACGAAGACCCTCGGCCTGCTCACCCATCGCAGCCCGTGCCTGAAGCTGGAGCAGGTCGAGGAGGCCCACCCTCGGGCACCCCCACGTCGGGGGTGACCCTCGAAGAGGGCACGGGCGCTACGTCGACGCGGACCGCTTCGGCCAGCCCGACGGCGGGAGGGAGGCCGACCTCGAGGGCCCACGCGCCCCCGCGCGTGGGCCCGCCCCCTCCTGCAGAGGCTGCAGCTCGGCTAGTCGGCGCACCACGGCTCCGCGCGCCTCCGCACGACGCGCGCGGAGAAAGGGCGGCCTCAGGGCGCGGCCGTGGTCGACGGCTCCAAGCGCCAGCGCCAGACGCGCTCGGAGAAAGGGCGGGGCCCAGGCCCGCGGCCCCTGATGGGGAGCCCCGCGCGCGGGAGCGCGAGGCCAGACTCGCACCTGCGAGAGGCGGAAAGCCCTGAAAGCTCCTTCTCCTCTCCCTCCTCCTCCTCAGTCTCCCCCTCCTCCTCCGCCTACTCTCGCCCTCTCCCTCCTCCTCCCCCTTCATCTTCGCACTCATCCTCATCGCCATACTCATCCCCAGCCCCATCCTCGGCCTCCATCCTCCTTCTCCTCCTCTTCGCCCTTCTCCTCCTCCTCCTCTTCCTCCTCCTCGTTCTCCTCCTCCTCCTCCTCCTCCTTCTCCTCCTTCTCCCTCCTCCTCTCCTAGTCCTGCTCCTTTATCTCCACCTCCCTCCTCCTTCATCCTCCTCCTCCATCCTCCCTCATCCCACTCATTCCTCCTCCATCTCCTTGTCCTTGTCCTCCTCCTCCTCCTTCTCCTCCTCCTCCTCCTCCTTCTCCTCCTCCTCGTCCTGCTCCTCCGTCTCCTCCTCCTCCTCCTTTTCCTCCTTCTGCTCCTTCTCCCCCTCCTTGTGCTCCTCTTCCTCCTCCGCCCCCTCATCATCCTCTTCTTCGTTCCCCCTCCTCCCCTCCTCCTCCTCCTCCTCCTCTTCCTCCTCCTCCCCCCCCCCTCCTCCTCCTCCTCCTCCTCCTCCTCCTCCTCCTCCTCCTCCTCCTCCTCCTCTTCCTCTCCTCCTCTCCTCATCCTCCTCTCCTCCTCCTCCTCCTCCTCCTCCTCCTCCTCCTCCTCCTCTCCTCCTCCTCCCTCCTCCTCCTCCTCCCCCCCCCTCCTCCCCTCCTCCTCCTCCCTCCTCCTCCTCCTCTCCCCCTCCTCCTCCACGTCCTCCTCCTCCCTCCTGTTTTCTCCTTCCTCCTGCTCCCCCTCCTCCTCTTCCTTTTCCTGCATCTCCCCCTCCCCCTTCTCTGCCTGAGGGGATGCCGAAAATGTGTGGTGACAAACTGTGCGGGGACCTCGAGATCCCGAAAGGCCTCGCCGCATGGTCCGCCACCTTGCGGTTTCGAGACTTCTGGGGCCCCAACCGCCCGAAACAACCTCGGAGAACGATCCAAGTCCCAAGACCGTGCGGCCACCACATGGCATGGCCACCGCACCGTTTGGAAGCTCTTGGGAGAAGAACCGGAGTAAGCCCAAGATGCGTGCACGATGGCGCGATGCACCCTCCCCCAGGTCACCTCTCCGTCAGTCCCCGCAAGCGTTGTTTCCATACCCTCCAAAGCGCCCCCCATCGAATAAACACTACCGCGTGGGGCTGCCAGTCAGTCGAGGGCCCCGTTTTCAAACGGAACTGGCTTGCATCCGTTTAGCGAATAACAGGAAATGCGTATGATCACACCGGTCAGCGAGGTTTCCAGCGAGATGGCAGTTCTGAAACAACTGCCGTTTTGCGCATGTTTGTTCTTCTGGCAGTGGGTTTCGAGGGTGTCCCAAGCGAGAGCCGCATTTTGCAAAGGAGCCGCCCTTGATGTGTGCAGCGCTGCTACATCTGTCCCAGTCGCAAGCGAGCGTCCCATTATGAAAAGAGACCGTCCTCTGTCACCGTAACTGCTGCAGGCTTTTGAGTCGAATGCGTGCAGCTCTGAGGCAAGAGTCCCATGTTGAAAGGGAACCGTCCTTCGTCCTTGTGCCGAATGCACGTTTTTCAGGCGAATGCGCGGTGGTATAGCGAGAGATCGATTTGGAAGATTATCCCTCCATCCTTGTCGTTGATGCAAGCGCTTTAGACAAATATGCGAGGCATTAAGGTGATGACTCATTGCTAAAGACAGATCGCCTCCATCCTTGTAAGTGTTGTAGGTCTTGAAAGCGAAAGTGAGTGGCGTTCGAGCGAGAGCTCCACTGGACAAATCACGACTATCCCGTGTTCTAACAATTGCAAAGTTTCGAGACGAACGTTCGCGTCGTTGGGGCGAGTGTTCCATGTTGGAAACCCCTTCCCATCCACCCGTGTAACTGCTACAGTGTTCACGCCTCAGGATCGTACATTGGGAGGTGGTCTCCAGCGAACTACCCGACCCGCCCTTCCGACGCGCCGCAGGATGCGACTGCGAGGACTTATCTACTTCCGGGAACTCAAAGGCTTAGCGTGTCGCGCCACCCGTTCTGGGCCACCACGGTTCGGCGCGACACGCTAACCAAGTCATTGTCTCCAAGCGTTAACGTCCCGAGCGATTCGCAGCCTCACCCACGGAGCGCAGTGATACGCTATCCGTTCGCAGGGCATAGCACATCGCAAGGGCCCCATTCAGTGAATTGTTGCACTGTGGAGGCGGAAGTTATGTTGTGAGCTATGCGGCACAAACCATGTTGTGTAAGTTATCCTGCGCGAGCTGTGTGATGGAAGGTATGTGGTGTAAGCGATGTGGCATTAACGTTGTTGCGTAAGTTTTGAGTTGTGCGCTATGTCGTGCGAGCTATGTGGTGTAAGCCATGTTGTGCATGCTCGGCCGGGTGATCTACGAGCTGTGATGTGTGAGCTGGGTGGCGGGAGCTGTGCTGTGAACGCTAAGCCACGTAACACTTGTGATGTAAGCGAAGGCGTGTAAGCTAGGTGGCGTGAGCTAGGTGGCGTGAGCTACCCGTTGCAAGGTATGTGGTGCAAGCTATGCGGCGCAAGCGCACGGGGCGCCCACGAGGCGCCCACGAGCGAGCACGGCGCCGACGCAGCGAAGTCCCTGGGAGCCCACCCGGCGCACGGGGCGCCGACGAGGACCCCACGAGCGGGCAGGAGTTCCCATTTAGCAAAAGTCCCGGGAAACCCACTCAATCATTCCAGGGGGAAAACGAAGGGGGGACGAGGCAGAGGTGGATGCAGACGTTGGACTGCACAAGCGAGGCCAATGACCTTGTCTCTCCGTTCCCCTTTCCTTCCCTCTCTTCCGTTCCTCAGCTGGAGGACAGGCAGCGGACACATGCATGCCCGAGTCGAGTCGCAGAGGCGGAGGAGGGGGCGGACGAGGAGGAATGAGGTTTCCGAACCCTATTGGCACTTCTTGGGGCCTCTGCAGACTTCAAGGGACTTCGGAGATCACCGGATCCAGAGAGGAAGCCGAGATCCAGAGAGGAAGCCAAAAAGGAGAGAAATTGATCAGGGGAAGGGGCAGAATGTGGAGGAAGGAGTAATATTGATTGGAAGCCATGCGTGAAATTGATGAGGGGAGCGAGACGACGGAAGGAGACGGATGGGGGAGAGGAAGGAGGAGAAGGTGAAGGAGGACAGGTCAGAGGGGAGCCGTGGAGGCGGAGGATGCGGAGAAGGTAGGGATGGGGACGGTGGGAGGGGATGGGGATTGGTGGAACAATTGGGGCAGCGGACGAGCAGAACCGCTCGGAGACAGTGTGTCTCGTTATCCTGGCTGCCCCCGATGTTGTCTGCTACCCAGATCCCAGGCTGCGTGCAGACACGGATTTGTCACGGGCGCCTCGGGGGGGGGCGACGCCCAGAGCAACCAAGACGTTGCAAGCCGCACCGCGCCCTCCAGGAGCGGGGTCACGGGAGCCTCTTTTGTTCCCCCATCGTCGTATCGATTCTCTTTCCGTCAGACGGAGGGGTAAAATGGGGTGCGTAAGGAAGACGCACCCCATTTTACCCCTCTCTTTTGCTCCTGCTGCGGAGGATCGCGAATACGGACGCGAGGAGTAAAAGGACAAGCGGGAGATTTGGAGGAACATGACGAGGTAGAGGAGAAGGGGTCTTGTTACAGGAGGCGAAGGGTGGCAATGATAGGTGACGAGGAGGGAGGAGGAAGTGAAAGGAGGAGGAAGAGAAGGGCCGGTGAAGAGGATTCTGCCTTGTTAGTCCGCCTGCCCTATCGTTTCTTCTCCATCTGGGCGCTGTTGATGGGGCATACCGACCATAGTCGATCGACCGATTGCCCCAGCAAGGCGATTCAGCATTGAATCAAACAGGCTTTGGCCTCCAATCAATCAAGGGTTCAGCAAACACATCACTTGATGATCGACGAACGATAATATCTGTCAACCAGCTGGCCCACGACTCAGCCATAGTCCGCCTGCCCACCACGCGTTCACTCGTTCAATGCATCGTTCCCCTCGGGGAGACAGATTCCGACCAGACCACTACACCAAATCAAAGACAACCCTAGCTCGGGAGGGGTACAATCATGCTCTCCATTCTCACGCCCTCCGACCGGGAAGGAGTTCCGTGTTGGGTGCCTCCGTGTGGCTTCGGGCCCTCGGCGAACGGACTCGTGCACTCGACCCACTCCCTTTTGGCCACGTCTCGACTGCAGCAGATGGCCTATGATGTCCTTCGTCCTACCATTAAGTCGGGCCTGTTCCTCTGCAGGAGGAATATTCAAAAGCAGTTTTAAGAGACAGTATTGGGACGATGTTTATGGTATGTCTGATCATTTTGGTGCACTGTTGAACTATTCTTTATGTTACGTCCAAAATCCGCCTGTAGGGGGATATGCCCGACCTACGCCTATCACGATGGCGCCGTTCGCTCTCGCTGACCGTGGCCCCCAAGGCGCTGCTGCCCCCGGACGCGGCGGCCGCGGATCAGTCCACGGAGGCCTCCACGCGGACGGTGTTGCTCGCCGTCGGCGGTGCCTTCGGCGCGGCCGCCGCCGCCTCGGCTTCCCGGCCCCCGCTCGCGGCCGCTGCGATCGCGTACTCTCCCTGTTTCCCCTTCCCACCCCCCCTCGGCTGCACGCAGGACTGGCCCCTCGCCAGAGAGGCCGTTGGTGCGCGGCCTCTCGGGGGGGCGCGGGTCGGGCGGGGCAGGGACCAGGGCGAATCGTTATATATATATATATATATATATATAATAAAAAAGCCTTCTGAAAGGCTCCCAGAGCGTCGCGGAGCGCTCTGGAACGGCCGCGGCTTCCGACACATCCTCCAGAACCGTCGGATCGTTCAGAGATCGCCGATCTGTCCGGGTCTGGTTTTGTCCCTGTCCTGCCCTCGGCACGCGGCGGTCCGGCGCGCCGCGCACCAGAGGTCACGCTTGCCTGGTGTCACCTTTGCGGCCAGGGGACCGCCCCTCCTCGTCCCCCCTCCTGCCTGACTATCGTCCTGGTCCTCCTCCTCCACATCATCCTCATCCTTCTCCGAGGTAACGCCACCCATGCCCGCCAGCTCGCCGAGGGAAGGCCCAGGTTGATTTGCCCACGGGATGACAGGGCGAAGGCCCTGGCGTGATAGCAGCCGGGCGAGCAAGGAGAACTTGACCTTCCAGGTGGGTGCCCGCCTCATCCTTCTCCGAGGTGTTGCGGGCGTTCGGGCTGTGGGAGGGCAGCCCCCCTGCGGTCCGCGGCCTCGGGCGCCAGGCCCTCGAGCGTTCAGCGAACGACGAGTGCCCTGAGATCGATCGCGATTCGGAGCTCGAGTTTTGATTGAGGCTTGACTTCGCCTTGAGGGCCAACCCATACCATTCCACAACATCCTTCTCTCTTCGGGCGAAGAACGGTATAACTTACATGTTTTCGCTGCCAGGGGCGCCTGTCCCAGAGCGGCTGCGAAGCTCATGCCCTTACAGTGCCACGTGGGGGCACGGTCGCCCGGGGGCAGGCGTTCCCGACGGCGGGAAAGTTTATGTTATACCGTTATTCGCCTTCTAATTCTCCGCCCCCAATCACCTCGTCCTTCTTCTCTTCCACCAACGCTGGCCCAGGCCGCCCCCCATCGGGACGCGACCTCGCGCCTGGCGGCAGCCTCTCCGCAGCCGTTGCCAAATCCTTTCTTACGCCGCGGCCCTGCGGCACTACCCTTGCTCTGCGCCACGGTGCCTCCGTGGCGCTCTCCGCGGCCCCGGCGCGGGCAGTCCAGGCCTTGCGTCGGGTTCCCGTAATGCAGACGGGCTACCAGGGGTACAAGGGTAAAAGCCCACGCGGGGCGTGTACCCCGCTCGGCGGGGCCCATCAGCTCGGGGCTGCTCGCCGAGAGGCCCGTCAGTTTGCTGTCATCCTGGCGGAGGCGGCCATCCTCCAGCAGTCGCGAAGCGTGCCTATAGACCCACCGAACAATGTTTTAATAATCGGTTGTGGTTTCCACGAGCTGTTCTAGAATAGTTATGGCTGGTACGTTTTTGCTTTAACACATCGGGCTTACGTCCTGAGAACATGGCTATTATGTTTGGAACCTGTGCTGGGTTCTAAGACAATTCCCTGGTAGGACTATAGGAATGCAGGGACGGTCGGTCATTGCGCAGCATCATGTTTCTGGCGTTGCGGATGTTGGTGTTTAGTGTCCGGACAACAACATGAATGTCGACGACACGGCGCACGGACCCACGACTCCTATTGTGATTCGTGCATTTCATGTGCCTGATCCTGTTGGCTGAAATGAAGCTTTCGCTCCCGAAGAATTCCACGCCGCGCGAGCTTGCCGTGAGCGCTTGGATCAGATCGTGGCGACGTGCGGGCGTTGTTCTGGGGCTGATACTGCTGCGCGCGCCCGCCGAGTACGCCATGAACGCACTGAGGCAGGATGGTTTCCCCGACGGGCTGCCGAGGTAGCAATCGCGCAGCCTCTTCAAGGGTCGTGATTTGGCTCCTGCCTGTGCTACGGCAAACGGCCTTCGAAATGACAATGGGACCAGCATCAAAGAATAAACAAAACCATAAACAGTACCTTTGGCGTTCCGCGCGGATTTCTTGGATCCGCGCGGGGCCCCTCCCGGAGACGCCCCCAGCGCCAGGGGGGGGGGGGGCGGCGCAGATCCAAGAAATCCGCACGGAGCGACCACAGTTTAGGTTTATTGCGTTTGTTTTTTTGTGCAGCGGAGACTCGGACAGGGGCAAGGCGAGGGCCATTGGTTGGAATAGAATGGAGCAAACTCCATCGCATCCCGCGAAGGGAGAGCGGACCCGACCCTTGGCACCAGAGGGCACAATGGCCGAGCCGAAGCTCCCTCTGACTTCCCGCCTACCCCCGCACGCAGGGGATGCCGAACCCAGAAGAGGCCCCCGGGAGAGTCCGCCCTCTCCGACGCGTGCCCGAGCCTCTAGGGTCATGGCGCCAACATTGCAGACGGATTTCGTTCGGAAAACGATAGGATTGGCCCGGAGTGTCCTGCAGAATTTCGCTCCGGATTTCGAGGTGGATTTCGCGCGGATTTTTTATTGACCAAGAAGGACGACCAAAACACATCCAGTCGAAATTCGCTTCGTTTTCCGCTCGCCGCTCCGGGAAACAGTCCACGCAGAAATCTACGCCAAAGTCCGCTGCAGCACGTCTGCAAGGCCGCTTCGACCCCTCCTCCTCGTCCCTCCTCCTCCTCCTCCTCCTCCTCCTCCTCGTCCCTCCGCCTCCTCCTCCTCCTCCTCCTCCTCCTCCTCCTCCGCCGCCTCCTCCTCCTCCTCCTGTCGAGGGCCATACCCCGCCTCTCGGCGGTTCGGGCTGCTGCAGGCGTCACCCTGCAGGCGGTGGCCGTCTGTCTGGGTTCCGCGCCGGGGAAGGGCGGCGGCGCGCCATGGGCGCCCCGCCGCCCTGCGGCCGTCGCGCGAGCGGCTGCCGCCTCCGTTGCCGTCGACGTCGTCGTCGTCGTCGTCGTCGTCGTCGTCGTCGTCGTCGTCGTCATCGTCGTCGTCGTCGTCTTCGTCGTCGTCGTCGTCGCGTCTTGGCGGGCGTCTTGTCCTCGCGTCGTATCGCTGCCGTCGCAGTCGTTGTCCGCCGTCGTCGTCGTCGTCGTCGTCGTCGTCGTCGTCGTCCTCGTCCGTCGTCGTCTGTGGTCGTCATCGTCGTCGCTGGCTGCCTCCTGCTTCTCCCGTCTGCCTGTGCACTGCGCCCTTTCGCGGGCGCGTGCGGGGCCACTCTGGAGTCCTCCCCCTCCACCTCGTCCCCCTCCTCTCATCGAGAACAAAAGAAGCCCTAACCCTCCCCAGTAACAAAGTGAAGACGTGGCCTCACTTAGGTCCCCGTCTTTGCACCATGGATACCAGATCTGGGCCGTTTGGTTGGATACGTCTGCAGAAATGACCCCCTGCCCCGAATGTTTCTGGCCCTCCTAACTCGGATCCCCATCCCAAAGGGGTAGGGGTCCGTGTATTGCTTCTCGCCTCCCGTCCGTGCGCCACCGCGCCGAACTGTCGCAGGCGCGGCCGCGCCCGCGCGCGCCTGCCCGAGCGCGGCGCCCGACGCAGAGACGCTCATCTATGGCGGGGATGCCGCTGGTCGGCGTCGCGCCGAGGGGGGCAGTTCGGAAGGGGAACAGCACACACACAGGCGCGATTGATCGTCGATCCCCAGGAAGATCTGGGAAAGCATGGGAAGTGGGGGTGAAGAGCAAGAGCCAGAGACTGTTGGAAAAGATGGGGAATCCTTGGACTTGTGTGTGTGTGTGTGTCCCTGGGCCCCTTCGGTAGTCAGAGAGTGCAGGCCTGCTCACAAGGCGGGGGGGCTCCAGAGAAGGCCCCAGGAGGCTCCTCCGAAGGCCGGAGGCCTGCGGGGCCCTTTCTGAGCTGGTCTGCCCTCTGCGCCTCCCCCCGGCGACGCGCCGCCGAGTCGGGAAGCATCCTTTTCTTCCTCCTCCTCCTCCTCCTCGTCCATTCCTTTTCCTCCTCCTCCTCCTCCTCCTCCTCCATTCCTTTTCCGATTAAGCAACTTTTCCCTGTCGCACCCCGAGGCCAGTTTTCAGGGCGGGCCGGGCGTTTCGCCCGAGATTTCCTCACCACGTTTGGCTCTGATTCCCCAATCAGAGCTTGCCTCTGTAGGGGTCCTAGCGGATTCATATGGTTAGATTTGTCGCCGATTTTCGCTGCACGCACGGGTGCCCGGGGGTGTGCGGGGCCCGGGTGCCCGGGGGGTGCCAGGGGGTGCCCGGGTGCCCGGGTGCCCGGGTGCCTGGGCGTGCCCGGGGGTGCCCGGGGGTGCCCTATAGCCCTATAGCCGTATAGCCCTATAGCCTTACAACTCTATAGCCCTACAGATATATAGCTCAATAGCCCTATAGCCCCCTAGCCCTATAGCCCTGATTGGGTTTTTTTTCTCCGGTATCATGCTTTAAAAATCGCAACAGCTTCACATATTGAGGGCGGGTGGTTTTCAAAATGTGGCTCTCACCTCAGCGCCGCGCACATTCGTTTAAACATGTACAAGAGTTTCACGGGTTGAGGGCAAGTGGTTTTCAAAATATGTTTCTCGCATTAGAGCACCGCACATTCGTTTTGAATTGTTGCCGGAGCTTCACGGATTGAGGGCGGGCCGTTTTCAAAATGCGGTTCTCGCCTTAGCGCCGCGCACGTTCGTTTTAAACCTTCGAATGAGCTTCACGGATTCGGGACGGTTCCTTTTCAAACTGTTGTTCTCCTTGAACAACGTGCACATAGTTGTTTTCTCCTTTAAGAACGTGCACATAGTTTTTTTTTTTAAAAAAAGAAGAAGAAAAAACGCATGAGTTTCGAGGATTTCCATGGTCATCGTACCAGAAATGGTGCTTTGGAAGGATTCAGGATCACGCGGGTGCAGCAGTTATGTTGGCTCGCAGCGTCGAAGTCCCGAAC
Organism: Prorocentrum cordatum; assembly: GCA_963575745.1. NCBI lineage: Eukaryota > Dinophyceae > Prorocentrales > Prorocentraceae > Prorocentrum > Prorocentrum cordatum. The sequence goes on along the minus strand of CAUYUJ010014843.1, from coordinate 52,044 downwards.
ATGGCGTTCTGGCACGGTTCCAGATCGTCAGGACGCAGAAGTCAGGTCGATCCGTGGCGTGGAAATCCCGAGAATAATGTTTTGGCATGTCTTAATGCCTTCAAACGGTTGTCTTCCATCAAAGGGTTCATTCCAACATCGTTGATGACTCTCGGGTTTACACTGGTCCTCCTCCTCCTCCTGCTCCTCATCTTCCTCCTCCTCCGCCAGGTGTCCAGCTGGTTGGTGTCCAGCTGTTTGGACCGGAGGCCATTTGGAATTCTCTGGAAGGGCCAAGAAAATCTTCGCAGACCGGGCACGTCAGACCAAGCCAAAGGAAGTGGCGGATCTAGTTGACACTGCGGCCAATCTCGTCACTGCGCCTGGTGCGCCAGAGTCCTCGTCTATACCCCTTGGGGTCTCTCGGGGTGCCTTTTCGGAAACTCTGGGAAGCCTCTTGGTCTCCTCTAGGCCCTTCTCTTCGCCCTCCCACCTAGACATCCGACGCCGTGATTGTCACAGCGTGGCTCCCAAGAGGCCAGGTCCCCTGCCAGGGACCGTCCTGCATCAGGCCCCTTGGAGGCCTAAAGATGCCATAAAAAATTGTCCGTCGTGTTTCTGACAAGACGCGAGGGTGGTGTCCGAGTAGATGGGGTCGGAGGATCTCGCCGCATCGTCTATGCAACGACGATGCACCGGCGATGCATCGTCGACGTCGGCGATGCATCGCCGACGTCGACATGAAGCAAATCGGGCTGCACGTCGTGCCGCATCGGCGATACGTCGGCGATGCGGCGCGATCCTCCGACCCCATGTATCTACTCCGACCCTATCTAGGGGGCCTGGAGGAGGAGGAGGAGGAGGACGAGGAGGAGGTGGAGGAGGAGGAGGAGGAGGAGGAGGAGGAGGAGAGGGAGGAGGAGGGAGGGAGGGAGGGAGGGAGGGAGGGAGGAGAAAGAGGAGGAGGAGGAAAGGAGGAGGGGGAGGAGGACTCTTGCTCTCCTCTTCCCGCTCCGCCGAGGCGGTGGCGCTCGGGGCATGCATGACCGCGCGTCGCTGCAGGAGCCGCCTGGCTGGGGGGCGGCCAGCGCGCGCGGCAGGCCTCGGCGCGCCTTGCCAGTAGCAGGGCGCCCAGTGGCGTCGTCGTTCGGGCTGGTGGGGGCTTGGTGTTTAAGTCGGGCACGCCCCTCTACAGGAGGGATATTCAAAAATAATCAAAAAAACAGTGGGGACGATAATTTGATTATTTTGCGCATAAGATATTTACAAGGTTTCGCCCAACATCCCCCTGTAGGAGGGCACGCCCGACCTAAGCCTGGCTGGGGGGCGGCCCGCGCGAGCGGTGGGCCTCGGCGCGCCCTGCCAGCAGCAGGGCGCCGGGGCTGCTGGGGGCTCAGCGGTTTCTGGAAGCGGCAGGGCCGTTTGTGACTCGAGCAGTGGCGAAGCGTCCTACCAGTTAGTGTTATAAGAATCTTTCGTGGTTCCCACGACATGTTCTCAGAACATTTCTGGCGGAGTATGTTTTGTTTCCCCATATCCTAAGGATTGGGGTTCTTGTTATTACTCTGACGCCTCCCACTGCTCCTCCTTCCTCCCGCTCGCGCCTCCCTCCTCCCAATGATAATCACCAGATAAGACAAGACAAGATAATATACTACAATATAAGATAAGATAGCACAAGATATGATAAGGTAAGATAAGATATATGACAAGGTAGGATAATATATAAGATAAGACAGCCTATGGAGTAATAAGATAAGACAAGATATGATGCGATAAGATGAGTTGATATAAGATAAGCTAAGACAAGATAAGAGATTTCACTCACACTCTCTCATGATCACAAAACGCTGCCAGGGGCATCATTTGGGAGCCCCAAGGGGGAGCCACCCTGGCTGATATCACGAGCCCGTTCGCGCCGATTTTGGTGGGACGTCTCAGCTAAAATTGCCGTTTGGCCTCCCCAACATGTCTCTCTTGAGAGCCTCATGGTCACAAAACGCTGCCAGGGGCATCATTTGGGAGCCCCAAGGGGGAGCCACCCTGGCTGATCTCACGAGCCCGTTCGCGCCGATTTTGGTGGGACGTCTCAGCTAAAATTGCCGTTTGGCCTCCCCAACATGTCTCTCTTGAGAGCCTCATGGTCACAAAACGCTGCCAGGGGCATCATTTGGGAGCCCCAAGGGGGAGCCACCCTGGCTGATCTCACGAGCCCGTTCGCGCCGATTTTGGTGGGACGTCTCAGCTAGAATTGCCGTTTGGCCTCCCCAACATGTCTCTCTTGAGAGCCTCATGGTCACAAAACGCTGCCAGGGGCATCATTTGGGAGCCCCAAGGGGGGGTCCACCAGGGGCTTCATAGTCACCAAACGCTGCCAGGGGCAGCATTTTGGCTTCCCAAAGAGGAGTCGACCCGGGCCTCCTAGTCGCCAGACACTGCCAGGGGCACCATTGGGATTCAGACTCGCACCCAGACTCACTCATACACAAGCTCACTCACACTCAGATTCATTTCTTCAGAGTCAGGCACACACAGACGTACCCATACTCAGACTCACCCACACTCAGGCTCACCTAACCCAGACTCCGTCAGAAGCCAGTAGCGAAGAGAGCAGAGAGGAGAGAGAGAGAGAGAGAGAGAGAGAGAGAGAGAGAGAGAGCGGGAGAGAGCGAGAGAGAGAGAGAGAGAGCGCGCGAACGCGAGCGAGAGAGAGAGAGAGAGAGAGAGAGCGAGCGAGCGAGCGAGCGAGCGAGAGAGAGAGAGAGAGCGAGGAAGAGAGAGAGAGAGAGAGGAAGATAGAGAGAGAGAGAGAAGGAGAGAAAGAGAGAGAGAGAGAGAGAGCAAGAGAGAGAGAGAGAGGAAGCGAGAGAGAGGGAGAGGAGAGAGAGAGAGAGAGAGCGGAGAGAGAGAGAGGGGGGGGAGTTGAGAGAGGAGACAGGCGAGAGAAAGAGAGAAGAGAGAAGAGAGAGAGAGAGAAGAGAGAAGAGAGAAGAGAGAGAGAGAGATAGATATAGAAGAGAGAGAGAGAGGAGAGAGAGAGAGAGAGAAAGTGGAAAGAGAGGGGGGGGGAGAGAGAGAGAGAGAAGAGAGAGAGAGAGAGAAGAGAAGCGAAGAGAAGAGAAGAGAGAGATAGAGAGAGAGAGCGAGAGACGAGAGAGAGAGAGAGAGCAGAGAGAGAGAGAGAGAGAGAGCGGGAGAGAGCGAGGGAGAGCGAGAGAGAGCGAGAGAGAGCGAGTGAGAGCGAGAGAGAGAGAGAGAGAGAGAGAGAGCGAGAGAGAGCGACAGAGAGCGAGAGAGAGCAAGAGAGAGCGAGAGAGCGAAAGAGAGAGAGAGAGAGAGAGAGAGAGAGAGAGATAGAGAGAGAGAAAGAGAGAGAGAGAGAGAGAGATAGAGAGAGAGAGAAGAGAAGAGAAGAGAAGAGAAGAGAAGAGAGAGAGCGAGAGAGAGAGAGAGGGAGAGTGAGAGAGAGAGGAGAGAGCAGAGAGAGAATAGAGAGAAGAGAGAGAGAGAGAGAGAGAGAGGCAGAGATAGAGGCAGAGAGAGAGAGGCACAGAGAGAGAGGCAGAGAGAGAGAGAGAGAGGCAGAGAGAGAGAGGCAGAGAGAGAGAGAGAGAGGCAGGGAAAGAGAGGCAGAGACAGAGAGAGGGCAGAGAGAGAGAGAGATAGAGAGAGCAGAGAGAGAGAGAGAGAGGCAGCTCAGTCACACTTGAATCCAGATTCGTCCTCACCGAGTCCCACCACCAAGGGAGCGCCAGCAAGGAGATGCACATATGGGGATCCCCACGCAGTGAATAATTTATCACATCGGGTTTATGGTCTAAGAACATTGCTTGTGCTCTCTTAGAGCATTTTGGGGTTCTAAGAACATGTCGTGGTAGGACTATAGGAATGACGGGACGGTCGGTCCCTGCTCAAGTTACCGGTTCCGCTCTGTCGTTTTGGTTGCCAGTTCCGTCACAGGTTTTTCCCAACCGTCCTGTGGTGTTGGGTTTTCTTTTTGGCGAGACAGCGCCCGCGTTCTCACTCCTCCTCCCGCTGCCCTCCTCCCTCCTCCTTCACCATCATCATCGTCATCGTCTTCGTCTCACCCCTCAAACGTTTCGTGGCCCCACAGGGAACCCCACCGAAGGCCCCAGCGCCACCGTCCACACGCGCCCCCCACACCCATGTCGGCACACCCCTCGTACGTTGCGTGGCCCCATAGGGAGCTCCACCGAAAGCCCCAGCGCCACGATGCACATGCGTCCCCCGCAACCATTTCAGCATACTACTCGCACGCTTCGTGGCCCCAAAGGGAGCTCCACCGAAGGCCCCAGTGCTACCGTCCACATGCGTTCCCCGCACCCATGTCAGCGAGCCCCTCGCATGTTTCGTGGCCCCATAGGGAGCTCCACCGAAAGCCCCAGCGCCACCGTCCACATGCGTCCCCCGCACACATCTCGGCACACCCCTAAACGTTTCGTGGCCCCATAGGGAGCTCCACCGAAGGCCTCAGTGCTACCGGGTACCGTCCACATGCGTCCCCCGCACACAGTCCAGCTCACACCCCACTCGTTTCGTGGCCCCACAGGGAGCTCCTCCGAAGGCCCCAGCGCCACCGTCCACTTGCCCACTTGCCCCCCCCGCAGCTAGTTCGGCACTCCTCGCACGCTTCGTGGCCCAAAAGGAAGCTCCACCGAAGGCCCCGGTGCTACCGTCCACATGCGCCTTCCGCACCCATTTCGGCACACCCCTCACATGTTTCGTGGCCCCACAGGGAGCTCCACCGAAAGCCCCAGCGCCACCATCCACATGCGTCCCCCGCACCCATGTCGGCACACCCCTCAAACGTTTCGTGGCCCCATAGGGCTCCACCCAAGGCCCCAGAGCTACCGTCCACATGCGTCCCCCGCACCCAGTCCAGCACACACCCCACTCGTTTCGTGGCACACACCTCGCACGCTTCGTGGCCCAAAAGGAAGCTCCACCGAAGGCCCCGGTGCTACCGTCCACATGCGCCTTCCGCACCCATTTCGGCACACCCCTCACATGTTTCGTGGCCCCACAGGGAGCTCCACCGAAAGCCCCAGCGCCACCATCCACATGCGTCCCCCGCACCCATGTCGGCACACCCGTCAAACGTTTCGTGGCCCCATAGGGAGCTCCACCCAAGGCCCCAGAGCTACCGTCCGCATGCGTCCCCCGCACCCAGTCCAGCACACACCCCACTCGTTTCGTGGCACACTCCTCACACGCTTCGTGGCCCCATAGGACGCTCCACCGAAGGCCCCAGTGCCACCGTCCACATGCGTCCCCCGCACACATCTCGGCGCACACCCGACGCGCTTCGTGGCCCCATAGGGAGCTCCACCAAAGGCCCCAGTGCTACCGTCCACATGCGTCCCCCGCACCCATTTCGGCACACCCCACGCGCTTCGTGGCCCCATAGGGGGCTCCACCGAAGGCCCCAGTGCCCCCGTCCACATGTGTCACCCGCACCCTTTTGAGCCCCATCCTCACACGTCTTGTTGCCCCATATGAGAGCTCCACCGACGGCCCCAGTCCCACCGCCCACATGCGTCCCCCACACCCATCATAGCACACCCCTCGTACGTTGCGTGACGCCATAGGGAAGGCCCCAGCGCCACCGTCCACATGCCCCCCCGCACCTGTTTCGGCACACCCCTCGCACGCTTCGTGGCCCCATAGGGAGCTCCACCGAAGGCCCTAGTGTTACCATCCACATTTGCCCCCCGCACCCATCTCGGCACACCTCTCACACGTTTCGTGGCCCCATAGGGAGCTCCACCGAAAGCCCCAGCGCCACGGTCCAAATGCGTACCCCCGCACCCGCACCCCCCACCCCACCCCACCCCCCCCCACCCCCCCACCCACACACACGTTCATGCGTCCCCCGCACCCATTTCGGCACACCCTTCGTACGTTGCGTGGCCCCACAGGGAGCTCCACCCAAGGCCCCAGTGCTACCGTCCACACGCGTTCCCCGCACCCATTTCGGCACACCCCTCACATACTTCGTAGCCCCATAGGGAGCTCCACCGACAGCCTTAGTGGCACTGCCAACATGCGTCCCCCACATATCGGCTCACCACCCACACGTTTCGTGGCCCCACGGGGAGCTCCACCCAAGGCCCCAGAGCTACCGTCCGCATGCGTCCCCCACACCCATTTCGGCACACCTCTCCCACGCTTCGTGGCCCCATAGGACGCTTCACCGAAGGCCCCAGTGTCCCCGGCCACATGCGTCCGCCATACCCCTTCGGCACACCCATCACATGGTTCGTGGCCTCATAGGGAGCTCCGCCCAAGGCCCAAGTGCTACCGCCCACATGCGTCCGCCTCACAATTTTTAGGCACACCCCTCAAATGTTTCGTGGCCCCATGGGGAGCTTCACCCAAGGCCCGACGGGCACCGTCCACATGCGTCCCCCACACCCATTTCGGCACACCTCTCACACGTTTCGTGGCCCCATAGGACGCTTCACCGAAGGCCCCAGTGTCCCCGGCCACATGCGTCCGCCATACCCCTTCGGCACACCCATCACATGTTTCGTGGCCTCATAGGGAGCTCCACCCAAGGCCCAAGTGCTACGGCCCACATGCGTCCGCCTCACAATTTTTAGGCACGACCCCAGGACGAGGGGCCCCAACGACTCACACCACGAGGAGCCCGAACGACTCACACACCAGGAGGGGCCCGAGCGACGCACACCAGGACGAGCGGCCCGAACGACTCACACCACGAGGAGCCCGAACGACTCACACGCAAGGAGGCGCCCGCACGACTCACACCAGGACGAGGGGCCCGAACGACTCACACCATGAGGAGCCCGAACGACACGCGGACAAGGAGGGTCCCGAACGACGCACACCAGGACGAGGGGCCCGAACGACTCACACCACGAGGAGCCCGAACGACTCACACACAATGGGGAGCCCGAGGCACTCACACAAGGAAGGGCGAGGCCCCCAAGAGGCCCCCAAGAGGCCCCCAAGAGGCCCCACGAGGCCCCAAGAGGCCCCCCAAATGTTTCGTGGCCCCATGGGGAGCTTCACCCAAGGCCC
>CAUYUJ010014843.1:20000-40000 GCA_963575745.1 Prorocentrum cordatum | reverse complement strand
GGCAGGTCCCATGCCTCCCCACCACCCATAATTTCGCACACCCTTCACACTCCGTGGCCCCATAGGGTAGCTCCATCGAAAGCCGCCAGTGGCAGCGTTCGCCATGCGGCCCACACCACTCCATTTCGGCACAACCCCTCACACGTTTTCGTGGCCCCATAGGAGCTCCACCGAAGGCCCCAGTGGCTGCGTTCGCTGCCTCCCCACCACCCATATACATTCGGCACACCCCTCACAAAATACTTATTACGTGGCCCCATAGGGAGCTCCACCGAAGGCCCCAGTGGCTGCGTTCGCATGCCTCCCCACCACTCATTTCGGCACACCCTTCACACGTTTCGTGGCCCCATAGGGAGCTCCACCGAAGGCCCCAGTGGCGCGGTGCCTATGAGAAGAGGGGCCTAGTTTGCGTGCCCCCTCCTTCGTCTCATATCCGTGCGGTACTCGCAGCTGCATATGGTTGGGTCCTTCGCCAGGCTAATTTTTGAATCCTCCTCCTGTAGAGGGACGTGCTCAACTTAACGCTTGCCTTAGGTCGGGCTTGTCCCTCTACAGGGGGGATGCTCAACAGTAGGCAAGAAATAATTATCCTGGCGAAGGACCGAACCATATGCAGTTGTGAGTACCGCAATTGTGAATATCTTCTTCGGTGGTGCCCACGAACCGTAAGAGGGGCGTGCCGAAATTGGGCGGGGTATATGAATGTGAATTGTTCGGGTATGCCTGTCTGTGCACTCGGGACACTGAGCGTGGCCAAAGCTTCCGCGGAAACCCTGGCGGCAGCGCCCGCACGCCGCGACGCCCATGTAGACACGCCCCTCGCGAGGATCGCGCCCGCTTCGCGGAGTTCCTGCGACGCGCGCTGGTCGCCCCGGGAGGGTCCCAGCGACGCGCGCGGGTCGTCCGCGGCGCGAGGCCAAACAATTAGTTGGGCAGTCGAGAGAAGGCGCGGCTCGGCGGGCGCCGCTTCGTGCGCGCCGCAAACTGCTCCAGCTGCTTCCGCAAACCCTCCGGCGGCCCTGCCAGGAAGATCTCGATGTGCGGCGCCCGCATGAGCAGGAGGTCCTCGTGGCGCGAGGCGCGCGAGAGCAGCGCATGGAGCTCCAATCACCAGTCGTCGTCCTCCTTCTTGCCGTTCCCGACCTCGTGGCGGCCGCAGTCCAGGATCACGCCTGGGCGACGTCGGCCGAGGGAGCGGCGCGCCGGACAGCCGACGGCACAGGGCGAGAGTCCACAGGACCGAGACATGGTCCGGCTGCAGACCGCTCGTGCCCAGTAGGTTCGGCCGTAGAGTGCCCAGGGGCGCCGTTTCCTCGCCCCGTCGCCTTCTCGCATCGCGCCCCTGGCACGCCACCGCGGTGATAACCCTGCCGTGCGAGAGCGGGAAGCCCGTCCGGGTGACCTTGGAGGTGCGGAAGGCGAACGGTTCCGACGTATCCCGCGAGGTCTCCCGCGAGGCTGTCGTCGCGGCGCTTCAGGTCGTCCACGAAGGGCGCGCTCGCGTACTTCTCCATGCGCACCCAGAACCCCAGCGGCAAGCGCTTCAGATAGATCCTGTTCTCCCCGTCTTTCTCGGCTTTCTGGACGTCGTCCCGATCCCGAGGGTCCACGACGATGTGCACGATCTGCCCCTCGGCATCCTTGACGAGGCCGCTCTTGAGGTCGAGCGCCTCCAGGAGCCGGATCCGCATGCCCACGTGCACCCGGGGGTGTCCGTGCATGCCACCGGTGCTCTTCGGGTTGGCACAGTTCATCATCTTGGCGGCGTCCTTGACGTTCATCGTCGGGGCAGACCTGTCGGCGGCCTGCGCGAGGAAGAGGGGCTTCTCCAGGACGTCCGCGTTCCGTTGGGCACGCATGTTCATCCACCGCGCCACGGTGTCCCAGTAGGACCTGATCGCATGGCCGTTCTGGAACCTCTCCCCCCGGAGTCGACGATCATCGGGTTTCAGCTGCATGGCGTTCCACGCGGCCCGGATGGTCGGAGGGGCCTGCCTCCACGTGGCCCGGATGGCCGCACGGGGCCACGAAGCGTGTGAGGGATGTACCGGATTGTGCGTGGGGGCGCATGCGGGTTGTGGCACTGGGGCCTTCGGTGGAACTCCATATGGGCACCGAAACGTGTGAGGGATGTACCGAAATGGGTGTTGGGGACGCATGCGGGCGGTGGCACTGGGGCCTTCGGTGGGGCTCCTTATGAGGCCACGAATCGTGTGAAGGGTGTGCCGAAATGCGTGTGGGGGACGCATGCGGGCGGTGGCACTGGGGCCTTCGGTGGAGCTCCGTATGGGGCCACGAAGCGTGTGAGGGGTGTGCCGACATGGGTGCGGGGGTACTGGGGCCTTCGGTGGAACTCATTATGGAGCCAGGAAACGTGTGAGGGGTGTGCCGAAATGGGTGTGGGGGACGCGCGCGGGCGGTGGCACTGGGGTTTTCGGTGGAGCTCACTATGGAGCCAGGAAGCGTGTGAGGGGTGTGCCGAAATGGGTGTGGGGGACGCATGCGGGCGGTGGCGCTAGGGTTTTCGGTGGAGCTCACTATGGAGCCAGGAAGCGTGTGAGGGGTGTGCCGACATGGGCGTGGGGGACGCATGCGGGCGGTGGCACTGGGGCTTTCGGCGGAGCTCCCTTCGGAGCCACGAAACGTGCGAGGGGTGTGCCGACATGGGTGTGGGGGGCGCATGCGGGCGGTGGCAAGGGAGCCTTCGGTGGAGTTCCCTATGGGGCCACGAAGCGTGTGTGTGTGTGTGTGTGTGTGTGTGTGTGTGTGTGTGTGTGTGTGAGTGTGTGAGTGTGTGTGTGAGTGTGAGTGTGAGTAAATGTGATGGGGGACGCATGCGGCGGTGGCACGGGACCTTTTGTGGAGCTCCCTAGGGGGCCACGAAAACGGTTGGAGGCGTGTACCGAAATGAAGTGTGGGGAACGCAATGGCGCGGGCGGTGGAAAACTGAGGCTTTCGTGGAACTCCATATGTGGTGGAGCCACAAAACGTGAAGGGGGGTGTGCCGAATTGTGTTTGCGCGTGTGTGTGTGTGTGTGTGTGTGGTCTGGTGTGTGACTGTGTGTGTGTATGTGTATGTGTGTGTGGGTGGGGGGGGGGGGGGGGGGGGGAGGGGGGGCGCGTGCGGGCGTGGCACTGGGGCATTTGGTGGAGCTCCATATTGCCACAAACGGTGAGGGGTGTGCCGAAATGGGTGGGGACGCATGCGGGCGGTGGCGCTGGGGCCGTCGGTGAGCTCCCTATGGGGCCACGAAGCGTGTGAGGGGTGTGCCGAAATGTGCGTGGGGGACGCATGCGGGCGGTGTCACTGGGGCCTTAGGTGGAGCTCCCTATGGAGCCACGAAGCGTGTGAGGGGTGTGCCGAAATGGGTGTGGGGGACGCGTGCGGGCGGTGGCATTGGGGCCTTCGGTGGGACTCCATTTGGGGCCGCGAAACGTGTGAGGGGTGTGCCGAACTGGGTGTGGGGGACGCGTGCGGGCGGTGGCAGTGGAGCCTTCGGTGGAACTCCCAATGGAGGCACGAAACGTGTGATGGGTGTGCCGACATGGGTGTGGGGACACCACGGCGTTCGGTGAAGCTCACTATGGAGCCACGAAGCGTGTGAGGCGTGTGCCGACATGGGTGTGGGGGACGCGCGCGGGCGGTGGCACTGGGGCTTTCGATGGAGCTCCGTATGGGGCCACGAAACTTGTGAGGGGTATGCCGACATAAGTGTGGGGGACGCATGCGGGCGGTGGGGTGGCACTGGGGCCTTCGGTGGGGCTCCCTATGGGGCCACGCAGCGTACGAGGGGTGTGCCGACATGTGTGTGGGGGACGCATGCGGGTTGTGGCACTGGGGCCTTCGGTGGAGCTCCTTACGGGGCCACGAAGCGTGTGAGGGATGTGCCGAAATGGGTGTGGGGGACGCATGCGGGCTGTGGCACTGGGGCCTTCGGTGGAGCCCCCTTATGGGGCCACGAAGCGTGTGATGGGTGTGCCGACGTGGGTGATGATGCTTGTGATGATGATGGTCGTGATGATGACGATGATGATGATGATGATGATGATGATGATGGTGATAATGATGGTGATGACGATGATGATGATGATGATGACGGGGGGAGAGAGAGGAAGGGGGAGGAGGATGAGGAGAGGAGGAGGAGAGGAACGCGGGGCGACGTCTTTTCAAAACGAGTTCCCAACACCACAGGATGGTCGGGAATCAGGGGATGATAGTTCGGACTGTTCGATTATATTTTTGGACTATGAAAACCTGTCTTTGATTTTTGTTGGCTTGCGCCCGAAATCCGCCTGTAGGGGGACGTGCCCGACCTCCTTGTATCCCCCCGGGCTTGCGCCCGCAAAGCCAGAGCCTTAAATTAGTCATCAACCTAGCCCTTTCCTTGGTATGATCAACTGGAGAACTCCCTTTCTCTCCGCTTCTGTTCCTCGGTGCGCAGCTCGCGCTCACCTCTGGCTCTTATCCTTCGCCCCCCTTCTCTATCCTTAGCCGCTCCCTGCTCCAATTGTCCGTCAGTCGCTTGGCCCTGGAGGTGGCCATCGAGGCTTTGGTATCGGACCTCCCCTCCTCTCTTCTTCGCCCCCACCCTGCGCGACTGTCCAGACCGTTGCGCCTCCCGCGAAAAATTCGCGAGAGCCGGGCCCCCCGCGAAAAATTCGGGAGAATCCCGCGAAATATTCGCATGGATCCTTCGCGCCGTGCGCTGTCCTCTGAGGCGCCCCCCGCACTACCTCGCCGCCGTGAACCACCCCTTGGGCGGTTGCGAGGGCTGTTCCCGCGCGAGACCTCCCCGGGCGACTCGTGCGGGAACTGAGCGGCGGGGACCCCCATGGGCGACTCCACCGCTCGGACCGACACCCCCCCAGGCGAGTCGGCTCGCTCTGGAACCCCGCGGGCGATCTAGGACCCCCGCACCTTCCCAGGCGAGCGGGGGCGCCTACGGGAAAAAAACACCCGCCGAAAAACCCAATTTTTATAGAAACGGGGGCGATCCGCGCCGGGGCGGCAGTCGAACCCCCCCGGGCGATCGACCGCGGCAGATCTCTCCCACGTAAAAAATACACAAAATCACACAACATATCACACACACACACAAACACACAAAACACAAACAAATACCGGACGGAACACCAACAAACACAAAAAACACACACACACACACGCACACACACACAAACATTATTAAATTATGGCTCTGGTTTTGCACACCTAACCCCGGGCTTCACGTCCCCCTCTTCTTCTCTGAATGTGTCCCTGGCCCCCCCCCTGTCGGGCCGAACGAAAGGGGGGATAGGAAAAGGGGGGTACAAAATCTGCTGCGTGCAGCTGGTTTCGGCCCCGCCGCCGGGCCCATTCCTCGATACATGGGCGCCTCCCGGCGCCGGGAGGCGCCGGAAAAATCAGTTTCGCGAGGTGGTTCTCAAACTCACCCTTTGCTATCCCTCCTTTCGCCCAGCCTGGGGCCGCGCACGTGCCGCGGGCCACGAATGCGGACCCCCTCCTGGGCGTCTCCTTGACGGACGCCCCCGAGCCGTGAGCAAAGCATTTCAGATTTCGTAATCAAAGGGAGGGGGGCGCAGCCCTCCCAGACGAGAAGTGTTAGACCCCCCCTGACCATCCATGAAAGGGCGGTCCTCAGCCCAGACCCCCCCGAACCCTCCAAGACAGCTCAGATCAGACCCCCCCCTATGCGATCCCCCCCGCACTTGATTATGGAATCCAGACTATATAGCTGCAAAAGCGGATCCACAGCGCACGCCGGCTATCCCGCTGGACCCCGGCGCTCGACATCCCAGTGCAGTGCCGTTTTTTATACATGTTCCGCCTGCGGATCATTTATTAGGAATGCAGTGTTTTAGTGTTTAAAACATCGATGAGTTCATGCATAATTTCATTCATGCATTAATCATGTATTAAAATCCTATATGTTTCAAAACCATATGTATTAAAAAAAACTGCCCTGTACGCAGAACAAAATGCGCACGATTTTCCCTTCACCGGCGCGCCGATGAGTCAATTCGACGGGCGTTTGGTTAACAAACGCGTTTACCGCGAAGTTGGCGGCCTTGCATTGGTGGAGGCGCGGTCAAAACGGTTGCCCTCGGCGATGAACGGAGTGGCAAAGCCAAGCGAATGAATGCATGCGCGTAAGTCTCTTACAAGCTATTCCCGTTTCCTCAGCGTTGGAACAACGGCTGGTCAAGCACGGGATGTACGCACCAGCGCGAGTTGCAGACGTGCTTCTATCGTGTACGCGCGATTACGCGCACGCGCGTGCACTTGCAACTGTGCGCACACGCATGCACACGAACACGACCAAACGCATGGTCGCACGGTCACGCGAGAACTTGCGCACACGCGCGTCCACTTGCGCACGCACGCGCGCAGCCGCACGCAGACGAGCACACGCGAAGCCATGCCCACTCGCGCACGCATGGGGAATTCGCGATCACGCGCACGCGGTCGCGCACTAATGCATTGTGTCCTCGACGCCGCAATAAGGAGGCAACCGCAGGTAAAGTGGCAGCGGGATGCGTGAACGCTAACAAGTTTTGCTCGAAGCGGCCTACGTGCAACAGCGCGGGAAGTCCAGCTTATAGACATATTGGGCAGGCAACTTCGTATCAGAGCTGGGAGCGAGCAGAACAAGTACACAAGCACACTCGCTTGCATTTGGTCCTCCAACGCGCTGATGGAAGCTGTCACCAGATCCATCAATGGTAAGGTTGGCTAAGCACAATTATGTTGACCACCCTGCGCAGGACTGCGAGCAGAGCCTGGGAACCTCGGGAGATGTCGGGCGTAAGGGACTGCCGAGCGGCGCACAAACCAAACGAGTGTTGGGCGAATGGTGTGTGGCGAGAAAAGAGAGGCCAGGCTTAAGTCGGGCTTGTCCCTGTACAGGGGGGACATCCAAAAATAGTCAACAAGTAATATGGGGACGACTGTTTGATTATGTTCTCACTATTTTTGAATGTTGGTGTCGCATGTTGGATTCTTCGCTCGAAATCCCCATGTAGGGGGACATGTCCGACCGAAGGCCAGGCGTACAGCTGTGGAGGTATAGGGTCGGATGCCGACAGAACGCTGGCCGGAAGGCTTGTCAAAAACGGCGCCGACACCCGCCAGGGCCTGGCAAGCGAAGTAACCTTAAGTCGGGCGTGCCCTGGCACAGGAGGAATATTCCCAAATAGTCAAAAAGTAATATGGGTACAATTTGTTGGTGCTATTTTGGTATAGTGTTTGAGTGGTTCTAACTTTTCATCCAAACCCCGCCTGTAGGGGGACACGCCCGACCTACAAGTATCCCGAGCCCGCCCACGCAGTCATCACAAACGAAGCAGAACGGCTTCAAAATGTGAGCCAACGCGGGCCCGAAACGGAAAGTTCTTGCAGTGGATGAGCAAGTTTTGCGGTTCAAGATGTGTTGCCGCGTACATGGTGAACGTTGCGGTGTAATCTACGTGGTGCACGCTACGTGGTGTAAGCCAGGTGATGCAAATGATGTTTTGCAAGCTGTGTGGCGCAAGATATGTTGTGCAAGCTACGTGTTGCATTCTACCTGGTGCAAGTTATGTAGTGCAAGCTGCGAGTTGCAACATATATGGCGCAATGGACTGGCGCCACTAATGAGTTGTCAACTCCAGTGCTCGTGCGAACATCCTACCCTTCCACCTGCAAAGTGTTCAGCAAAAGCCATGCGGCCGCGATTGCGGTATCTGCTTGGCGCTGGCTGGCGCATGTCTGCGGCCGCGCTGGCGCGCGCAAGCAGTCACGCAGAGCGGCCAGCTGATTCGGTTCGGTACAATTGATGCGGCCGCGCTGGCGCTTACTGATGGGAACTCCCCGGCGCGTCTCAAAAAGATCCGCGGTGGCGCACGAGCTCTTCCCGCCTGCGGGCGAGGCAGACGGGCTGCACTGGCGATAGGGCAGAACCCAACGGGGGCACCGAGGAATTCGGATGCAGATCCTGGGACGTCAAATTCTGATTTTGCCCTGGTCCGAAGTCTGGCTCAATCCCACCTATTCCCGCCTAATCCCGCTTAGTCCGGCTTAATCCCGCGTAATCCGAGGCCCCTTTCCGGCGTAACAGCTCCCAAATGGGGCTTTATCTTCCTTAATCTTTCCGACGAAAACCTCCCAGTAGTTACCTCCTCACAGAAACGCATTGTCCAGCGTGGTGGAGAGGGGGAAAGCTGGACAGGGCGGCCGCGGAGGAGGGAGGAAGAGGGAGCACGCAGAGGCGGAAGACTACCGACCTGAGCGTGCCGGCGCGGCCAGCCCCGTCGGCGGGGACCATGGCAACAACCGGGCCGCAGCGCCGGGGCACCCACGGGCGGTGACGGGGCCCAGTGTGCGACAGCAAAAACCTCAGTGACGCCGTCGGTGAAGTAGGACTAGGTACTTTTGCACGTCAGGAAAAGCGCAGTGAGACCGCCCAGGTGGTAGCCCGAAGCGGTCGTCGAATTGCCACCAAGAGTTACTTGGTTCGGGGCGTGGTGTCGCTTGTATGTGAAGAGCCGCTAGCATCATGGATCTAGTCGGCACGTTCCTTGCTTCGGTGATGTCCTGAACATTTGCACGATGTATTGCATCCTTGCTTGTTTGGCGTTTTTCACAAATGCCCTCCTGCTTGCGTGCGTCCTCGCTTGCTGTTTGCCTGGCTTCTGTTTATCGTTGCATCGTCATCGCGACGTGTCTGTTGTGTCAGTCTATCGCCGCTCTCTTCGCCTGACCGCGATTGCCCCCGCCCCCCTGCAGGAGCTGGAGGAGTTCTTGCCCGCAGTTCGACGATATCGATTTCGATGTCGACAGCGGCTGCAGCGTTAAGAAGGACCCGACGATTGCTGTGGACGTCGACGGAGCCCCATGCACGGGGGACGAAGCCCAGGGATCGACGAGGTCTCCCAGCCTGCAGTCGTCGCAGAAGCGCATTACTTCGCACGGCGACAGCGGCTCTGGCTCATCGCCGTTTTCGCTCGAATCCATCTTGGAGAAGGGCCCAGAGTACGGTCGCGAGTCAGCGCCAGCCGACTTGACCTGCGCGCAGTCGCGCGGCCTGTGCCGTTCTTCCAGCCCAGATCGCAGCCCCACGTTCCGCCTGCAGGTCGCGGAGTTCCTGGTGCCTGGCGAGGGTGCCGCAGCGCCGGACGTGCCCGTCGTGCACGGAGGCGGGCGCGGCCCGCGCCCTCCGGAGCGCAGGCCCGAGCTGAGCGTGGAGGTCGGCGCGCCGGGCGCGCGCGGCGCGAGCGGTGGCGGGCGCCGGCCGCACAGCCCGCGCAGCCCGCTGAGCCCGGCCAGCCCCACCTTCCGCCTGGAGGTCGGGGCGCCGCCGGAGTCGGGCGAGGTGGCCGAGGAGCGGGGGTGCCCGGAGTCCCCGGCGCGCGGCGCGTTCCCGCGGGTGCCGCGGCGGGCGGGCGTGTTCGGGGCACGCGTGCGGCCGAACGCCCAGGCGCAGCACCTCGGGGTCGCGGAGCTCGAGTTCGTGGCGCGCCCAGAGGGCCCCGCCGGCCAGCCGATCGTGGAGCCGGATCGGGATGGGGCTCAGTATTCGGGTCGGTGTATATCGGCAGGTGCGTGTTCTTTGCCTCATTTCTCCCCCCGCCCCTGCTCCCCCCCTTGCCCCGAGCGGCC
This sequence comes from Prorocentrum cordatum, assembly GCA_963575745.1. Taxonomy (NCBI): domain Eukaryota; class Dinophyceae; order Prorocentrales; family Prorocentraceae; genus Prorocentrum; species Prorocentrum cordatum. The sequence goes on along the minus strand of CAUYUJ010014843.1, from coordinate 30,363 downwards.
TGCTTACCCCCCCCTCCCCTCGGGCCCTCGTCCCCCCCCCTCGCCTCCCAGGCCCTCCCCCCCCCCCCTGCACCGCGACGGCCCCCAGGGCCTCTGGCGCACACTGCGACCGAGAACACTCCGCCCGATCCGCCGGATGGTCTTGTCGTCGGGTCCGGCTCAACCAAGATCTCCGACCTCGATACCATAGCCGCGGAAGAGATGAGCATGCTCGAGGTGCAGCCAGCTCCAGCTCCCTGGGGGCGTGTCACGTCATTCGGGCCCATCGCGTTGCAGCCAGGCCTCATCGAGTGCAGGCCCCATCGCGTGCAGGCCCCATCCCTGGGGGCGACGCCTGCAGGCCACATCGCATTGCACTAAAGGTGCGTAGCTTGTTTTGGTTGGCGTCGTTTGGACGCGGACGCAAGTTCTTCCTTCGCCCGCCAGTCGTCGCGGTGCAAGTCGTGTGCCGTTCAGGATTCGGGTACCACGCTAAACACCGTTGGCAGCATCACGTTGGAGCCACGTATTTAGCATCACAAGCTGGACTGCTCGCGCGGTGCACTCTGTTTCGGGCAGTTGTGTTAACAATGGCGAGGAGATCGTGATGCTTTTGGCCGACATGATTGGTGGGCCTACGAGAGTTGTTGGGCTTCGGGCAGTCGTCTAGGTTACCGGCAGGGGCGCGAAGGTCGTCGAGCTTTTTGTGGTATGGATTGCAGAGCAAGCTTTTTCAAGGGGGCGGCGTGAGAGCGTGAACATCGTCTCAAAACGCTTGGCGCAGAATACGAAGTTCGTTGACTTGGTATTTCGACCTGTTCCTCTAGGGGAACGAACAATGACATAAACATAAAAACTCTGAGGCCCGCGCGGGTTTCTCGGATCGGCGCTGGACCCCCTTCCCTGGCGCGGCCCAGGGGTCCCGGCGCCGATCCGAACAATCCGTGTGGACCTCAGAGTTTTTAAGTTTATGTCATTGTTCGTTCCCCTATTGTCCGCATCGCTGAGTTCCCCATGTTTATCGAAAAGACCCTGGCTTCTGTGCAGTCGCTGGTGTGTGGGGTGCGCCTTGGTTTCGTTGCCACATTCTGTCAGGGCGCGCCGCGATTACCGTACTTCCATTGCGATGGGCGGCCGCAAACAAGCTAAGACAGGTCGCAAATCAAGCTTGAACGACTACAGCGCCGAGACCAGTAGTTGCCGTCCCGAAGGCCCACAGGGACCGAGCGGACCTAGACAGGGAGCTCCTGTCCGGTTCCCTGTCATGGACTCGAATGAATTGCGGAGGGGCCCCAAATAGCACTCATTTCGATCAGGTAACATGAGTCCCAAATGGTCCAAAAAGGCGCCAACACAAAATAATCTCTGAGGGACCACGAATGCTTCCAATCAAGCTCTGGACAGGGCCCTTGACAGGAGCTGTTTGCAAGAGTGCCAGATTTTCCGAACGTTGCCACAGAAGGATTGTTCTGGGCCCGATGTGGGCCCACGTGGGGGAGGGGGAGGAGCAAGAGGAGGAACACGTGGCTCAGGGCGTGGATGAGGATGGGCTAGAGGAGGCGGAGGCGCAGGAAGGGAGAAGTCAGAGCACAGATCTGTCTTCTCTAGATATGATCCCGCTGGTTCGGATCTGATTTTATATAACCCCATCCCCGCCGTTTCCCGCCGCCGCCGCTGTCGTCATCGGATGTTGCCGCTGGTCATCTGATATGGTGCAGCTGGTTTTGGCTGCATCTACGTGGCAGAAGGAGCATGTCGCCGTTGTCGTCTGTGGTCGCTAGCCGACCATTCTCCTTTACCATATCCACATCTACGTCTCCGCTCAATGGGCCTATATTTACCCATGCCGGACTCAATGGTAATCCAGCCTACTGAAGAGATGTACCGAATGACGATCGTAGAACAAGCTAACATGCCAATCATAATGTCATAATCTTTAGACCCCCTTGCAAATAATCGGCTACCAGCCGAACGTTATGGGTTTATGCTCGATAACTTCTTGACTAAACAGCCACGCCGAGGTATGCGCTATGTTGCGAATCGATGAGTCGATGATCCACCAGCCGAACTAAGACCCTGAAAGTTTCATTGCTTCGGGTAGGGCTGACTTAGTCAGTCCCATCCCCGTTAATGAACCAGGAATAAACATCATATATATACACATATACATGCATACATACATACATACATACATACATACATACATACATACATACATACATATATACATGTATACATATAGCGACCCGGAATTATCCAATCCAATCGAGTCGGACAGAAATTCTTCACGCTTCGCGTATCCCCACCAGCCCATCTCAAAACAGCAACTCTTGCGAAGCATGCTGACAGTCGTGTTTTTCAGGCGTGTTTCCGCCTGCCCCCGCATATCTTCGGGCCTCTCGTCCTGGTGTGAGTCGTTCGGGCCCTTCTTCCTGGTGTGAGTCGTTCGGGCTCTTCGTCGTGGTTTGAGTCGTTCGGGCTCTTCGTCCTGGCGTGAGTCGTTCGGGCTTCTCGTGGTGTGAGTTGTTCGGGCCCTTCGTCCTGGTGTGAGTCGTTCGGGCTCCTCCTCTTGGTGTGAGTCGTTCGGGCTCCTCGTGGTGTGAGTCGTTCGGGGCCCTCGTCCTGGTGTGAGTCGTTCGGGCTCCTCGTTGGGTCTCCGTGGTGTGAGTCGTTCTCCTCCTGGTGTGAGTCGTTCGTGTGAGCGTCTTGGGGCGTCTTGGGGGCCTCTTGGGGGCCTCTTGGGGGCGTCTTGGGGGCCTCTTGGAGCCTCTTGGGGCCTCTTGGGGGCCTCTTGGGAGCCTCTTGGGGACCTCTTGGGGCCTCTTGGGGGCCTCTTGGGGGCCTCCTGGAGGCCTCTTGGGAGACTCCTGGGGGCCTCTTGGGGCTATCTTGGGGCCTCTTGCGACCTCCTCAGAAGCGCAAATAAACGCTGACCCCTGAGAAGGACAAAATGAGCCCAAAACCTTCGTAAAATCAATGATATTGCTAAGAAGGAAGAGAAACGCGGGCCCCTCAGAAGGCAAACATGGAGCCACAACCTTAGTAAAATCAATGTTTTTTGCTTCAACGACGAGCTGAGGCGCCAAACTGCCTCCCTCCCTCGGGGCCAGAATCCTTGTGAGGGTCGTCGTTTTTTGGCCCTCCCAGGCGTCGAAAAAGACTCCCCTGACGACGCTCGGGACTCCCTCTCCAGGTCCAGGGGAAGGGGGTAGGGGGAGGGGTAAACCCCTCCCCGAAGGGGAAGAAGTGGGGTTGAGGACAGAGCGGGCTCTCTAAACCACTCACGCCCAAAGGGCTGGTGGGATTTGTTAAGAGACAGTCGCGCGGTTCAGCGGGCGGGATTGCCGTGTCAAACGGGATTTCAACCAACGCTGGGAGGATTCTGCGAGATGAGCGGGGCGGCACACCCAGGGATGTCTTAACCATTCCCCAGGTATTTCGCCACCGGTCTAATCGAATTGCGGAGCATCTTGAAATCTCCCACTCCCCATTTGACAGGTTGAACCTTCGTGAGCCTGAATCACCTGAGCAACCGGAACACTTGAGGGAGCCAACGGAGGAAAGAACCTCCCCGAACAAACCGAAGGGGGCGATATGAAAACAGTATGGAGGCCGATGGGTCACCAATGCAGATTTCCGGCATTACCGGGGGTCCAGCAGCGGTGTCACACTACCCCATGGTTCGTGGATTCGATGGGGCAGATGTGAAGTTCTCTGGGTTGACGGATTCAATCTGTCAAGGCCAAGAAACGGAAAAAACGAGGACAGACGCAAACGTCGTGGACAGACGCAAACGTCGTGCCTCTTCCTCCGATATCGCCCCTTCGCGCTGGACGTGCGAAACTCGGGGCGCCCATGTTAGGTCATGCCAGGTCGAGGAGCACCCGCGGTTCGAGTAGCTTTTTCTAGGCCATCTTCAATAAGAAGACGTTTGATCCTGGTGAGTTCTTGGTCCCAAGGACCTAACTGCCCAGCGGCGTCGGAGATCCGGTGCCCGGGCGAGGTGGGACAGGAAATCGGCCATTGTCGTAGGCCTGCTTGTGGGGCGTTTTTTAGCGCGCGTAAGCACTGCGGTGTCAGCTTGCTCTGGCCAGGCTGTCTTGGTATTCAAGAACACACTTGTCAGCGCATGCGAACTCTTGCATGGCTGTGGACAGATCAAGAGAAGGCCGCTGCAGAATACAGGTACCACAATGAGCAGGCGGTCGCTCAGATGAAGATTCTGAAGGAAACGCCTGAGCGAGAGAAAAATGCACGTCATCAACAGATGCGAAGAGATAAAGTGCGACTGATGTTGATGGCGCAAGCGAGGCAGCTAAATTGATTATGCAGGAAGCTGAGCACGAGAGAGCAGACGCCGATGATATAGCTTGTTGGGCAATCGTGGAGGAAGGAAAGAACACGGCCGGAAAGGCGGCTGAAAGGCAAACAGACGCAGTCAGCGTTAACAAAGGCCCGAGTGGCCGTTGCGATCGCCGAGCAGAAGGTGCTGGAAGTCCTCTGTGAACGGGCGGCCCAGGCTGCCAACGCTGCGCAGCAATAAAACAAGCGAGCACATTCTGCAATCCAGCAGGCGTCGCTGCGGGGGCAAGCCGCCGTCGACGAGGCGAGAGAGGTCCGGGAAGATATGATCAAACAGGAAAGCGCACCAACCAGGTTGGATTTGTTCCGCGCTGGACATGCCGGGGAGTGCTTGGGGCAGCATGGGGGGCCGAACGCGTCGAGGGATCAGCCCGCGGCGCCGGGGGGGTTCTCCTGTCACCCAAGAGCGCAGAACAACCTGCTGGGCAAACTCTGGGGCTGAGCCTTCAGCGTCGCCCCCGGAGCATCTGGGCCCGTTTTGGACGCGCGTCGTGAGATCTCACTGTCTTTGCCGTAGTGCGCGGCACGGCGAGGAAGGGCAGCCAGATTGGCATGCTCGTTTCGGATGATTTCCCGCCGTTGCATGTCCGGTATACGTCCCCCCTGAATCGAGATGCCGCGAGGCCACGTCCGGGGCCGCCGTGGCTTCGGGGATTTCTTCGCGGTGGCCCGAGAGTCGCGCTGCGCCCCCTTCAGTTCGCTCGAGGGCCTTTGCGTGGCGATTGGCCGAGGGTCCGGCGCTGCCTGACCTGCCGCTTAGAAGTCGGAGCAGATTTACACGCGCATTCTGAACGGCCGCGCAGATTCTCAAATGCCAGAGTTCCCCGCGGAAGAAGTGCGCGAGAGGGCCGCGATCGAGGCGAGCTCGGCTTCCGCGCCGCTGGATGGCGCAGCTGAAATCTCGCGGGGGCGCGCGCCCGGGGCCGCGGATAGATCAATTGTTCGCGCGCCCGCAGACGATGGCGAAGTATTTGGCCATCGTGCCCCGCCGCCGCCCCCGCCCCCCCCGGCGCGGCGACGCGGGCCGCTGTTGATTTTGGCCCAGATGCCATCTCTTACAACGAGGGCCCCAGGGGCCCGAATTTGGTTGGGATGCCTGTGGGCGCAGATGGTCATGATCCCCGCCCGGGCAATCGCCCTGGCGATCACCGGGGCAAGTTAGGGCTCCGCCAAGTGAAATATCGCTTGGACCGCCGGTCGGAACCCGCGAGGTCTTCCCAGGACCTGGTCAGGTGCTTGCTCGCGCAACGCAGCATCTTCACGCGATTGAACACGATGAGGATCGGCGAATTGGCGCGGGCCCCAACTCGGAAGAACTGAGCGAGGCGCGGCCGTTAGAGGGTCAGAGGACAATGTGTAGCACGCGCGCGGTGAATTTCCACGATCCCAAGTGGCACGCGAGTCGCTATCATTCTGGGCAAGGACCCCCGTCCTCGAGCGCGGCATCTGATGACGGCCCCGATTCCACGGAGCCTCGAATCCACCCAAGAAGGCGGTTCAACATGGGCAAGCCAGAACGACGACGCGATGTTGAACAGCGCGCAGCAGAAAAACGGGGCACCCTCGGAGTGTAAAATCCGCGCCTTTGTCTCGCATTACTTGGATCCGGAGTCCTCAGGTTGCGGGCCAGCGGGGCCCCGGCGCGGAAGCCGGTCCAGGGTCGGATGATCAATATTTAGTGGCAGCGAACGCTGCGTCGGGGAACGATGATTTAGGGGCGAGGGCGTTGCAGGTTCAACTTGCGACGCTCTCCCTAACCCTAGTGCCCAGGAAGCTAGACAGTGCAAGCATGGCCGATGGCCGAGCCGCCGCTGCTTCGAGTCGTGGCCCGCCCGCCCATCTCTTGACAAAATGCATGTATCTAGCGGTCATTGTGATATTCGCAATTCTCTTTCAAAACAGACGATTAACGCTGCCGCGGCCCGTTCTGCGCCCAAATCCGAACCCATGGGATATCCCGATGCGCGACGGGCGACGAGCGCCGACAAGGGCCGCCCCAGGGCGATGGACACATGAGAACGGAGCCAAGGAACGCAACGATGTCGCTCTTCAGTTCCATGGCGCAACGGCGCATGGCGGGCGCGTCTTCGATATGTTTGTTGGAATGAAGTAAGAGTTACTCGAAGGATAGAAGGATCGCAAATACAAAAAAAACGTTGTTGTCGATGGGCCGGACTGCTTGGGAAGAACGAAGGATGTTGCCTTCTTCCTGAATCCCCCCTGTAGACCAGCAACAATGCGGGCCAGCAAAGACGCGGACGCGCGCGTCTCTTTGATGGAGGTGGCGCGCAGCAGGCAAGCGCCAAGCAAGTTCATGCGCAGCCCGCGCTCGGGGGCGCCCACTTGGATCTTCTTCCCCAGAGAAGAATGGTTCTGATTTTGGCGGAGAGTGCGGAAACCCGTCTGCGTCGAATTCTCTCGTTTGACGACCGCCTTGATTCGGGGGGGCATTGGGGCGGGTTTGCGAGGGGCGCGTTCTTTGCCAAGCCTTCCCCCAGCGCAGCCCCTGGCGTCGTTGCTGCCGTTGTTATGGCGCGAAGTTGGCCTTGATCATTAACGTGGATGGTTCGACGCTTTCTGGTCCATCTGAGACAAAGGCTGGCGCGCGACGCGAGAACCGCTCCAGGGTTGCCCAGGGGGGGGAGATCGATCCGCCGGCTAATTAAAGACGGCAGATTGTCGTTCTGGTCGCGAGCGCCACGTTCGCAGAAAGACCACCGCATGGCACGGACAATTCCCCCTTGTTTTTGGCCCCCCACCTCCGAAGGCGAAAAAGACAGCCGCTAACGATTCGGGGGGGGGGGGGGGGGGGGGGGGGGGGGGGGCGTCGAGCAGCGGCGACGTCGACGCGGCGGGGCTTCCGGCGGTTCGACCGCCTGAACCCGGCCAGCGGAGACAAACAGCGGAGGTCCGCGTCATCGAGTAGGACGCGGCGGAATTATTCGAGCCATGCGTTTTCTTGCACGCGCGGCTGACGGATGCAGACCCGTCGTTTCGCCTTGCCGCCGGCGCACCTTTCGGACATGCGCTTGCAGATTTCGAAGACGGACTCGAGTGCCCTCGGGATGGAATCACTACCCATGCAGAAGAGGCTCTGGCCACGGTGCCGAATTTGGAGGCCCGAGTCGGACCGCCAGAGAGGGGATCCAAGGTTTCCGGCTTAAGCGGGAAACCCAGCGGCGACGCCGCCAGTCCAGCTCCACGCGGCGCCTTGCAATTTGTCGCCGCTCGATGTTTGACGGCGTCCGATGCGGAGCCCGAATGGCGAGATGCGATTCGTCTAGGGCAGTCTGACATTCAGCCAGCTTCATGGCCAAATTGACGGACCAACAAGAATTTTACGTTGGTCGTTCTATATGAATCCATAGTTCATTATCGCATGGTGTCTCGGGTTGGAAATAACAGTTCGGATGTTTCAACGCGTGCTCCGACACTGGCCTTGCTAGTGACTTGCGCGCGTGTCATAGCGATGGCGCCAGTCATCGTTTGGTTGGGCGAGCTTGCGCGAGAGTATTTCAGAGCATTGCCTCGCGTCGGCAATCGCGCGTTTTGCGCGGTGCCCTGGAGGCCGGGAGCGGCGCGGCTGGTTTAGCGTTGCGAGCCGAACCGCTTGGTTCTTTACAGTTGCGGGAGTTGCTCCAACAACGAGAGCCCAAGTGCACTTGCATGGGGGGTAGTGAAGTTGCGTGAGTGGTCATCATAGCCAGGGGGGGCGTCTCGCGCGCCCCCCTCTCGCGCGCGCCGCCGCAGCCGCGTCGGAACGCCTTGGTCGGGGAAGAGTTGAATTTCAATGCGAGCGCGCGCGGCGCGGCAGCGTGGGGCCGCCGACGCGGGGGCTGAACGATTCGTCGACCCATTGGCTTGGGTCAGCGTCGTTTGCCCGTCCAATATAATAACCCCAAAGTTCTTGAAACTTGCCGGATGCAATTTTTGTTTTCGATCATGTTTCCCGGCGGACTTCCCTTGGCATGTCTTCGGGGGGCATGACGCTTCGCGTCGGTTTGAAAGCGGCCTCGCGGCCTGGGGCGGCTGCGCCGAGCAGGGGAACGAACGCGCGGGAATGAGTTAGCAAGTGGGCGCGCGCCACGGGGGGGGTTTCATATATCCCCCCCTGCGCGGCGGGGCCCGCGACCCTCCGCCGCTTCGACTGGCGGCGCTACGGCCAGCGATTCTCCGCGCGAGCGCGCCGCGCACTGGCGAGTCGAAGGCGCGCGGTGGAACGGAGATGAGGAACCAGGGGGGACAAGACGCACACCGACTCCCAGGTGATGGTTTTATAGAGAGGCCCGAGCAACCGGCGGTTGCCACAGCGCCGAAGACGACAGACGGGATTCGCGAAATATTGCCATTCGAAACTTCTTGCAGTGATCAGAGCAAACTTGGCGACCCCAAGGATTATGCCGATCATGCGCGCAAGGTAAGGCGTTATGCCGAGCGCGAAGATATGGCCGCCAACGGGAAATCCGCCCGGCGAAGGACCCAACCATACGCAGTTGCGTCTACCGTCGTAGTTGCGGCAACCGTCGCTGCATGCACCGCATTCGGAGGAGCTCCCTATTGGGCCGCCTACGCCCCCCATCCTCCGCCCCCTCGTCTTCATCCTCGTCTGCGCCTTTCTTCCTCCGCCGTCCCCTCCTCGTCTTCCCCCGCCCCCCCCCCCCCCTCTCTCGCCCGCCTCCTCGCCCCCCCCCCGCCCCCGCCACGCCCGCCCCGCCCCCGCCGCGCCCGCCCCCGCCACTAGTAGTACAGCTACTGCCGAAGGTTCAGTGGCTAATGGCGTTAGCCATCCTGCCAGAGGAGGGCGGCCGCGTCGCGAAGACCAAGCTGGGCCATTCAACGCGCGCTGTGGGCGATGCGAGTTAAAGCAGCAGGGCGAGGATGATAAGCAAGATGAGATGGATGGCAATGAGTAGGAAGACGAGGAGTGGGAATGCGTGGAGGGCAGGGGGGGGGGGGGGGGCGAAAGAACGATGAGGGGGTGGGCGACGCGGGAACTGTTAAAGGAGAGGATGCGTGGAGTACTTGGGGGCATGAATGAGATCATGCCCCGCCTGGCCCCTCACTTTCTGCCCCATATCTCCCCCCCCCCGCCCCCCCCCTCCCCCCGGCGAAGTGCTCGGGGGGGGGGGGGCTTCTTCCGATCGGGCCGTCGCGGCCACGCCCCGCGAGCGGGTCGACGGCGCGATCGGCGCGAGGGTCGCCGAGGAGGAGTTGTTTCGTCCTCAGTGCCTGAACTCCAAGGAGTGGCGAGGCTGCGCGACGCGCGGTCGGCCCCGCGCCTTCACCCTCCGTCTCCGCCCCCTCCTCCGCACTACCAGTGTCATTATCGGCGCCATCGTCGTCGTCGCCCTCGCCGTCGCCATCGTCGCCGTCGTCGTCGTCGCCGCCGGCGTCGTCGACATCATCCACCCCGCATGCTCGGCGCCCTTGCCATCGCCGGGCCGCCCGCCCCCCCTGCGCCGCGCCCCTCGGGGGCCCTCGATGCCAGCTCCTGGCCCCCGCCCCATCCATCGCATCTCGGCGACCTGTCGGGGGGCGGGGTGCACCGGGGGCTGCTAGCACTCACTCGCCGCCGCCGCAGGGGGGCGCTGCTGTCGACGCCGCGCGCGCGATCGCGGGGGCCCGGCGTCGTCGCGTTTGCGCGCGCGTTCTTGCCGCCTGCGTTGTTTTAGTGACCCGCCCCCCTCCTCCTCCACCCCCGCCGCCCTCCCTCTCTTGGCCCTCCCCGCGCCCCCCCCGCGGGCGGGGGAAGGGGGGGGGCGGCTTGGGGCTTGGCGGGGCGACGCGAGCGGCGACCGGCGCGGCGCGGCGAGCGCGAGCGCGGAGTCACGGGGCATCGCGAGGGGCCGTCTCGGACAGGGCGCGGCGCGTGTCGAGCGCGGAGCAGACGTGGTCTGCGCCCAGGGCCTGTAACAGAGGCCCGATAAAGGAGGGGCCTTCAGAGGCCAATTCGGGCATGCAGATTTAGGTGATGCGCGTTTTTGGCTGTCATGCCCAAATTGCGCGCTTTCCTTCCGCCCGC
>CAUYUJ010014843.1:0-15000 GCA_963575745.1 Prorocentrum cordatum | reverse complement strand
GCAGGGCTCGCGGATGGTTCGCCGCATTGCGAAGACGGCGATGAAGCGTCGTTTGGCAGGGTCGCCGCTCCCTTGTTCACCTTCCTGATCAATGATGGGTTCTCCAGCCGGCCGGTGGGTGGATGGTTTCACTTGCACGGGGCCCTGAAGAAGCTCGCCGCGGGGCACGTGTCGCACAACGCGCTGCCAGAAGGATTGGGCCGCCAACGGGCCGATTGGAGTCCGGTGGGGAACCCTCGGGAGCTTCCAGAGTTGAAGTCCGATGATACGCAGGCCAAGAACAACATGATTGCGTCGCATATGCGATGCACTATGCAAGCCTGGTAGGAGCTGGCAGCTCGGAATCACGATCTGCGGCACGAGCCGAATCGAGACCACCATATGCGACATTATGAGCGATGGGCGCGCCCTCGGGCATCTGATGAATATGACGAACGGTGGGATTGCTAGCAGCCGAAAAGATTTCTGCTCAATGATGCTCGAGCGGGATAACCCTGGGTCTGCCGTCTGGACGGCGGCGCGCGGCATGGGGCGCCGCCTCGAGGATCTAGGCGCGAAGATTTGGGCCAAGGCGTATATTCTTCAACTCTCGGCGTCTACGTCGGACAGTTTCGATCGCGGGTGTCAGGGGCCGCCCTGCGCGATCAATGCGTTGAACGACATTGCCGCGACTGACGATGCAAAGAGCGCGGCCATCAACCTTTTTCCCCGGGCTACCTGAGCATTGCCTGTCCGTGTTCTGCCGCCGCATTCGGGGGCGCCACCCGACGCCAGTGGCCTTGCGTGATGGGGGGTCGAGAGGAGTGAATTCACAATCCACGCCGTTGATTATTCCGAGATGCCCCGCGACCAATTGCGACGCGACCTCCAGTCTGATGGGCGTGCACGCACTTTCGCTACAAGCACCAGTCGCAGATTGTCGTCAGCTTCGCAGCGAACTCGCTCAGAGGAGGAGTGGGCCCAAATCTACCAACAGCGCCGCCTCCGCCTGCAGACGAATCCAAAGAGAAGCCGAACGACCGGGGGCCGCCTGCGAGGGCGACGCGGCAGAACGTCAATTTGTCTTCGCGCAAGGAGGCTGTTCTCCAGACAGGGTGATGACATATTATATGCTGGGCGCGTTCTACACGTGCATGGAGCATAAGTGGAGCTTAATGACGGACGAGGAGCGCAACGAGTGAGAGGCCGTGAGCACTGTCGACCGCGATCGGAGAGCATTTCCGAAGTCTGCCTTCTAGGGCTCTGCCAAACCCGTCCCGTGCGCGCCAATGCGGCGCTCGTCTGGCGGGCGCACTTGCCCCCCAATCAACGAAGAAGCACTTTTTGCTCAGCGCAGTGCTACCAATGAGAAGGAGAGACGCGACGCGACAACTACGACAGCAGCAACTACGCCAAGAGCCCCCCCGCCAGGACAGTACAATTGGCATGCCTACGAAGCTGGGCGAGTCGATCATATCCGGCTGCTCAGCGAAGAAACGCACCTGCTGCAGGGAAGTGGCTGGGCCTGCCCAGCGCGCCAGGTTCGTCCGACTGAATGCCGCATACATTAAGTTTGTCGGTTCGATGCAGAAATCCGAGGTCGAGAACTCGAGTGCGCGCATGCCATTCCGCCGCAAGTACTGTGGCGCGCAGCGCCAGCCACCGCCAGACGCTTGCGTTTCTGCTTTGATGTCTTCGGCGGCTCAACTTTCCTGCGGCGCTGCGACTTTCAACGGAGTTGCCACCTGTAGGCTACGCGACGTTGCGGATGATGCTTCGGGCCAGCGAAGACCTGGTCCAAGAGATATTTCAAATCAGAGATCGCGAACGGACCGTTTTTATGCTTGAGTATTCTTTGGGGCCAGACCCATGGGTGGATCATGTGGCGACTGCATGTGGCAAGGTGGCGGGTGAACCTAACGCGAGAGTCACATCTGTCAGTGCATGCGTCTCCTTGGGGGTCGTCCTGGGGCTGAAGTCTTCGACGCCATTCGCCGCGGGCTCGTCTGGGGCTTCGAGGCTCGCGGAGTTCCCCCGCAACTCGACGCTCGCTTCGCCTTGCCGAGGCGCTGCCCCGTTGGCCGATCTGACCGAGCAGCTGGAGGACACGGGCGACTTGGCATGGGGGGGCCCAGCGACCGCTGAACTCCTCGAGGACGCCTGCAAGATGGGCGACGAGTTCCTTGGCGACGTGGCCGACGCTATCGACGAGGTGGTCGGCGGTCACATTGAGGACTTTGGTGTCGGCGCTGGCGAGCATGGGTTGGGGGGGGCTCAACCAGGCGACGGCCTGGCAGATGGCTTCTACGAGGATGATAACTCGCACGATCTGGAGCATTCTCTTGACCGACTTAGCGTGCCTGAGTTTCCCGCGCCCGAGGAAGCGGCAGTTGCTTCAATGATCGAGAAGGCGCCCGGCTTCGCGAGTTGTCTTCCGGCCCCGTGGGGCGGCATTCCAACGGTTGGTCGATTGAGGTCGTGGCCAGAGGAGAAAAGGGAGGAGCGACGTATTTTCGCGATGTACTGCAGCATCCACGAAAGGCATCGCACGCCGCCGGTCGCGCGCAGGAGGTCGAATCGGGCCCAGCTTACGAAATTGCCGTTGCCAGCAGGGCCGTTTCCGACCTCGGGCGCAACCGCTGAGCAGGAGGTTGAGCTCAAGACGCGGCGCGCGGCTATGCGCGAAGGGATGTTCCCGAAACGCGCGCTTCAAGGCGCGTCGCGCGGCGCTGCCCTGGGCTCGCTGGAGGGGCGGCGGCCCGCCTGCAGCACGCCCCCCCCCCTAACGGCCCCCCATGCCCGCTCCGCCCATCTCCGTCAGCGCCCCGCCCATTCCCCGCGCGCCGACCTTGGCCTTCCCCCCGCAGTCTCCCCATCCAATGATAGTTTGTTTGTTGTTGTTGTTTTGTTTCTCTCTCTTTCTCTCTCTCGCTCTCTCTCTCTCTCTCTCTCTCTCTTTCTCTCTCTCTCTCTCTCTCTCTCTTTCTCTCTCTCTCTCTCTCACCCTCTCTCGCTCTCTCTCTCTCTCTCTCTCTCTCTATTTTTCTCTCTCTTTTTCTTCTCTCTCTATATATATATAAATATCTTTCTTTAACTCTTTCTCTCCATCCCCCCCCCCTCCCGGGAAATTATTTTCCCCGCGCCGCTATCTATGTGCATCTCCGTTGTTTCCCAGCCCTTGCGCCCTTCAGAATGTTCGCCCCCTCTGCGCGCCCTCCCCTTTTCCCTTCTCTCGCTCGCCCCCCCCCATCGCCGCCCGTCGTTGCCGTCGCCCCCCCTGGCCCGCGCCGCCTGGTCTCGCAGCTGGGCGCCGGCGCCCCGCGGGGGGGGCGGGGGGGCGGGGCGCCGGGGGGGGGGGGGCAGAGGATATGGGGCACGATGAAGGCGATGGCAGGACATGGGGCAGGGGCGTTCTCGTCGCTTCGCGCGCCCCCGCCAGTCCATCCAGAGAAGCTGCGTCGGAAAAATGCTTTGGCCAGGGAGGTGCCCCCAGATGGCCGTCGCGTGCCCCCGCGACAACTGCGCGGGCTAACTCAGGCCCCTCATGGGGCCCCTTTGGGAGTGGGAGTAGGTGACTGGCTAAACCACGCGCGCCCGGCTGGCGGGGCCGGGGGGGATCATCGGGGACAAGACGGCAAAGAGAGGAGTGGGCAACCTTGATATACCGAACTGCGACACGGGAAACTAAGCAACCAGCAATCATTTTTATTTCACGGTTGCTTGTTCAAGTGGGAATGCAACGCGGGCGTCTGGGAAGATGTCGCAGTGCCCATCCTGAAAGCATGGGGGGGGGGGGGGGGGTTCTATTGTAAGACTTTCATCAATCACTCGCATCGCATGTTGTTGTCGACGCCATCTAGGTCCGATCCTGATTATCCGGAGCGATATCCTCATCAATATTGGCTTGCCTCTGCCGGTCGCGCGACGGCCCCGACGGCGCCGGACTTGGCGAGCCGCCCGCGGAAGAGCACGGGCAATAATGGCGCGTCGAAGTTGAAGTGGAAGGCGCAGACTGCGCGCGCGAAGGATTTGAGCGCCGCGCCCCAGCAACGCGGGGAGCACATCGAGACGGCTCTGAGCGAACATGAGACCGCGCAAGTTCACGCGGCCAGGCACGTCGAGCGCTGATGCGCAGGCAGAATCGAGGGGCAGGGGCAGGGGGGAGATGGGCGAGGGGGATCAAGGGGGTGGGTGGGGGAACGTGAGCCATCGCTCCTCGTCGCGCCTGCGCGCGCGGCCCGACGCCCATCGCGCTGCCAGCTGGGCCTCGGAATTGGCACCCCGAGCGCCGGTGTCTAGACTGACCTCCCGAATCGTCCGACGGGGGGGGGGCGGGGGGGGGGCGAGGAGAATTGGGGGGCGATGAAGAGGAGGACCGCGATGAGGAGGCAGATGGGGGCACGGAGGAGGGCGAGGACGCCGGCGCCGACGAGGGGGAAGAAGAGGAGCAGCAGCAGGATAATGAGGATAAGTCCGATGAAGAGGCTAATGCTGATGAGGATGAGGAGAGGGATATGCGGGGGAAGAGGAGGGGGGCGAGGGCGGGGAGAAAAGGAACGAAGCAAAGGGGGGGCTGGGGACGACGCGAAGAGGACGGAGCGCGCGTTCGACGGGGGCCAAGCCGCGCATGCGTTGCCGCCGCGGGCCCGCCCCCGCCCGCGCGCCGCGGTGAGATCGACGACGGTCGCCCCGAGCGCGCGGGGGCCGAGCGCCGCGGAGATTTTGAGAAACTGCGTCTTCCCGCGCGATCGCCCCGACGGACGCCCCCCCCCCCTTCCCGGGCGCTGGAAATCGCGGCGCGCATCCCGACACTTCGGTTTGATTGGTTTATGGCTGGGCCCCCTGGCTTGAGGGGCCATGCCGGGGGGGCGCGGGCCTCGCGAATCGCGCTTCCTCTTCGATCGCTGGCCTCGCTTCGGGGGGGGCGCGGCGGAATGTGGAGTCTCTCCCGGGGGGGGGTCTTCTTCTCTAGCTCCCCTGGCCTTTCATCCCTCCTCCTCATCCTCCTCGCCCCCCTCCCCCTCGCCAACGTCCTCCTCCGTCTGCTCTCCTTCCCCGCCCGCCTCTTCCTGGCCAGCGTGAGCTTGATCCGCGTGGGCGCGCGAAAATGACAGCGCGCTTGCGGCGCAGTTGCGGCGTCGCCCTTGCGCGCGCGAATCGCCGGGTTTGGCGCGCGCTTGAGGACCGGCGCAAGCGCGCAGAACATTGCGGCGCCATTCCGCGCATCGGCGGCAGCGATGCCGCAATTGTGATTCCGCAACTGCGATACGCGCCACGCGCCATACCCCACAATTGCGATACCGCAACTGTTCATATACATATATATACATATATATACATATATATATATGCATATATAACGTCGGAGAAAAGACATGGCAATCTGATATCGCGGTAGCATGGCATCGCGAATGCACATCATGATAGCATGCGAAGCAGGCGCTTCCGGGATAAAGCAAGGGGCATTCTGGCAGCCCCATTCGGGGCCCTGGCGCCGACTGACATGTATCCGGGGGCATCTTTCAGGATGCCCGATGCTTCGCAGACCTGTGGGCAAAGGCCCAAACTGTAGGACCGGGTCCTCTGGGGGATTGATCTTGACCTGCTCCTGCACTGTTCGCTCTGCGTGCGGAAGTGTGTGTGTGTGTGTGGGGGGGGGGGGGCGCCCGTTCCTAGAGCTCGCACTAGAACTTAAGACAGGCGGCTTCCAGTTTAGGACGGCGCTGCGGCAATGCGCTCAGCCGCGCTTT
Organism: Prorocentrum cordatum; assembly: GCA_963575745.1. Classification (NCBI taxonomy): domain Eukaryota; class Dinophyceae; order Prorocentrales; family Prorocentraceae; genus Prorocentrum; species Prorocentrum cordatum. The sequence goes on along the minus strand of CAUYUJ010014843.1, from coordinate 9,271 downwards.
CGCCAGATTCCGCTCAGATCGCAGGGCTCGGAGCATGTGGTCGGCACTTTGTTCGGAGAGCTGTCGAGGAGACATTGGCAGCGGTCGATTGGCGCAGACTCTCGGGAGATGATGGGGTGAATCCCCATCCCAGCGTGCGCGAGCGCGCGCGCGCGCTCCGTGCGAGGTCAATTGAATGTCCGAGCGCAGTGGGCCGCTGCTGCATGTCACCTCGCAAAGGGCGATGGATGGGGTCGACGCGGCGGAGATCTGAATTCGGAGGCGCTGCTCTGTCTGTTTGCCGCCCGAGATAGCGACGCCGCGCGGCGTTTACCGCGGCGAGAGAAGTCCCTGAAGGGGTCGCGTTCGCCGACGCGACCCCGCGCCGCCTATGCTCGCGCGGTCCCTCCGTCACGGATGGCCTCCTTCCCCCGTCGCAGACGGGCCCTTTGGCCGGCGCGACCGATCGGGGGGGCTCCCGCGCGCGTCCTGCGAGGGGGGAGTCGAGCCCGGCGTTGCTCAATATCTTTTGTCGCGCGCGCGGGCCATCAGGCTTAGCGGGGGCGCATTGTGAGATCCAGCCCCAAAGGGTCATCAAGGCGCAGGTTTTGAGTCTTCCCGGACGGGGCGTTGGTTTCAAGCTAGAGTCCCAGGGTCGACATTTCGCAACGTCAAGCAGGCAACAGACAGCGATGCTCAGACCATGTGGGACGTCGTGTTTGACCGGTCGCGGGCGAGAGCGGACGTCGCCAGTTTGCCCAGTCCGAATGCGGGATATCATCAGTCGGATGAATCTGTCTCTCCGACCAGCGAAGCCGCGAATTGGGCGGTTGACCCGCCCGAAATACATGAGGTCTCAGAAGAAAATGCAGATCGGCTTGCAAACCTTCCCTGTACACATGATGGCCGCTACTTCTGCGCGCGGTTCCATGAGTTCCGTTCAGGGCGTGGGGCGCTTTCATTTAGGCTACGCGACCGCCCCTTTTTCACGGGCGCCAAGGGGGGCGATCCCAGAGAGCTTGCGGCGCCGACGAGGCCTCAGTTGGCCGCGGGGACAGCGTGCCTGGACTTGTCCGAAATGGCGAGACGCAAGAGGCAATGTGCCTCCTCTGCCACCGTCGACGAGAATGTTCATTTGCATGATGGGTCGAAGCGGCAGCGACTCGAATATCCAAGCGAGCTGCGGAGGAGGTCCTGTGGAGGACAAACGTCCTTCAATAGTGAATCAAGGCTCGCTTCCGCGCGGGCTGCCTTGAGTCTTTGCGGGCGCCCCCCGATCAGGAATGCAGCATTTTCGCTTCATGGGGCCTCTCAAGGAAAGACCCATAACATGCGTTTACTTCAGGATCGACATCGCCCCCGCGGCTTGTTGGCACGATGCATGGAAGATGATGGGCAGTTCTCGGCGCCCATGGCCCCCTCCGCTGGCGATTATCCATCGGGCGGGTGCGAGGGGCGAAGTCGACGTTCCCAGAGAGGGGCGGAGGCTGCGGGAGGGAACTACGCCGAGCGAGGGGAATGCCATCCCCTCGCCAGCTCGGCTTGCCCAAGCGGCCGCCGGTTCCACGGGCGGCACTGAGGCCCAAGCCGAGCAGCAGGGCCTTGATATCGCGGATCTTGTGGCATCAGCTTATAGTCCTCTCGTGGCTGTATGAGTTTTCCAGCACAGGCGTCATCGATCTGCGAATTCAACTTTCCGCCGTAAGGGCCTTTGTCAGGGCGCGGGGACTGGCGGGCCCATGGCTTGGGATCGCAGCGATGCCCAGCTGGGCGAAGCTGCCTAGGCCGGTCATCTTTGTCTCGCGTCTCGAAGATAGCGAAGAAGGGGCAGCGTTCCCTTTCGACCTCGTTGCGACGACGCGCGCGTGGATCGGCGCTGCGGGGGCGGGGCTTCCAGGCGGGAAAGGGGTGGGCGTTTTCGAGCGCAGCGGGTCGGGCGGCAAGCCGCTCCCCGATTTGGCAGAGAATATTGCCCAGCCAATTTTCATCGCGACATCCGAGACTCACGCGAGGGGCGGCGCGTCAGTGCGCGATGGAGTATTTGCGTGATGCCAGCAGTAGAGATGAGAGACAAGAGCCGTGGCAGGTCCTCTTAAATTTCTGTGACCACATCTGGGAACTTTTGCATTTTGCCCCTCGAACAGAGGTTCTGCAGGGTGCTCGGGATGATCAAGGAGCGCATTGCGAAGTTCATGACAGAGGGCCGCAGCGTTGCTGCTCTGGCAGGGGGCCCAGACGAGGAGGCGCCGTTCGGAGTCGAACGCTGCCCCGAACAGCTGAACATCGATGTCTGCGCGCTTTGCGCGGATGTGAGAACTGCAGTGGGAAGTTCAGATCGGGTCGAGGTGCGCATCGAAGATCTGGGGTCGAACCTCAGGTCTCAAGCGCGCGCCCTTGCAATCGCCCTTCGCTCGTGCATCGCGGAGGTCGGCGGCCAGCTCCACTGGGCCTGGGAATTGCTGGCGGCATTGCCAGGCTTTGGAGTGAGATGACAGCCGAATGCGGTTGACAGACCGCCGCGATCGCTTCTGACGTAGTTCGTGCACGCGAGGAAAGTTTGGGGCCCATTGTCGGCGTTGCCGACAGTGCATCCCTATGAATGCCAATGATGTCGCCGATACGATCAGCAACGCGACCGACAAAACGAACCTAGTTGGCGCCGAGACCGCCGCTGGCTCAGCCGGCGCGGCTGCCCGAGGTGCCGCAGCCAGTCCGCAGTGGGCCCCGCAGTGGTCTAAGCCACCTGCGCCGTCATCTGGGCATCGCGCCTAGAAGATCACGGAAACAGGGTGGCGTTCCCACTCGACCTCGCTGCGATGGCGCGCGCGTGGAGCCGCGCCGCGGGGGGGGGGGGGCTTCCCGGGGGGGAAGAGGCGGGCGGCCTCAAACGTTGCGGGTCGGAATCCGGAAGGCGAGTTGGGCCCAAATTTGGCGGATAATTTCACCCTACCAATATTCATCGCGACACCCGAGACTCACGCGAGGAGCGTGGCACGCCAGTGCACGATGCAGCGCGCGCGAGAGGTCAGTTGTAGAGATGCGAGACAAGTGCTTCCAAAGTTCCTTTAGAACTGCGTCGACCACTTCTTGGAACTTCGCATGTTGCCCGTCGAACGAAGGTCTGCAGGGTGTTCAGTATGATCAGGGGGCGAGAACTGCAAAGTTGGTTGCCAGAGGCCGCAGCGTTGCCTCTCTGGCGGGGGGGCGTAGACCGGGAGGCGCCGCTCGGGCTCGCGCGCTGCCCCGAACAACGGAACATCGATGTCTGCGCGCTTTGCGCAGAGGTGATCGAGAATTGCAGGGGGGAGTTGAGATTTAGCCTGGGCGCGCGTCGAAGATCTGGGGCCAAACCTCAGGCATCAAGCACGCGCCCTTGCAATCGCCACTCTTTCGTGCGTCGCGGAACCCGGCAGACGGCGCAATTGGGCCGGGGGGGCTTTGGGAGGTAATGCCGAGCTTTGGGATAAGGTGGCGGCCGGATGTGATGAAGAGATTGACGCGGTCGCCTTTGGCGCCGCTCGCGCGCGCGAGGAAAATGGGGGGCCCATTGTCGGCGAGGCCGACAGGGCGGATTCCATTCGTTCAAATGGTGTCGTCGTTGCCATCTGCGGCATGACCGACGAAACAGATGTGGCGGGCACAGTGGCCGCCGCTGGCTCAGCCGGCGCGGCTGCCCAAGGTGTCGCAGCCGCGGGCCGTCGGGACGCTCGAAGCACGGATGTGGCAACGCAGGTGGGCGCTGCTCCTGGCGCGGCCGCGCGTTCAACCGTCGGTCTGCCACCTTTACGAGGGCGTCTTCCGCCCCCGCCTGCGGCGCCACTGGGGCGACGGACGTTTCTGCCGCCGCCGCCAAAGACGCTTGCTTCTCGGCGCGGCGGAGGAACGCCGCAACCCACGGCGAGACGTACAGGCGTGCATGTCGGTTGCCTTGCGATTGCTGTGAACGGGCCATTGGCAGCCTTGGCCTGCGCGGCGCCCTCAGCAATTGCGACGCGTGGGCCAGGAGACCCAGAGGGATTGCGACGCCAGCGGAACTGGGGACCGGGACACGCACCGCCACCATTGAGCGCGGGCTCTGGACGGCATGTATTCCATCAGAGAAGTAGGAAGTGGCAGTGGTAGGCGATGAATACAACCAGAGTTTCTACCCTGAGTGGGCTTGGATGCAGGGCTCGAGGGTGAGGGCGAAGGAACGGAGAAATACTATCACGTGCATCTCGGGGATCATTTGTTGCACTGAGATGATTCGTTGACTTCCGATTACTTTAGGATCGCGCGGCTAATCCATGCGTTGCCGTGGATTTCATCACGTACTGGACCATGAATGCTTGCATGTCCTTGACCATGTGCGGAATATACGGCTCAGCCGCACGTTGTCCGGTGACTACAGGTTCCTGAAGATCATGACTACGAGCTGGCGCGTGCATTATTTGGGATGCGTCAGTTTGCTTCGTCCCGCGTCGAGAGCTTTGCCGGGAGTAGATGCCACCCCGCCCAGCGCGCCGTAGAACGTTTTTGGGGGTTGGCGCTGGGGGCGTGGGGTTGGAGTGGGGAGGGGGCAATGCGCATGGGGACGGCATGCAGTGGGGCAAGTCCGAAGTGATCTGACTCGAGGCCTACTCATCCTGCGGCGGGCGGAATTTACATGACTCCATCCCCGCCGTCTCCCGCCGCCGCCGCTGTCGTCATCGAGCAGTGCCGCTGGTCATCAGACACTCTGCATCTGTGCTTGGCTGCAGGTATGTGACAAAAGGGGTGTGTCTCCGTCGACGTTTGTCTTTGTCGGCCAGCCGGGGTTCCTCGTCATCTATCAGAGTGAGGGGGCCGAATAGTCATTCAATGTTCTTGGGTGCGTGGCTGCACTGGGCTTCAGCGATCCGGATTATTGTTGTTGTGTTTGTGGTTGCTGTTGTTATTGTTGTCGCTGTTGCTGCTGCTGCTGTTGTTGCTGTTGTTGTTGTTGCTGTTGTTGTTGTTGGTGTTGTTTGTCTTGTGTTGTTTTGTTGTTTGAGGTATTTCTCCTCGTGACCAGGCCCGCAGCCCACCCGCGACCCACCCCGGGAGCCGCCCGCGACCCACCCGCGATCCACCCGCGACCCACCACGCCACCCGTCCGCGACCCACCCGCGACCCGGCCCGCGACCCGTCCGCGACCCACCCACGACCCACCCGCGACCCATCCGCGACCCACCCGCGACCTGGCGCGCGACCCCTCCGCGACCCACCCACGGCCCACCCGCACCTCAACCCGCGACTCACCTACTTTGTTTTACGAAAAATCGGCGTTTGCGGCGGGCCCGTTTACATCTATAAGCAGTAAGTGTTTGCGACGGTTTTGACCCGAACCTCGCAGACTGCAGACGTCCCCGCCGCCCTCATCAGTTGTATCTGCGACTGCGGTATGTGTACGTCCTCGATAATAGTGAATCCAGAGTTTACGATACTTTCAAAGTTGTACGTGCGGCGCAAAGCTATGTACATATACATATATATATATATAGATGCATACATGCATGAATGTATGTATGGTTTGCTTGCACGTATGTATGTATGTATGAATGTATGTAAAGTATGTATGTATGAATGTAATATAATGGAATGTTATGTAATGTAATGTAATGTAATGTAATGTAATGTAATGTAAAGTAATGTAAAGTAATGTAATGTAATGTAATGTAATGTAATGTAATGTAATGTAATGTAATGTAATGTATGTATGTATGTATGTATGTCTGTGTGTGTATGTATGTATGTATGTATGTATGTATGTATGTATGTATGTATGTATGTAATGCATGTATGTGTGTATGTATGTATGTATATATATATATATATATATATATATATGTATGCCTATATGTAGGTGTCTATGTATGTATGCTTGTTTGTACGTATGTTCGTATGCATGCATGTATGTATGCATGTATGTATGCATGTATGTATGTACGTCGTGATGTGTCCCGATGTGTTCATTGCACAGTAGCTTACGCATGATGCCGTGAGTGTTCATGTGAAGGCATATGGGCGCATGTACGGGGTGGTGGAAGGTTGGTGGGAGGTTCCCAGAAGGAATGCGGAAGCCAACCGTCAACATCAGCTAGGCGCATGTACGGGGGGTGGCCGAAGGTTGGCGGAATGTTTCTGGAACGAATGGGAAAGCCAACCGTCAACATCATTTATGTTGGCGGAAGTTCGCGGAACGTCGGCGTAATGATGCGGAAATACAACAAGAGATGAAAAGAACATTCGTTATGTAATGTCAAATTCTTCATAGATCTGTCCATGCCGGAGTCAACGATGATCCAATCTACCGAAGAGATAAGCCCAGCGACGATAGTAGACTAAGCAAACAGACAAATCATAATCTCAGAATATTTTGACCCCCGTGGGATAGAATTGCGTGGACAATCTGACGATTGCCGAGGGATTTGTGGACAGGGAAGTGTGGAATTGTTGTCGCTTCGCGAATCCCCACCAGCCCATCCAGAAACGATGCCCAGAGGAATTGCCTCGATCAGAGAAGTGGGCAGCACACAGAGGAAGCCATTATGAGACATCTTGGGATATCTTGAGCCATCTTGGAGGTCATTTTGGGCTCTCCCAGACGCTCTTGGAGTCATCTTAATCCGTGCCCCCCCCCAAGAGGCCTCCATGTGGCTAAAACCTGTGTAGAATCAATGATTAGGCATTCTCGCCGAGGCCTCTTGGAGCATCTTGGGTGCATCTGGGGGGGCTCTTGGGGCCTCTTGGGGGTCTCTTGGGGGCCTCCGGGGGGCCTCTTGGGGGCCTCTTGGGGCCATTTTGGGGCCATCTTGGGACCTCTTGGGGCTTCCTGGGCGCTTCTTGGGGCCATCTTGGAGGAGATCGATCAAACAAGAGGGGGGGTTTAATTAGCGTCCCCCCTCGGAAGCCCCTAAAATCGCCTCTTGGACCCCTCTTGGAACGCTCTTGGAGTGCTCTTGGGCGCTCTTGGGGCCGTCTTGGGGCTCTTTTGGGGCTCTCTTGGGGCCCTCTTGGGCCATCTTGGAACCATCTCCAGGCCTCGGATGGCCATCGGAAGCGAAAAGGCGAGAAAGCAAAAATCATTGATTTTCCTTAGGTTTTGGGACGATTTTGGCCTCTTCGGGGCCTCCTTGGGGAGCTGTTTGGCCACTTGGAGTTATCTTGGGGCCGTCTTTGGGCTTCTTGGAACCATCTTAGGAGCCATCTCGAGCGATCTTGCGCTATCTTGAGCCATCTTGGAGCTCATCTTGGGTTCTCTGAGGCGCTCTTGGAGCCGTCTTGGGCCATCTGGGACGCTCTAACTACCAGCGGCCCCCCCCGTCCAGGTCCAGGGGAGGGGGTAGGGGGAGGGGTAAACCCCTCCCCAAGGGGGAAGAGGGAGGGGTGGAAGAGGATCTGTTCTAGACCACCTACGCCCAGAGGGCTGGTGGGATTGTAATGAATCGGGGCCACGCGCCCGTTTGTTTCACCTCTGTTAGCATTGCCAACATCTTTGCCTCAAGGGCTGTGGCGCCTCCTATCTGGCATTGTCGCTTGCGCTTCCGTGGAGTTGCCAGGACGCCCAGTTGCGACTGTGACTTGTGACGTGGGATCCTTCCCCGGAACAATCTGCAGAAGGAAATCCCACATGTTTGTTTCACGGCATATGCACGTTGTAAGCACAGTTAGGTTGTGCATTTATCACCATTAATCACGTGTAATTATCATTTTGTTCGGTGCGCAAATAGCTCTGCTAGATCTTAGCGACGCTTGTGTGACCCCTGAGCGAGCAGCTGTCTGCGCGAGAAGCGACGGACTGGGCCGCTACCGGGCGAGTTCGTCGGCGCCCCCCCTTCTTCCACCCAAGGGCTGTACAGACCGAAAACGGTGCGGGCTCCCATGCGAGCGCGGCATGTCGGCGGCGAGCCTGGGGGGGGCAGTGTGAAAGAGCGGGATTTCTCGGAAGGCTCGGAAGCCCCCCGGCCTTCTGAGAAGTTTCTTGAATTTCTTCGAAGACCCAGCAATCCTTTCAGAAGGTGCTAGGGAATCTGAGAAGGCCCGCCGCCTTCTGAGAAGGCCTTTTCCTTTTCGCTTCCCCCCCTCGCTCGCCGCCGAATGATACAGCGCAGCCACCAGGTCTGATTGACGCACGGTTGTAGTTTAGCGCGGTAGCGTGACGTGGCTGTGATGACCGCGGCACGGGTAGCCTCAAATGGTTCGGATGCCAGGTCCAGGCCAGGCCGGCGGTGACGCAGCAGATGTGACGACGTGATGCAATCATGGCAGGAGCGCTTAACCCTGTCCTCGGATCTTTGCATCGCTCGAACTTGTGCATCATTCTCGGCGATTACCATCAAGGAGCATCCTGGATCATTTAGCACATAATACACGCCCGAAACCGACAATTGAACAGGGAATGGGCGTCTGGGCGATGGCGCGGGGCGGGATCTCCCAAGCAGAGCCGGTCCACGAGGGCCCCGCGGGCTCGGAGCGTGGCGAGAGAGCTTGGCAGCACGTGCGTCCGACGCCCAGATGCCATTGCCAGGAGGAGGAGGGGGAGGAGGAGGAGGAGGAGGAGGAGGAGGGAGGAGGAGGAGGAGGAGGGGAGGAGGGGGAGGAGGAGGAGGAGGAGGAGGAGGAGGAGGAGGAGGAGGAGGGAGGAGGGAGAGGGGGGGAGGCGGAGGGGGGAGGAGGAGGAGGAGGAGGAGGAGGAGGAGGAGGGAGGAGGAGGAGGAGGAGGAGGAGGAGGAGGAGGAGGAGGAGGAGAGGAGGAGGAGGAGGAGGAGAGAGGAGGAGGAGGAGGAGAGGAGGAGGAGGAGGGGGGGGGGGAGGAGGAGGAGGAGAGGAGGAGGAGGAGGGAGGAGGAGGAGGAGGGAGGAGGAGGAGGAGGAGGACGAAGAATCAGAAAAATAATGATAAGAAGAAGAATACGAAGAAGACGAATGATAATGATACTACCCAGCATAATAGTCATAAAAATAATACGAATACTACTTGTAATCGTACTATTAATGATACGAATATATAATAGTAGTAATAATTATAGTAACAATAATAATAGTAATCGTACGAATAATACTTATACTAATAATAGACTAATAATAATACTACTACTAATAATATGAATAATAATAATAATAATACTAGTACTACTACTACTAATACTAATCTTAAAAATAATCATAAAACTTGACATGCTAATAAAACATACGAGGGAGCATCATAATAAGAATAACAATAAGAAGTCGAAGAAGACGAGGAGGAGGAGGTGGAGGAGGAGGAGCAAAAGGAGGAGGAGGAGGAGGAGGAG
>CAUYUJ010014842.1:365000-373298 GCA_963575745.1 Prorocentrum cordatum | reverse complement strand
GGTCGGGTGCCCGCAGGCCCCCCTTTCTCTCGGGCACGGCAGCGTTAAGTCGGGCATGTCCCTCCACAGGAGGAATATCCAATCATAGTGACACAACACCAGTATGTTTATGTTTTTTTTTTTGGTTGGTGTACATAGAACAAACAGGTACATTCAAAGAACAAGTCAAAGTAACTAACAAAAAACATACACCATGCCAGGGCCCAGGGTGGCCCTGGCCAGAGAGGGTGGTGGTGTATAGATACCTTCTGCGTATCCCCTGTTCAGCCACGCGCAGAAGGGGGGTGTAGTGGAGGCGCGCGTCGAGAAACCATCTGCTTTTCGCCAGGGTACCGCGTGTTTGTTCGATCCTTGCGCCGCCCGGCGACCTCCCGCGGCCGTTGAGAAGCTGCTGCGCTCAGGATGTTCCGGGTTTCTCCTCAGGTGTATCTCGCGCGCGGGTTGTCAGGGTTTGGTTTCTTGTTTCTTGCGATGGTTTCTTGCGACTGCGCCCGCAGTGTAGGGGGAGGGGGGGAACGCTTCTTAGAAACACCCTTGCTTCTTAGAAGGCGCGGGCCTTGTCTACAGAGGTGCACCCCGCGCCTACTAAGAAACAGCCTCCTTCTGAAAAGCCTCCCCCCCTCCCCTTCCCCGCCCGTGCGCGACGCCAACTTGTCCGATTGCGTATAACAAGACTGTGTCTGTTTGGTGGTCCAGGTCCGGTACGACACCAGTCGGCGGATGAAGAAGACAGCGGCACAATGGGAACGGATGGGCGGGGAAGGGTAGGATGTCCGAGATATGGCGCGGCCGCACATAGTTTGCCTCCCTCCCCTCTCCTTGCTTCTTTCTGCCCCTTTTGCCTTCTCCTCCTGCCAGAGGGTTAGGACCGCAGTGGTCTCGAACATCTGCAGCATCGGAGCCCACCACTTGCAAGAGGACGCGCGCGGAGTGAAGACCAGGCCCGCCAGGTGCAAGCGAGACGGCACGCTCGGAGGGAAGGTCACGGGCACCAGGGTTCCTGCTCCACGTGCGTGCGTCGTGCGTGCGTGCGTGCGAGCGTGCGAGCGTGCGAGCGTGCGTGCGTGCGTGCGTGCGTGCGTGTGTGTGTGTGTGCGTGTGTGCGTGTGTGCGTGTGTGTGTGTGTGTGTGCGTGTGTGTGTGTGTGTGTATGTGTGTGCGCGCGCGTGTGTGTGTGTGTGTGTGTGTGTGTGTGTGTGTGTGTGTGTGTGGTGTGTGTTGCGTGGCGTGCGTGCGTGTGTGTGTGTGTGTGTGTGTGTGTGTGTGTGTCTGTGTGCGTGTCTGTGTGTGTGTGTGCTTGTTTGTTTGCTTTCCGCCGTTCTGGCTGCTGCCCTTCCTCTTTCGCTTTCTCTTTGGTAGTTGGGTGGGCACGCGGCCCTCCGCGCGCGCGTTTGACGCCACGGCGGTGCGCCTGGCCACGACGACCGAAGAGTGTGTGCTTGTGTATCTCTTCATCCGCTGCCTGACAGACTCGGGTGTTGACCCCGGGTATCCTTCGCCTCAGAGGAAGAACCCTCTACCGGAAACTGGAGCATCTACATTACAGTGGCGGGCTGTTCTTCGATCCCAGAACTTTTTTGAGCGTCGGGGTCGGTGTCGGGGTGGTGTTGTGTATATACGTTCTTGTTTTTCCGCTGCCCGGGGGAACAGCGACAAACGTAGACACTAGGATCTCGTATTCGCCAGGATCCGCTTTCCTGTGCAGCTGTCAGTGCAGTGCCGCCAAAAACGTCGGTGTATTGGGTTTGTTTCCTTGCTGAAGGCTCAGGCGTTGACCCCAGCCTGTCTTCGCCTCCGAGGGAAAACAAAAACCCTATCGTTTTCCTCCCGCGAGTCGCGGGTCGGCTCGGGTCCGTGCTTCCCCTCTGCGTCCGCACACCACGCGCGCGTCACTCGTGACCGTGCGCGTGGGCGTGTGTTCGCACGCCGGATGGGGCCCGATTCGCGTAAGATCGCCTGGGACCGTGCTCGGAAGCTGGAGCATCTACATTACCAGTGGCGGGCCGTTCTTCAATCCTCGGACTTTCGGCGGGTCGGGGACGACGTCGGGGTGGTGTGGTGTAAATTATTTTCCCCGGTTTCCTGGGGTAACAGCGGAACATTACACACCATAATCCCGCATACACCAAGATCCGCTCTTCTGTGCAAGTGTTAGTGCAGGGCTGGAAAAAGCGTCGGTGTATAGAGGTTGTTTCCCTACATGCCCGTCACCGCGGACCAGAAAGCGGCGGGCATCTCGTGCGTTCCGCGTCCACGACTTCCCCCCCGAGAAGCGGGCGCCGTGGTAACCAGGGACTGGACCCACGCCGGCGCCTCCAAGTTCGCACGATTTACTCCGGACGGAAGTGAAGTCATTGTTCCTGACTCCCGAGGGTCACCGACCGCGGTTGGTCATCTCCTTGGGATTGCCCCCCGCGGTGGGTCATGGGGGGACATTGTAACAACGGTGGTCGGCCCATGCCGCCGCCGTGATTCAGTCGCGAACAGGAGGCCTCTTGGATGCCGTGGAGGCCTCTTTGGGACGCCTTGGTGTCCTCATAAGGGGAGGAGGAGGAGGAGAAGGAGGAATGGGAGGAGGAGGATGAGGAGGAGGAGGAGGAAAAGGAGGAGGAGGAGAGGAGAGGAGGATGAGGAGGAGGATGGAGGAGAGAGGAGGAGGGGGAGAAGGAGGAGGAGGAGAGGAGGATGAGGGAGAGGAGGACAAGGAGAGGAGGAGGAGGAGGAGGAGGGACAGGAGGAGGAGGAGGAGGAGGAGGAGTGAGGAGGAGGAGGAGGAGGAGGAGGAGGAAGAGGAATGGGGGAAATGGGAGGAATGGAAGGAGAGGGAGGCATGGGAGGCATGGGAGGCATGGGAGGCCTGGGAGGCTTGGGAGGAATGGGAGGACTGGTATGACTGGGAGGAGGAGGACTAGGAGGACTAGGAGGAATGGGAGGAATGGGAGGAATGGGAGGGATGGGAGGGATGGGAGGAATAGGGGGACTGGGGGGACTGGGAGGAGTGGGAGGGATGGGAGGAATGGGAGGAATAGGAGGAATGGAAGGAAGGGGAGGAATGGGAGGGCTGGGGGGAATGGGAGGAACGGGAGGAATGGGAAGAATGGGAGGAATGGGAGAAAGGGGAGGAAAGGGGAGGACTTGGAGGAATGAGGAATGGGAGGCATTGGAGGCATGGGAGGAATGGGAGGACTGGGAGGCCTGGGGGGCTTGGGAGGATTGGGGGATGGGAGGAATGGGAGGTATGGGAGGAAGGGGAGGAATGGAAGGAATGGGAGGAATGGGAGGGCTGGGGGGAATGGGAGGAACGGGAGGAATGGGAAGAATGGGAGGAATGGGAGAAAGGGGAGGAAAGGGGAGGACTTGGAGGAATGAGGAATGGGAGGCATTGGAGGCATGGGAGGAATGGGAGGACTGGGAGGCCTGGGGGGCTTGGGAGGATTGGGGGATGGGAGGAATGGGAGGTATGGGAGGAAGGGGAGGAATGGAAGGAATGGGAGGAATTCGGGGAATGGGAGGAATGGGAGGAATCGGAGGAATGGGAGGACTAGGAGGACTAGGAGAAGTGGGATGAAAGGGAGGAATGGGAGGAATGGGAGGGATGGGAGGATTGGGAGGAATGGGAGGAATGCGAGGAATTGGAGGAATGGCAGGAATGGGAGGACTGGGAGGAATGGGAGGTAGTAGTATTAGTTGTAGTAATAGTAGTTGTAGGAGTCGTAGGAGTAGTAGTAGTAGTAGTAGTAGTAGTAGTAGTAGTAGTAGTAGTAGTAGTAGTAGTAGTAGTAGTCGTAGTCGTAGTCGTCGTCGTAGTCGTAGTCGTAGTCGTAGTCGTAGTCGTAGTCGTAGTAGTCGTAGTCGTAGTCGTAGTAGTAGTAGTAGTAGTAGTAGTAGTAGCAGTAGTAGTAGTAGTAGTAGTCGTACTCGTAGTCGTAGTAGTACTAGTACTAGTAGTCGTAGTAGTAGTAGTAGTAGTAGTAGTAGTAGTAGTAGTAGTAGTAGTAGTAGTAGTCGTCGTAGTAGGAGTAGGAGTAGGAGGAGGATGAGAAGGAAAGGGAGGAGGAGGAGAAGGAGGAGGAGGATGCGGAGCGGAGGCGGAGGAGGAGGAGGAGGAGGAGGACTATTAATACGAACAAGAAGATGCAGACGATTAATCGCATCAATATGGTACTTTTACGAGGAATACCAATACTAATAATTTCAACCAGAAGAAAATTACGAATACTACGTAATATGAAAGAGCGCGCCCGCAGCGCCGGGAAGAAGGAAAGGCGGGCCCCAGCTTCAAGGTACCCCCCCCTCCCTCCTTCCAAAAGGGGGTGGGGAGCTTCCGAAGCTGCCCCACCCCCCCTCCCTTCTGTAAGGGTTTCTTTTCCAGGGGGGCCCTGGCTAAAGGGGGGGGGGCTTCGAAGCTATCCCCCCCCTCCCCCCCTTTTCCGGAGCAGGCTTCCCTTTCAAAGGGGGGGGGCTTCGGAAGCTACCCCCCCCCCTCCTTCCTTTTTGTTCTGGACACAGGGGGGGGCGGCTTCAAGCTAGCCCCCTCCACCCTCCTTTGCAGAGGGGGGGGGGCTTCCGAAGCTACCTCCCCGTCCCCTCCCTTCCGGGGTTATGGCAAAATGATTGAATCCCTGCAGACAGGTGCGCACCGCAGCGCTTGCTAGAGAACGCATAGGAGAATAACGTCGACCCCTGGTTCGTTTTCTTGTTTTCTTGTTTTCTCGGCCCCTGGTTCGTAGTCTCAGTTTCTCGGGCCCTGATTCCTTTTATGGTTTTCTCGTTTTCTCGGCCCCTGGTTCGTTTTCTTGTTTTCTCGTGTTTTCGCCTCCTGGGTCGCGGTCTCGTTTTCTCTGACCCTAGATCTTGTTCGCGTTTCCTCGTTTTCTCGGCCCCTGGGTCGTGGTCTCGTTTTCTCCGCCACTGCTTCGTTTTCTCGTTTTCTCGTTTTCTCGGCCCCTGGGTCGTGGTTTTGTTTTCTCGGACGCTGGTCTGTATTCTCGTTTTCTCGTTGTCTCGGCCCCTGGGTGGTGGTCTCGTTTTCTCTGACCCTGGTTCGTTTTCTCGTTTCCTCGTTTTCTCGGCGTCTGGGTCGTGGTCTCGTTTTCTCGAACCAAGCGTTTTCTGGTGATCTCGACCCTTGGGTCGTGGTTTCCTCGGGCTCTGGTTCGTTTTCTCGTTTTCTTGTTTTCTCGTTTTCTCGGCCCCTGGGTTGTGGGTCGTTGTCGCGTTTTCTGGTTTCCTCGGCCCCTGGGTCGTGGTCTCGTTTTCTCTGGGCCTGGTTCGTTTTGTCGTTTTTTGTTTTCTCGGCCCCTGGGTCGTGGTCTCGTTTTCTTTGACCCTGGTTAGTATTCTCGTTTTCTTGTTTTCTCGGCCCCTGCTTCGTAGTCTTGTTTTCTCGTTTTCCCGGCCATGATTCCTTATATCGTTTTCTCGTTTTCTCGGCCCCTGGGTCGTGGTCGTATTTTCTTGGACCCTCGTCTTTCCGTGTTTTCTGAGCCCTTGGGTCGTGGTCTCGTTTGTTCGGATTTTGGTTCGCTTTCTCGTTTTCTCGTGTTCTCAGACCCTGGGTCGTGGTCTCGTTTTCTCGGACGCTGGTTTGCTTTCTCGTTTTCTCGTTTTCTCGGCTTCTGGGTTTTTGTATCGTTTTCTCGGGCCCTGGTTCGTGGTCTCGTTTTCTTGTTTTCTCGGCCCATGGGTCGTGGTGTCATTTTTCCTCGGGCCCTGGTTAGTTGTCTCGTTGTCTCGTGTTCTCGGCCCCTGGGTCGTGGTCTCGTTCTCTCTGACCCTGGTTCGTTTTTTGTTTTCTCGGCCCCTGGATCGTGGTCCCGTTTTCTTGGGGCCTGGTTGAGTTTCTCGTGTTCTCCGTTTCTCGGCCCCTGGATTGTGGTTTTGTTTTCTCTGACCCTGGTTTGTTTTCTCGTTTTCTCGTTTTCTCTTCCCCTGGATCGTTATCTCGTTTTCTCGGACGCTGGTTTGTTTTATCGGTTTTTCGTTGTCTCGGCCCCTGGGTCGTAGTCTCGTTTTCTCGGACCCTGGTTCGTTTCACGTTTTCTGGTTTTCTCGCCCCCTGGGTCGTGGTCTTGGTTTCTCGGGCCCCGGTTCGGTTTCTCGTTTTCTCGTTTTCTCGGCCCTTGGGTTTTTGTTTCGTTTTCTCGTTTTCTCGGCCCCTGGGTTTTTGTCTCGTTTTCTCGGACGCTGGTTCATTGTTTTTTTTCTGTTTTTTTCGACCCTTGGGTCGTGGTCTCTTTTTCTCTGACCCTGATTCGTTGTCTTGTTTTCTTGTTTTATCGTCCCCTGGGTCGTGGTCCAGTTTTCTCGGACCCTGGTTTGTTTTATTGGTTTAGCGTCTTCTCTGCCGCTTGGTCGTGGTCTCGTTTTCTCTGAGCCCTTTTCGTTTTCTCGTTTTCTCGTTCTCTCGGCTCCTGGATCGTAGTCTCGTTTTCTCGGGTCCTGGTTCGTGGTTTCGTTTTCTTGTTTTCTCTGCCCCTGGGTCGTGGTTTCGTTTTCCCTGACCCTGGTTCGTGTTCTCGTTTCTTGTTTTCTCGGCCCCTGGGTCGTGGTCCAGTTTTCTCGGACCCTGGTTAGTTTTCTGGTTTTCTTCTTTTCTCGGCTCCTGGGTCGTGGTCGCGTTTTCTCGGGCCCTGGTTCGTGGTCTCGTTTTCTTGTTTTCTCGGCCCCTGGGTCGTAGTGTCGTTTCCCCGGACCCTGGTTCGTTTTCTCGTTTTCTCGGTTTCTCGCCCCCTGGATCGTGGTCTTGTTTTCTCGGGCCGATTTTCGCGTTTTCTCGGCCTGGGTCGTGGTCTCTCTCGTTGTCTCGGGCCCTGATTCCTTTTATCGTTTTGTCGTGTTCTCGGCACCTGGGTCGTTATTTCGTTTTCTCTGACCCTGGTTCGTTTTCTCGTTTTCTCATTTTCTCGCCTTCTGGGTTTTTGTTTCGTTTTCTCGGGCCCTGGTTCGTTTTCTCGTGTTCTCGTTTTCTCGGCCCTTGGGGCGTGTTCTCGCTTTCTCGGGCCCAGGTTAGTTTTCTCGTTGTCTCGTTTTCTCGGCCCCTGGGTCGTGGTTGCGTTTTCTCTTGCACTGTTTTTTTTCTCGTTGTCTCGTCTTGTCAGCCCCTGGGTCGTGATCTCGTTTTCCCGGACCCTGGTTCGTTTTCGCGTTTTCTCTGCCCCTTGGTCGTGGTCTCGTTTTCTCGGACCCTGGTTCGTTTTTTGGACCCTGGTTCGTTTTCTCGCTTTCTCGTTTTCTCAGCCCCTGGGCCGTGGTCTCGTTTTCTCGGACCCTGGTTCGTTTCTTCGTTTTCTCGGCCCCTGGGTCGTGGTCTCGGTTTCTCTGACCCTGGGTCGTTGTCTTTTTCGTCGGTCGTGCGTCGTCCGTCGCCGTCTTCGTATGACCTCGTCCTCGTCGTGACGACCACGACGAAGTCATAGGAAGACGGCGACAATGATGGCGACGGCGGCGACGACGACGACGAGACGACGACGGCGCCGTACGAAGACGTCGAGCGACGGCGACGGCAACGACGACGGCGACGAGGGAGGATCGTCCGGCAGGGGGAATTCAAGGGAGGGGGGTGGTAGCTAAGCCGCCCCTTCCCTTTTGGAAAGGGGGGGAGCGGAGGGTAGCTTCCGGCAGGGGGGAGAAAAATGGAGGGAAGGGAGGGGTGGCTTCCAGCAGAGGGGGGTCAAAGGAAGGGGGGGGTGGCTAAGCCCCCCTTCCCTTTCGTAATGGGGGATGGGGGGGTAGCTTCCCGGGTGCCGAAATGGAAGGAGGGGGGTGGGCTGCTAAGCCCCCCCCCTTTGGAACCAAAGGGGAGAAGGAGGGGGGTAGCTTCGGGCAGAGGGGGGTCAAGGGAAGGGGGGGTAGCTAAGCCCCCCCTCCTTTTGGAAAGGAGGGGAGGGGGGTAGCTTCGTAGTGGCGAAAGGGGGGAGGGGGGAAGGGGGTAGCTTCAGGGGGGGGGCGACAAAGGGGGGGGGAGCTTCCAGCAGGGGAGGTGGAAGGGAGGGGGGGGGTAGCTAAAGGCCAACCCCCCTTCCTTCCTTTGCTCCCGCGCTGTGGGCGCGCTCTCTCGTATATATTTATATGAACCGTACGAATTCTAATGTTGCTAGTAATACGAATAATACGGGCAGGCCAGAGCCCAGGGCCGCCCAGACGGGGACGCAGCACGAGGCAGCTCGGGAGCGAAGCAGAGACGATGGCAGCCGCGGGGCCGCCAGAACCACCCCCTGTGCCAAGCCGTGGCCGACCTCGACCCCCCCAGCGGCGATGGCCTGATGGCAATACTATTAATACTAAGAATAAAACGCA
>CAUYUJ010014842.1:325000-357500 GCA_963575745.1 Prorocentrum cordatum | reverse complement strand
ATGATCATGATTATGATTATGATGATGATGATGATGATGATGATGATGATGATGATGATGATGATGATGATGATGATGTGGCTGATGATGATGATGATGATGATGAATATTATGCTAATGATGGCGATTTTGATTATGATGATGATGCTGATGATGATGCTGCTGGTGATGACGCCGCTGCTGCTGATGATGATAACGATGCCGCTAATGATGCTGATGATGATGATGCTGATGCTGATGTTGATGATTTTGCTGATGTAGATGATGCTGATCATGCTGATGCTGCTGATTATGATGATGATGCCGATGATGCTGATGGTGATGATGCTGATGATGAGGAGGATGATGATGATGATGATGGTGCTGATGACGATTATGATGATGATGCTGATGATGATGCTGCTGACGATGATGTTGATGATGATGTTGATGATGAGGATGACGATGCTGCTGCTGTTGCTGCTGATGATGATGATGATGATGATGATGTGGCTGCTGATGATGGTGATGATGATGCTGATGATGATGCTTATGATGATGCTGCTGATGATGATGATGATGATGATGATGTCGCTGCTGCTGATGATGATAACGATGCTGCTGATGATGCTGATGCTGATGAGGATGATGGTGCTGATGATGCTGCTGATGGTGATAATGCTGCTGATGATGATTGTGCTGATGTTGATGATGAGTATGATGATGATGATGATGATGATGATGATGATGATGATGATGATGATGATGATGATGATGCTGCTGCTGCTGATTATGATGATGATAATGATGATGATGATGATGATGATGATGATGATGATGATGTTGATGTTGATGACGACGAGGATGATGATGACGATGATGATGATGATGATGCTGATGCTGATGCTGATGCTGATGCTGATGTTGATGATGCTGCTGATGATGAGGAGGATGATGATGCTCATGTTTATGCTGCTGCTGACGATGATGCTGATGATGCTGATGATGAGGATTACGAGCTGCTGATGATGATGTGGCATGGCCAGGGGGCCGTGCATGCCGGGCGAAGTCCCCGTGTGTGGGCTCTATCCTCCTGGCCTCGGCCAGGAGGGCGTATTCTCAGAGGAGGAAGAGGCACCCCTACCGCTACACCTTCCTCGTTGTTCCCGTTTTGGGCCTTTTGGGAGGCCCTCGTCGCCAGAGCTGGATTCGCCTCGAAGTCCTGGTCAGAACGCACCCCGAGAGAGGTCGGGGAGTAGCGATATCGGTACCTTCTGGTTCCCCCATATACACCATGCCATTGCCCAGGATGACCAATGCCAGGCACGGTGGTAGTGTGTACAGGTGCCCTCTAAGTATTCTGCCGTGTCCTTGTGTTTGTCTCGCATCGATTCGCGCATTGATGACGCAGGTGGCTGTCGCGGAAAAAATCGAGACACAAATGATCGTCGATTCCAAGGAAAAGATGTGAAGACATGGGAAGCGGAGGGGAAGACGAAATTCCAGAAAATATGAAACATATAGGGAATCCTGGGATTTATGTCTATTTATTGGTGTGTCCTTCAGCGCCTTCAAAGACGTCGAGTTCCGTCTCCGTGAGAGGCCTTGGCAGATTTGGCCGTCGGCGTGTTATTGGTGTCGCAACCGGGTACAGGACGCAGAGCAAAAGTCTCCATGACATATGGCCGAAATCAAGTGAAGAAGCCATACGCCCACTGGCGCGTGTGCGGAGAAAAGCAGGGAGCATCATGACTGAAGCAGAAAATTCACGAGCAGCTTGGCGTCACGGAGTCACGTCGTCACGTGGCTGCAGAATGACTCGTCTACGTCAACGCAACCCGCAACGAAGCGGCACCACTGTTGCTGGTCTACGACGCACTGGGACAAGTTCGCGCCTCGTTGATATGGCGGCGACCCCAGCGTGGCTCAGGGTGGAACGCCGCTGGCGGCCCACAGTCGGCCGAGCTCGAACGACCTGCGCAGTGGGAAAGCTGCGGCAGTTGCGGGCTTCTCGCGATCCGCGCGGTGTTTGGGATCCACGCCGACGCGGCCGTGAGGGTACCCTGCCGTGAGGTCGAGCTCCCCAGTCTCGCCGCGCCGAGCGCGTCGCCCAGAGGGCAGTGTGGGCGCACGGGACCCTCCAACAGGTCGACGCCGTTCGTGCACGCCGCGGGTGAAGGCAGCAATTTGCCGGTAAACTTAAGTCGGGCATGCCCCTTTAGTTTGGGGACGATTTTTAGACTATGTTCGACTGTTTCTGATATTTGTTTTGACAATGTGTATTTTTCCGGCCAAAATCCGCCTGTAGGATCACACGCCCGACCTATTTGTAAACGGATCGATGCCGCAGAGACTAAGGTGCTTCCTGGTCCGAGTGGCACTCGAAGTCAAGCGCACCAGAGGACGACCCCCTCGGCCCTGTCCCCATCTCCATTCTGGTCCTTTCCCCTCGCATCCCTTCCTCTTCCTTTGTCTCGTGCTATCTCTTCCGCTCGGCTCAGACGGTCGGCTTGGTGCTAAGCTCACACTGTTAACACGCTTTAGCTGTACCTACGTGTTCGACAATGGGCAGGCGCAAACTTACATATTTTGCTTTCCTCTGGTTGCCGAGGCTCTCGCTGAGCAAGATGAAAAGTGGTCTCCTGTAGCATGGTGGCGCAACCGGAAAGTGCGCGCCTCGCCAGTACAGCTGAGCAATGTAAACAGGAGCGTCAGCGAGGACCGCGTTTCTGCGGCATGGACCAAAATTTATCAGATCCGGGATGGTGAAAGGGGCTCGAATTCTTTTCCCCTCACAACGGGAGCTTATGGAGACATCACCGCGGCTGTGGGTTCAAGTCATGCGAAGTTGTCCGACGCGGAAATTAATTCTATGGCGACGTCGCGGGACGGTTATTCGCACGTCTACTACATTCAGAGTTCGGATTGCGCTCAGGGTTTGTTCATCAAGACGAACGACGCGTACGTAGACACCGCACCTTCGTTCGGCCTGACAAAGGCGAACACTCTAGTTGGATTGGGCTTATCATACGAGTCAGTATCGACATGGGCCACCTTATCTTCCACAGTGCACGGTATAGACTTACTATACACATCGCCGGGGCTCTCTGGGGAGTCATGTTGCCGATATTTCTTTGGGCATGGGGCTGTGGATTGCTGGGGCGGCAGCTCGGGCTACCGCTGCGTGAACGGTGGAAATTCGTGCTCTAGTTACAAGAAATTAGACGATGTAGTGTTTTACGTCTACGGCAGCTCGACGCCAGCGACGCCGGCCCCGACATCCACCCCAACGTCCGCCCCGACGGCCTACCCGACGCCCTACCCGACGGGCTTCCCGACGCCCTTCCCCACCTCCAGCCCGACGCCCAGCCCGACTTTTCCTGCAGGCTGGCCGACGCCACACCCGACTTTTTCTTCTGCAGGTCCCATGGCTGGGGCCGCCGGTGGAAGTGCGGCTGCCACTGGCGATCCCCACCTGCAAAACATACATGGTGAGCGGTTCGACCTGTTGCAGTCTGGCAAGCATGTTCTGATAAACATCCCGCGGAAGGAACCGAGAGCTCGCAACTGTGAACTGACACCTGTGTTGGCTAGGCCGCCAGGCCTTTCCTTGGCCCAGGGCCCCTCCCTGGGCCAACTGTTCGGGGGGCTCTGTGCACGTGCAGCGCGCAGCGGGGGTGGCCTTCTGAGAAGGCATCATCTGATGATCCTCAGGACGTCTGTTGGCCCAAGCGTAATCAAGCGTGTGTTTCCCCTGGTTCGGCTTCGCCGCCGATAGTGCGCGGCCTGTGTCGGCCCTCGTTGTGCCGCCTGCGCCGTGCTGAAATTCCTCGGTGGACAACCACACGTTTGCGCTAACACACATTCTGAGGATCATCGATGGATGCCCTAGACGCCTTCTACCTTCTAGAAGCCCTTCTACTTTGTCAGAAGGCACCTTGCCTTTTAGAAGCCCCCCCTGCTCTCGGAA
Source organism: Prorocentrum cordatum (assembly GCA_963575745.1). Taxonomy (NCBI): domain Eukaryota; class Dinophyceae; order Prorocentrales; family Prorocentraceae; genus Prorocentrum; species Prorocentrum cordatum. Next base: position 353,551 of record CAUYUJ010014842.1, on the reverse strand, counting down.
AGGGCCCGGCCCTCTCGAGAAAGCTCGCATGCGCCGCGCCAGCCCCCGTCCTGCGTGCCGCCACCTGCACCCGTCTCCCTGGGCCACGGAGGGGTCTGAGCAGTGCTGGCTCGGCGGCGAAATCCTAAGCCAACCTCGAAGGACAAACGCCGGCATAAACCTAACCTTTTGGAGGTCCGCGACGATTTCTTGGATCGGAGCCTCGGCCCCCCGTGGTGGTGCCTCCGGTGCCGCCCCTGGCGCCGCCCTGGCGCGCTCCGCGGGCCAGGGAGGGGGGCCCAGCGCGGATCCAAGAAATTCGCGCGGACCTCTGAAAGTCTATGTTTCTGCCAATTGTTGTTCCTCTACTGCCCTCGCTGATCAACGATTCTGTCAACTCGATGTGCGGTGGGGTAGGGTTCGGAAGTTGTCGAACACGGGGCGACACCCGAACCCCTACCCCGCCTCCCATCGATCCAGGAGGATCGATGGTTGGTGGGGGTAGGGTTCGGATGTCCCCACCTATCCGGAGGGAACAAAAACGCTCAAGCTATGGAGACTATGGGCAGTGGAATGGGAGACGAGCATCCAGACAATATCGAACATATGGGGGATCCTGGAGTTTGTGTCTGTTTATTTTTGTGTTCCTGGGCCCCCTCAGCCTATTGGTGTCAGTGTATGGTTGGCAGTTCTCTCTGAGGAGCGCCGCGCCAGCAGGGTGCTGCTTCGTGTAGATGCGGAGGCTCACCGTGATCCTCCTCCTCCTCCTCCTCCTCATCCTCCTCCTCTTCTTCCTCCTCCTCCTCCTTCTCCTCTCCCCCTCCTGATGCAGAGGCTCAGCGATTGGGTGGACAGTGTGCTGACATATATTCAAGAGGTTTACGCCATTCCGCCGACCCCCAGAAGAGGCGGGGAGTCCACGGTTGAGGCGTCGTGGGCTTCTCGGGCACTATTCGGGGACTTCTGTGGGCGTCTTGGGAGCTGTTTGGGGAAGGGGGAAGAGGGGGGGGGCGGACAGCCAATCATCTCACACGCCTTTTCACCACCGGCAAGCGGGGGTCGGCACATTTCCAAGAGCTGAACATTACAGGAGCGTGGGCGGAGGTGAAACAGACAGGCGGTTTCAGCTTCCATTCTCGCGATGTTGGCGAGAAGCATGCACATTGGCTGCGCTTTGGGAACGTGCAGCTGAAAGTCGCACATGGGCACACAACACGGGGCGTCAAGTATTTGAACTTCTACGTCAAGAATCTTCGACGTGCTGGCCATGATGTCGGAGGGTTGCTCGGAGAAGATGATCACACCCAGGAGGAGCAGCCTTCGAAGGCATGCGTGCGTCGCTTAGCCCTGTAAGGAACATTGGGACCGGGGTTCTTAGAGACACGTGTGGCGGTGGTGTTTCACGTCGCGTGTTGTTGTATGACCGATTTTTGCGTGGAGAGAAAAATAAGCAGAGCTCCTGCCAGGGAAGGGTGGATGCAGACCTCAGGATGGCCAGACGGATTGCGCGGCCCACGGCGATACTGAGGGAATGACCAGAGTAGACCTACATTGCATCAGCGATGTTGTAATACGCACTCCCATCCAGGATGCTCTTCGGCCGTCCTAGAGCCATCGTTGCCGTCTTGGAGGCTATCTCGGGCCGGTGTGGGTGCCAAATAGGACCATGGCGTCTGATTCGGAGACGGAGGCTATCCTGGGGACGCCATGGCCTTCTTGGAGGCCCTTTCGGAGCCGCCGTAGGGGGCGACGGTGGGGAAGGGGGGACCCGGGCGGGCGCCCCGGGAAGGAGCCACGGGATATAGCCACCCCCGCTTTTGTTCTGCTGGGCCATCCTATGGCTGGAGGGTCAAAAAGCCTAAGGACTTGGTGGAACAAATAGGCACATCTTGGGCTCGCTGCGCCGGTCGCAAGAAGCAACAAGAACGAGAAGAGCTAGGGTCCGACACACACACACACACACACATCAATTGCTCAGTAAGCACAGTATTATTCTTTGGACAGACCGTTCTGCCGCATCACTCATACGTTTGGCGTCCAGCAGGGTTCCCCAATTCAGGCTCCAGTGGGTTTGTCGACATCCTGTGGCCAGGCCCCGTCGGCCCGCCCCTGATGCGTTTCGGCCTCATTATGAGCTCTCAGTGCGGCTCAGGTGGACACCGTGACATACAGCGCCTTGACCGCTCTGGTTCTCGCCGGAAGCGTGGCGTGCCCCAAGGGCAGCCGTGGGTACAACCCAACGCTTCGTCTCCCGCAGGCAGCTCCCCCGGCGGTCCGAGTGGGCACGGCAGAGACCGCTGTGGCGCACCCAGGGCACGTCTCCTTCTGTTGCATCTTCGGGGGACCTCGCCTGTCCCAAAAATTGGTGTCTTTTTGGGGGCCCGACGCGTGCTCGGTGCTGACTCGACGCGGATTTGGCGTGGATTCGACGCGGATTCGACACGGATTCGACACGGATCCGGCGCGTCCGACATGGATTCGACACGGATTCGACGCGGACAGGGCCGCGACGGGACAGACAAGGTCCCCCGAGGATGCATCATAAGTCTCTTGCACCAAGGGGGGAGTCCCAGCTGCGGCCCCAGTGGGCGTGGTACCATTCTCTTGCCGGAGTGGTGTGGCGCATCGCCTCGCACGTTTGGTGCCCCGTAGGGAGTCCCAGCTCGGGGCTTCTTGAGCACGACAACGTATTGTGGTTTGATGCTTTGGCGCGCACCTCGTATATTTCGTGCCCCCCGAGAAGCCCCAAGTACGGCCCTAGTGAGCATGTCAGGATATTGTTGGCCAGACGTTTGCGGAGCGCTCGTCAAACGTTCCGCACCCCACAGGGGGGCTGGAACATTTTTCAGGTGGCACGGAAACATAGTTAGTGACCCAAGACGGCCCAAGAGGCTTCCAAGTGGCCAAAACTGCCGTCAACAGGACCCCGTGAGGGGTTTCAGAGAGGCCCAAGAGTGGGAACTCGCAGTGCCCTTACGTCGGGGGACGAAATCTATACATATCCACTGCTCCCTGGCCAGGCCCATCCTGAACCCAGGAGCTGTGTATACGCCCTCCTGGCCAAACCAGGAGGGCGTGGCGTATACACAGCTGCTGTGTTCAGGATGGGCCTGGCCAGGGAGCAGTGGATATGTATAGATTGCGTCGCCCTATTACGATGCCCCAAAGAAGCCCAATGGGCCCCCCCAAAGCCCCGAGGGGCCTTCGAACCGCTCCTACGAGGCTGCCCACGAGGCTTCCACGAGGCCGCCAGGAAGCCCAGCAACAAGCGTGGATGAAGGGGGGCGACACATCAGCAGCAGCTGCACGCAGACAGCACGACGGGAAGCGGCAAACACCACATACGAATTCTATACGCTTCGCGTTGCGGCACTAACGCGGCCGGTGCGGCACTAACGGCAGACGCGGCCTGTGCCCAACTACGACAGCTTGCTGGCAGTCCAGCGGCGCGCTCGGACAGCGTGCTGGCTCCCGAGGCCCCCTTCCAGGACCTTGCACCTGCCATGCTTCGCACCATTTTGCGTGCGGGCGCCGGCTCTCCATTCTCCGACGACAGAGACCAGGTCTTAAGAGAGACGGTAGAGGCCTCCGCAAGGAACCTCCGCAGAACCGGAAACACTGTCCGTCGCGCCAGCACGCCCAGACCCGCGCGCGCACCGGCCGAAACTGGCGGAAGCACAGCAGAGACCGCTGCAGCCAGGCGTGGCCGAACCAGAAGCGCGGCCGGACCACGACTGCCTGGAACTAGTGCTCAGCCGCGCAGCACCGCTGCCGCCAGGGCGCACAGAAGCCCTTCCCGCGGAGCTCCCCGGGGAACGGCGGAAGACGCACGTAGGACAACCCCACGAGGCACTTCACGAGCCAGACCAGCAGGCAACACCAGCAGGGAAATATCCACCAGACCAGGCACCAGGACACCCAACTCCAGGTCCTTGGTCGATCTCTGGAACGCATCAGCCATCGAGCGGGCGATGGCGCCCCTCCCGCCGTCGCAGGACGCGGCATCACAAGACAAGCATCCAGGCCAGCAAGTGCAGAGGACGGCCAAACACGCAGAGCGCGGCCCCGACCAGCGGGATTCACACCAGACGAGGCCACCGCAGCTCCCCAGCCTGCCGACGTACTCCAGCAGGTATGGGAGCGCCACAGGGACGAACGGACTGGTCTCTCCCCAGTCGCCCCCGCAGACACTACGCTTGCTGCGTACCAAATTGCAGGTCTGGATAACACGCATATCATCGGCACGCTCAGGACTCTTCAGCAGGACGGCATTGTCTCCCTCTGCCCCACCGACGACGCCTGGGATATCTCGGGACACCTCAGGCTCAATACAAACGCTGGCCCTGGACAAGACGACGACTGGACACCCGATTTCACTCAGCAGGCAAGAGCTCGAGTTGTAGACCCGAGACCGAATCCGTGTGCGGCCACAGGACCAGGCCTACACCTCGTCTCACTCTTCGACGGATGGGGACTGGCAAGACTTGCGATTGGTGACCTCATGGCAGAAGTCGCCACGGTTCCACGCTTCATGTCCTCCGCCTTTGTCGAAATTAACGAAGAAGCCGCATCTCGAGTAAAGAGGCGCTGGGACCGCGACAACGCTACACTCTGTGATGGAGGCCCTCCGCACGAGAGGCTGGGAGTAGACGTCTGGGACCTGCTAAGGGGAGAGGAAGATCAGAATTCCTGGTCCAGCCACCTGAGAACCCTTGACCCTGGAAGCCTCCTGGTCATCATTGCCGGACTCCCATGCACAAACCTGTCCTCAGCAAGCCAATGCGGAGGATTGGATGGACTTGCCGGCTCCCAGTCGGTGCGTTTCTTCGTCGTGCCGCTCCTGTGGGGCATCGCGCGCAGGCTACGGCCGGACGTCCGCGTCCTAGTGTGCTGCGAAAGCCCAGCCACGATGCAAGCGGCACACGAGCAGGCGACGTGTGCTGCCCTGGGAGAGATACCGCTCGACTGGGCGGTGCGCCTCGATGCCGCCTCCCCAGTGGCTAGCCCAAGAGACCGCCTCTGCCTCAGTAATTGTCCTCCCGCTGAAGATTCCGTCGCGCATCCCAGACTCCCGAGCCCCTGGGAAAGGCGGTGGACATACCGACCAGACGGACGCATCCCCACGTGGACCCAGTCCAGAGCCCCGGCCAGTGCCCCCGAAACCATAGTCCCGAGCAGCTACCAGACGCACCCGCTGTGCCTCCTGCACAGCGAAGACAGCAGCTACAGGTGGCTCCTCCGCACGCTCGCCGACACCAGGAACGGCATCGAGAACATCCTCGCGGAGACGGGAGCCGAGCGATGCTTCCAGGGCTGCGCTGAGGGGCTGGCTCTCGTCTGTCAAGGCAGAGAACGGGAGAGCCTAGCCAGCGAAGGGAAGGTCAAGGCTTGGGCAGGATGGCTGCTTGCTCACGGAAGAGAGCATGGACTCCGAGTCCCATCCCCCGAAGAGCGGGCTCGAGCAGTGGGCCTCGGGTCCTACTGCCGGTCCTTAGCCATCAGGGGGAGAATGCTCTACGACGCCGTTGGCATCCATTGCGACCCAAGGTGCCTCCAACGTAGACTCGGGCCCTCCATCCTGGCATGGAGCAGGGGCGAACCCATGCCCGGACAGCAGCGCGCTGCACCGACCGAGAGGCACGCGTGGACCGCATGGAGACAGGCGCGCAGCTTCGCGGACAGAAACTGCCCATGGGCACCCCTCGCAGAAAACCCTTTCCCAGACGACGTAGTACGAACCATGCTGCAGCAGCAGCATGTCCCGCCCGGGCTGCCGTCCCCCTAGACTCGCCTGAAGACCCAGGGTCGCTATATCGCGCCCTCGGGCCTCCCCCGACCACGAACCTCGTACTGGGGGCGAGAACTAGAGGATGGCAAGTTGCCAGCTCTTCCCTGGGTCGTGCCTTGGCACTGCACTGTAACTACACCGTCAGGCGGCCACGGTCCCTCTGGGCTTACGTGCACGCTACCGCCTGGGACAACCCCACATGGGCGGACATGTGTGGGGATCGGTCTTTGCGGACCCTGGTAGACGCAACTGCTAACGCCATGCAGCCCGGTACGCTCAAACTTGGCTGCTGGAACGTCAGATACCTCAAGAGTACGACAGCGCACAAGAACATGATCAAGCACGCCTTTCTGGCGCAGATGACCACCAATGGGAGAATTGGACTCATTCAGGAGACCCACTGGACCGAGCATGAAGCGGCTGTCTGGTCCACCATGTTCCACGCTCGCACGCTTATTGCATCGCCTGCCTACATAGGACTGGCCGGGGGCCGCGCCGGCGGGGTGGCAATCCTCATCCCGCACGGCGCGGCGCTTGTTCGGTCTGGGGATCTTGTCCCTGGGTGCGCCGTTGCAGCCGCGATCAGACGAGGGGAAAGCACATGCCGCCTGGTGTCGGTGTACCTCCCTCCGTCTAGGAAGTCCGAAACCATAGATGCCATTCGTCAGGCCATCGAGAGATGGGATGACACCCCCACGTACTGGGGGGGTGACATGAACATGCAGGTTGACAACCCCAGAGAGGGCGAAACCGACGATGCTGCGGCCCTCGCCGATCTGCTCGCCCAGACCGGATCGTGCGTCTGCCACTGCGACGGCCCCACTAGGGTTGACGCAGACAACGAGTCGCAAATTGACATCGTCGCTTGCCCTTGCCGACAGCTTGGGGCCTATGGAGTCAGGAAAGCATGGAAACCGTCAGTATCTGACCACGCCATCATGTACCTGGAACCTCAGGGCGCCCCCAGAAACCGCAGAGGCTGGTGACTTGCGCCTCCTGCCGGGCGAGGCGCATGCTGAGCTAAGAGCACTCTACACCTTCCTCGAGCGTACCTTCGGACTGCCCGACGTCGACCTGACCGGACTCTTGCAGCCCGCCGACTGGGTCCGCCCGGCGGCCCCTGGTCATTTCCCAGCAAGACACAGGGACAACGATGATGGTGAAGGAGAAAGAGAACAGGAGCCTTCAGCTCCACCTCCGGCCCCTCCCCTGGTGGACGACCACACTGTCCCCCTCGTTCCTGCCCTGCTCACTCTTGGTCGTCACGCTATGTCGGCAGCCATGCAGGACTGGTGGAGGAAGTGGCGCAGGATCAAGACCAATCGCTCTCCAGGTACCCTGCTCGCTGCTGCGGCGAGATCCGAATCCAGCACCCGCCCCGTGGGGGCACTCGCGGCCTGGCTTGCCGAGTACGAGTGGGACGGCAACGACCTGACCCCCCAGCAGGCCGCCTCCTGGTTGCGAAAGTGGGACAACGACACCGCTCAGAGACGGGCGGCTCGACTCACCACCGTGCAAAGGGGCCCTGGCGTCGAGCGTCCCCCCCTCGCCTCGCACTGCCGCACGGGCCGAGAAATCTTCGCCAAAACGCGCGCCATTCTCGGGGTGCGTGACACTGATGGGAGGTGGAAGGAACGCGCGAAGGAAGTTGACGACGGAGCCGTAACCATATCTTGCAAACTGCTCCTCCCCTTCCCCCAGCCGCGGACCGAATCCTTGACGAATACTTCCGGCACAAGGATCTCGGGCAGTTCCCGGACTCCCCCAACCCGCAGTGGGGCAGGATTGCCTCCCTCGTCTTGGGCCCAAGCGGCAGTGCTCCTGGGGTGGATGGAGAACCGTATGAACTGTACCACCCCGGGGACCCTTTCGTCGCCTGCCTGCTCGCGCAGGCCTGGTACGCCGCGGACCTGAACCCAGATCTTATCGACCTGGTCCTAGGCCCTTCTATTGATTTGTTGGTCTGGATTGGCAAAAAGGCTGCCGCTGAATTGCCCAGCGACATGCGACCCTTGCAACTCCCCACCTGCCTTCGGGGACTGCGCGGCGCGACCATTGCTGACCAGCTTGGTTCGGTGATCGAACCCAGACTCAGCCCTAATCAAGCGGCCAAGCGAGGGGGGCAGTGTGGTCCCAACATCACATCTGCCACAACCACCTTGCCCTGGACCTGGTGCCCGATACCGAACCCGGGCCATCGTGGACAGCCCTGCTGGGCGAGCGCCAAGTGGCCGTGGACCAGTACATACAGAACGCCGCAAGATCCCTGGGCCCAGCCCCCAGCACGGCCGTCCTCTTCTGCGACCAGAACAAAGCCTTTGAGCGCATATCCCTGCAATGGATGGGGCAGCTGGCGGATCGATGGCAAGTCCCCAGCTGGCTTCTTCACTCAGTGGACGCCCTGGTCAGTTGCAGGAGCGTGCGCACCTGCAGAGGGAAGTGCAAGAGCAGAATATGGAGGCTCCTTCGCTCCATCGGAATGGGGGGCACCGCCTCCCCGCTCCTCTGGTGCCTGGGCCATGACCCCCTCATCTGCGCCCTTGGAAACATCGCGGGGTCGGACGACCCGACGTACGTGGACGACCTGGCCGCGCTGCTAGGCGCCACAGCTCAAACATTCCGTGCTGGCATTGCGCTGCCGTGGCTTGCAAGGGCGGCTGGACTCTTGGTTGAAGCCCGCAAGTGCAAGGGAGTCGAGGCACCGTGCAGGGTCAACGTCAGGCAACTCCTGGCAACTGCCCCCGTGGACTTCACTGACAATGGCACCACGACGACGGTCACCGGCCTTCCGGAGGCACTTGTACTGCACGTGATCAGACGGGTCGGAGGGCCGGACAGCGCCGCGTTGTGTACTCCATGGAGCTGCCCTTGCAGGTGCAACTTCAAAACGGCCCTGGTTCCAGCCAGCAACCACGAGTGGTGGAGACGTGCCATGGACTACACCCCCTTCGGCTCGTCCGCTGTGCGGCCACAGAGGCCCTACCTCGGCGCCTGCGTCGTATCTCGGGCTGCCGAAGGAGAGACCTCACCGCCCAGGGGCACCATGGCCCGGGGAAAGCTCGATGCTCTCGTCGCGGGCACTTGGGGCAAACCGCTCCCCAAACTCCGGGACAGAGCCATGGCCCTACTCCTGGCCAACATGTCGCCTAACAAGACCGCCCTTGCTTGGAATACTTATCTGATTGCGCTCATCCCCTACCCTTCGCACTACTCTCTCCCCGACACCGTTCATGAAAGGACGCTTCGTGCCCACCTTAGAGTCGCTCTCGGCCTGGCCTCTGCCTCTTGGATTCCCGACAACATTCTCACTGGCCTGGGCATCCGGTTCCAGGTCCCTGGCTGCCCCAAGTGCCCCGTCGCCACCTCGCGTGCGATTGCAGCCAGAGCCCACGTCCTTGACGACCTGTGGGGCCCGCCCCAGTCACGACAGAAGGCCGGAAGAAGGTGGAACAAACTCGCGAAATGGGCTCGGGAATTTCCGCCGCGGCAAGGGCCCTTCAGACCCGGCTCCAAGGTTCTGACCGACTCCAGGGCAGCCGACTTATTCAATCGAGCGGTGAGGGAGCCTCCTCGATTGCGAGCTCGCTACTTCGATCGGGTGGTCTATGTCGCGGCCTGGTCGCAGTTACATGGACACATCGTTGACAAATGGTTCACCGCAACCAGTGACGAGCGCAGGTGGGCGCAGACAGACGGCGCGGAATGGTCTCTCCTGGGGCACTGTGCATCCTTCACCGAGGCACACCACGTCCTCTGGCTTCTGGCCAACGGGCTACCCGGCTCTGCGCGACGGCGAAGCGTGGCAGACAGGACCCCCCACCAGTGCAGCCGCGGCGGACCTGCCAAGAGAGTGTGGCTCACCGCGGGCCAGCGAGACGACGGACAGGCCTGGTGTGACACCTGCCTTAGGACCTGGAGGGGTGAGGCCGCCCTCTGGCCTCTCCTAGACGACGACGCCCTCCCCGAATACCTGCGCGCACTTGCTGCCGAGCGAAGAAGACACCATGCTAGCATTAGCGTCTCCATGCGGCAAGGGCTCTACGGAGTCTGTCCACTCTGTGGCCTTGGAGAAGCCACAACCGAGCACGTGTGGTGCTGGTGCCCCGCGGCTGCCCTTGCCTGGGAAAAAAACCAGAGCCCCGGACCATCCCAGGGACCTGGCCACGGCAATGTGCACTAGGGGACAACACCAGATGCTAGTCTGCCGACTGTTGCACCAGATCTCCTTCAGGTACTGTGTGAACTTGGACTGCACCCCCATTGGTGCTGACGAAACCGCCAGACTCATTGTCCAGGGTATCGCTGTCCCCGACTCCGACCTTCAGGACGACGTTGAAGCTGGCGATGACCTGCGCGAAGGGCAGCCTCCCGTCGCCCCGGCAGACGAAACCACAGTCTGGGCCCCTATGCTCGACCTCTGTCAGCTGTGTAACCCCCAATGGCCCCGCTCACGGCGCATCTGCGGTGCCGCCGGACCACATCTTGGCAGACAAGCACCACGCGCCGGAGGGGAAATCCGTCGCCTCCCTATCACCACGAGAGCCACACTTAGTGGTGACAGGCTAGCAGTCCTCCAAGCCGGTGACCCCAGAGCAGGCTGGATGCCCCCTGGGCAGGGCTGGTTCCCATGCCCCAGGACGGACAGGGACCCCAGTGCCCTCTGGGCCAAAGCGTATTGCAGACTCTGTGACCAACGCATCCTCGTGCTCAGAGCCGGCAGGGACATGTGCGCTGGCGAAGAAATCACAGTCAGAGACTCCCCGCTCCCCGCCGCCGACTCTGCCCAATGGCCTTACTTGCTTACGTTCGAGGGGGGGGGCTCGCCGAAGCGGAGAAGGGGACAAGGTCTCTGGTGCGGCGGCTGTTCTTTGGAGGCATGACCCACGCCGCGGCTACCCGCGCGTCGTGTCGGTCGCTGTGGTGGCCCTCCCAGGCTGCGACAATGCACAGACGGCCGAGGCCTCTGGGTGTTGAGCCGGTCTCGCCCTGCTCCCGCATGTTGAAGACACGCTCCGTGGCGCCAGAGTGGTTGGTGACAACCTTGCTGCTATCCGATACGGGGCCGGCACTGGACGCTATCGGCGGCTCCATCTGGCACAACAAGTGGACTTTGCCCTCAGGCAAGCCAGTGATTCGGGATGGGCCCTCACATGGCAGGCGGTGCGACGTCGGCTCAACAATGCGGCCGACCGCCTCGCGACGTTAGGGGTCTTTTGGGCCAGCGCCCTCAGACACACCGGTGATCATGCGGTCACCACCTGGGTCGTGTGGGAAAACACCCATCGCTCCTCTCCCCCTCTCTTCCCCGCTGCCGGAGTCGACCTCTGCGACTTGGACCAGGTCGCCCAGATCGTTGACGCTCTCGAAAATCCCCCTCCTCCTCATCTCCCCTGATCGCTCCCGGTCCGACACACTAAGGTCACTACAGCTCGCAGCCTTCAGCTGCCTCCCTGGGTTATTAGTGGACGCTCCCTGGGGCTACTCGACGCCCAGAACAACCAAGATCCCACCCGACGTTGGCCCTCGTGCCTGCCACGCTGTGAGGACGGCCCGCTAGTCAGATTGGGCACACGCGTTTTCCTTGCTCGGTGCTGTCCCTGGATGCGTTGGGCTTTCTTCAACGGCGGGTGGCGCTACTGGTGCGAGATCTGCCAGGAGCCCGTGGATGACACTCAGCACATCCTAAGCGACAAGCACTACGACATGTCGCAAAAGCGCTACAGCGACGGGTGGCCCGACCCAAACACCTTTGCCACCCCGGGGAATCTGTGGAGCATGTGCAGTGGATCGACCTGGGACTCAGTGCACCGTGTGCATATCGAGCGAAGGGCCTGGCCAGGCTGGAGGCCCGTCCAACCGTTGGTATCCCACGACGGTGTACGCTCACTCCCTGGTCTCGTGATTCCGGAAGACGCGCTGCACGTGCCCACCATCTGCCCTCTCTGGGACGACGAACGGACGCACAACGGCCCTGGAGGCACCAGATTCGACCCAGAGCACGTGAGGTCGCACCAGATGGACACGAGAGGCTAGGCGGGCGGGCGCCAGACAGCCCGACGTTGGCGGAGGGGCCAATGCGCTAGCAAAATCATCCGTCGGGTCACTGCCTGCCGCACCTGGGCAGCCCGCAGCAGCCTCGGGTGGTCCTTTGCCTCCGCCCCCGCCGCCCCATCCTCCGCCCGCCTGGGAGCAGCCCAGCCAGCAGCGAAGAGTGATGCCGGCAAAGGAAGAAGATACATCACCACCAGGCCCGTCGGAGCAGCAGCTGGACGATTCGCTGGCACTCCAAGCGGCCGCCGACGTACTTAGTCTCTACTCTCTGCCCCTGGACTCTCCGCACTCCCGTGTCCACCCCAAGGCGGCGCTAGGGGACCTGCCCGACGCCGTTCGGCTCCCCTCGCAGTGGCCTTACTCCCTCAAGGATCGTGGGCAGACACGTCGGAGGATCGCCTGGGTAGAAAGCCAAGCGTCTGTCGAGACGGTGGACAACAGAAAAGACTCCACGCGCGAAGACCTGGCCAGGAAAGGCAACTGCGCGCTCGACGTCCGCGTCACCAGGATCGACGCCGACTCGGACTTGGACGACCTGGACACCTTCCAGTTGCGCAATGCGCTGGACCTCCCAGAGGGTAAGGAACTCTACCTATTGGAGTGGCCCTCCAAGTACAAAGTGGCATCCAGAACCCAGGAGGGGAACAAAGAAGGCAAGGATCTGTACATTTCTGTCACCGGCCCCACAGTTGACAAAATTGCTGACGTCACGATCTGGTGGCCCCCCTCCCTGGGCGGTGCCATTCACCCAAGAGATGCCAAAGTGCTCGGCCTCAACCCGGCCACCAGGTACCCTTCCGACAGATGCATTGTGCTGTGCAACAGAGGAAAGTGGGGGCCATTCCATGAAGATGAAACCAAGGCGAGACGCCCCCCAAACGAGGATGTTCCCTGGTACCGAGTGGACGAGGCCCCCTCCGACATCCAGTTCTGGCGCCAGTGTTGGGCTCTCGACCAGATCTACTACCTCCGGCAGAATGCTGCGGATCTGTTCGCCCGCGCACTGTCTCCCCTGACTTTCCTCTTAGCCTTCTTGCACGCCCCCCGGGCCGACCGACTTGCGGCCAACGACCTGCGGCGTGCCAGCGCAGTGGGCTCGAACCTGAGGGCCAGGGCCGCCGTCGCCCTGGACAGCGACGTCCCCGACGCTGACCTCACCCAGGCTGTCCGAGGTGGCCTTCTGCAGCAGGTGCCGCCGCTTCCCTTGGGTTTGACGGCTTTCTCTGACAATGAGATCTCGGACTCGACGGGGTCGGTCTTCCAGAGGGTGCGCACCGCACCCAGTCTGGCGACCTTCCGCGAAAGGGTGGACAAGCACAAGCCAAACAACGACGCGATCAGGGGCCTTCAGGCCACCTTGCATCACCATGCCGTACTGGTGCACGGGCCCCCAGGGACAGGCAAGACCACCTTTTCCGTCGCCTGCCTGGACATGTGGGGATGCTGCTTACGTCCGGGACAAGCAGTCGCGTTGGCAGCCGGTTCGAACGCGGCGGTAGACCAGCCCGCCCTGGCAATGTCCGAAGCGCATCAGCAGCGTCGTCTCGATCCCGACACGGGGTTCCCTGGGAAATTCGTGCGCCTGGCAAGGAAGGAGCGTGTCAACGAGGGGCTCGTGGACCTGACACCAGAGGGCCGCTACAAGAACGCCCACGGAGAGTTCCCGTTCCAGGATGGGGACAAGAGGTCGGACTTCAAGCCCTACAAGGCCAACCTGCTTTGAGATGCCAGGGTGATCATGTCCACACACGAGGAGGCCGAAGCCCTCGGACAGAAAGACAGTCCACACACTGTCCTCCTGGTAATCGATGAAGCTGGGCAGGCCACGGAGCTTCATGCGCTCATGTCCATGGTGAACTTGATCAACAGCGGCGGAGCCCTGGTACTGGTGGGTGTCCCGAATTAGTTGCCCCCTACGGTTCTCTCCAAGCTTGCCAACGACCTGGGACTCTGTGTCAGCATATTTGACAGGATGTTTCACGCACTCCGCGGTCAAGATACGGCTGTGGTCCACCTGTCGATCTGCTACCGCATTTATCCGCAGCTACTCGCCTTTCCGAACGCAGCCTACTACGGCAAGGGTATGACGACTGGCATCATGGACCCGCTCAGGGACAGGCCCACCGTTGAAGGCATCCCATGGAGAGGCATCACACCATGGGAACCCGGGCGACTGACCGAACTGGCCAAACTCACCAGTTCCAACGAGGCCGACCTTTGCGCGACCCTCAAGCAGTTAGATTTTCCGCAAAACGGAGACAAGCACCGCTTCCTGCTGGTCGACACACCCTCCTGGGAAGTAACGTCTGGCCTCCAGCCATGCTACGCCAACCTCCCCGAGGCAGCGCACTCTTGCCCGAGCTCGAAAAAGGCACCACCGTCAGAATCGTCGTTGGCTACCAGCTCCAGACGGCCATCCTCGCGGACGGCTGGCCACAAGGCCCCCGCCACCTCTGCGGTGTCCTTCGGAATTCAAAGGGTGGCAAGAAGGGGAATCAGGCAAGGGAGAAGGCAGTGTTGTTCGCGGTGGACAAGACATCCCTGGCCCTGGAGCTGACCCCCAAGAGCATGTGGTGGACAATTACCGGTGGGAAACCGTCTTTCGGGAGGATCACAACGCCCACACAGCCATCGGCTCTGCCTTCCCTGGACTCAGGCAGGTTGCAGGTAAGCACATGAAAAGTGGGGCCTCAAGCTCACCACCATCGACTCCAGCCAGGGTGGTGAGGCAGACATCGTAATCGTGCTGACCACCAGGAGCAACGGGAAGCACAATTGGGGCTTTGTCGATGACGCCAAGCGCCTGAACGTGGCATTCACTAGGGCCAAGCGGAACATCCTGATGTTGGGAGACGGGCGCATGTTCGCCAATGCCACCTGGTCCCAGCTGCGTGTGCTCTCTGAATACGGGCGCTTGACCCGCCTCTGGGTCCGATTCGGGGGCGGCGGACCTGCCGGCCACAGGGGATCCCTGGTCATAGACGAGAGCTTTCACCCACTGCCCGACCTCGCCACCTGGGCACCATCCCCCGTCGCCTGGAGCTGTGACGCAAAGGGAGAGGACGGGCGCAATGAGCTCGATGCGGCCAAGAGGAAAGCCCGCGACGCCCAGGCGAACGGCTTCGACGATCGCTACAACACCCCGCTGGCCGAAGACTTCGACTGGGACTCCCTGGGCAAGCTCATCTCTGCCGGCCTCAACGAGATCCTCTCGACGCCTGCCTTCCACGTGCTCATCTACCTGGTGGCGGGGCTACACCCGCGCGAGTTCTCGCTGGCAGAAACACCGCGACAACCGGCAGACTCGACCGCAAGGCTTGGTCGCACCTGGGCTTCCCGTTCGACATGTCCCTGGGTCTAGACGCGACCAATCTGGTCTACAACATGCTCTGGGCAGCCATTGTGTGGTCACTCGGCCTTCGCACTCCCTGGGAGGACGCAAACCACGCAGTGCACGACGACTCCCTCCCCCCGGTGCCGCACGTCAGGGGGCGGCGTGTAACGCTCTGCGGTCGGCGCCAGTGCACCCCCAGGGGACTTTTTCTGCAGGTTCCCCAGGCGTGGAGTGCAGCAACCAAAGATTGCTGCAGACACAGGAAGCACCCTGGGATGGCTGGCCTGCAGGAGATCGGCGCCCCCGTCGATCCAAATTGGGTCCAGTTCCGGAAGGGAAGTAAAGACACAGATGGCCTCCCCATGGAGTCCAGCAAGACCCGGTCGCTCTTGGTCGTCATGATGTTAATGCTCCGCGAGCCGCGTGTGTTTTTGTGGCCTTTCCCTCACGCAGAGCAGGTTGGGGATGTGATTGAAGCCGTCCGGGGTTTCTGTGTCCCATGGCAAGAAGCGCACCGAGGGTTTGGGCACGACTTCGCAAGCACCTGGGGACTAACGCTGGACGATCTGGCCGATCTCCACGGCCGCATCGAGGCAATCCTGCCCCACATCTCCAAGCTCGTAGCGGTGGCGCACCACCACCCTGATACGCGGGCAGCTGGCTGCCCGCAGACCTGGAGTGAAATGGACCGACAGGACTTTCAGCTGAAGGCGCCGATGCTCGTCCTTGAGAAGATCGTCCCAGCCGCCTCCCTGGCCCCCCTGGGTACGCACCGCTGCTCGGTGTGCGCGCTTCACGTCGCGCTCGCGGGCTCAGACGCCTCCCTGGGTGACGACGATCGGTGTGCGGGGCTCGCCTACATCGGCGGCGGAGTCGCGCTATCCAACACCGATCTGAACGCCCCCTTGCCGGCCGCCCCTGCTCCAGGCACCAAGCAGGACCCTCCACGCATTCCCGACGACAGGCTGACAGCTGAGCAGAAACACGGCAGGTTCAAGTGCGACAGTTGCGGTAAGGACCAGCTACGCTCCACAGAAGGCACGTGGATATCCGACGACACACGCCTGATGGTAGCGCAGAACCGGCCCCAGGCCTACCTCGACGGTGCAAACATGGGGTGGCACTGCGAGATCTGCTGGATCCGACACCTGGAGGACCAGGGCATCCCAGCACCAACCGGTGCAACAGTAGCGGACAAGGTCAAGGAGCACGAGCAGCAGAGGATCGGTACCGCAAGCGACAAAAAGGCGGATGCCCTTCCCTCCCTGGGTCATCTCCCACTTGGCTTTGGATGCAGCCCCCAGGCAGACACGAGATCTCTGTCGGACCTCATCATGACGCCGACGGGCATGCAGATCCCTGAGCGCGCCAACACCACCATTCCCATCCTACGGGTCAGGGATGAGCGGTTCGGCCTCAAAGCTGCGGAAAACAAAGTCTACTCCGCACGGTGCGACACAGCCCCCCAGGGGCACCGCTCCTTGTCTGGAGTACTGGAGCACCTCCCCTGGGCTGCTTCATATGGAAGCCAAAGGAGGGGGTAGGGGTTCCCGAGCAAGCTGGGCTGCCTCCCATCGAGCGGCGAGCCATAGCCTGGTTGGAGCGCAACTGGAACGCCACTTGGTGCTGCCGACGTTGCCTGGTCCCCGTATGGAACATCGGGCCTGCGACCCTGGACCACATCCGTGATAGAGATTACAGGGCACTGTACCCAGCCGAGGCCCCTGTCTCCCAACGCTCAACAGCCAGATAGTAGCGGATGGGCCAGTGGACATTGTTAGATTCCTTCCATGGATGGGCGCTGACGCCATTGCCCCAGATCGCTTCACCAAGGCTGGAGCGGCAAACCTCCCTGGGTCTAGCGCCTCGGGTGGAGCGGCCCCCGCGGCCGAGCAAGCCCCCAGGACTCTTGCGCAGCTCGTGGAACTCCTGCCAGAGCTGCCAGTCCCGCAGGGGCCGCTCCTGGACTGCATGGACGTCAACAACCCCGCGCTCAGCCCAGATGACCCCAGGAGCGGATCTGGCAGCGGAGACGTGGTTGTTCAGCGACTCCTGGTGACCTACCTCCGGGACTTCCACCCTGGACTGGACTACACTTGGCGACAGTTCTGTCACAGCCATCGCGATGACAGCATCCCAGAGCCTAAAAGCGAAGAAGCCTCCTGGCCAGGCGGACGGTTGACGGGGTTTCTCAGGACGGCGTACGACGAATACATCTCGAAGGATTGTTCCCCGCTCAACCAGCCCTAGGAGGGCAAACGACTGGCCGCCGCGCGGGTCGTCTCCCACCTCACCAACGGCGAAAAGCACAAGGAGTCCTGGGAGAGGCACGCCGTGGCCCTCGCCCCGGCGAGTGGTTTCAACCCCGTCAGACACGAGATGGGCACGCTTACGAGCTTCCAACTCAGTCTCAGCGCCGACGCCCTGGCCTCGGCAACCATCACCTCCCTTGCGGAGTCGCACGTGCAGGCAATGAGTGAGGGCAGACCAAACACCTCTACTGCGGCCGGTGCAGACAACCCCTTGGGTACGAAAGACGACGACACGCGTTTTGGTGACCCGAATGTGCCTGACCTCGCTGCCAAAGACGAGGACGGCGAAGACGAAATCCCTCCTACTGAAAAAGCGGATTCAGCCGACTTTGGAGGCCCCCAAGAGTCTCCTCCTCCTGGATCCTGTACGGGCTCGGCCACGGAAGTTGACGACGATGGCCCCGGCGACAAGGCGCCTCATCAAAGCCCAACGGCAGACAGCATGGAACCCAGCTCCGACCACGACCCGATAGCCGCCTGGGGTGGCACAGCCAACACCGAGCAGAACGCCAGTGGGACCAGGGGACCCGATCACGACGAAATGGCCCGAGACAGAGGTAGTACGCTGGATCGCCGCCCCCCACTACGTAACCCACAGGCACTTGGCCATGGGCTTGCCTACTCTCGATCAACGGAGCGACACGCACTCAACCAGCTGACCGACGCCCATGGAGGCCCCATGTACAAGGTCTGGTTGGGCTCCGTGGACTTGGAGCGCCGCGGAGAGTTGCCCGCCAAGCGCATCACCAGGCACCAAATGGAGTTGGGTGGAGTATTCTGTGCTCTGTGGACGGCCTACACACAAGGCATCCAGATCCCTGGGGCCAGGGAACCCAAGTCAGACCCGAGGCTGCACTCGGACGCGACCATCAACAAGTTTTTGGATGACTGGAAGCACTGCGGATACGATGCCTACGTGATGGACAGGAAGTACAACTTCCACATCGATTGGGCAACGGTGCGGGCCGAATACCTGCGCCACACCTGGCCCGACGGCACGGGCAAGGGCAACCACCAGCAGAGCAGCTGGCGCGAGCGGGCGACGAGCTCCTGGGACGCCTGGACAACTGGCAGAGTGACTGGAGCGCTGGCTGGCACGACGACCGGTGGCAGTCAGGAGGCAAGCGTGGTGGCGGCAGGCCAGACGATCGTGGGGAAAAAAGGCAACGATGGGGCGACTGAGCTCCCCTCCCACCCATCCCATTCCCTAGAGGGACAGGTGTAGCGTCCGAGTTTCACACTTCGCGCAGCCTTCAGCTGCCTCCCTGGGCTCTCTCAACCCGTGTGGCAGCCCTGCTGCCGCCCTCCCTGGTACACGCACTTCCTGCCTTAGGACCCAAGTGTGTCGACCAGCAATACCATCTGCACTGCAGCGCGGGGGAGTGCTGCGTGCAGACCTTAGTTGGCCCTTGGTCCCTCTGTAGTTGTTCTCACTTCTGGCCCGGGCGGATCCCGTCCCCGGCCGTGCGGCTTCGTGACCGACGCAGGTGCTCCGCCTCGTCTCAGGCCTGAGTCGCGCTTTCAATCCCTGGGTTCTCACTCAAGTACAGCGGCCTTCAGCTGCTCATCAGTCACCATACTCGTTCGGCGGCCTTCCGCCGCCCTCCCTGGTACGTGCACTTCCTGCCTTTGGACCCAAGTGTGTGTACCAGAAATGCCGTCTGCATTGCAACTCCGGTACGTGTTGCGTGTAGTCATAGTGGCCCCCGGCCCCGCTGTAGCTGGTTTCACCTTGCCAGGCTCGCCCCGGCTCCGCGGTTCTGTGACCGACGCAAAGATGGCTTCGCCTCGTCACTCTCAGAGCCGTGCTCTCGCTCCCTGGGCTTCCCCAAGATACTACGGCCTTCAGCCGCGCTTCTCCGCCTTCCCTGGGAGCGACCCAGGGCTTGGACTCATCGTCATTGGGTCTCAACGTTGCTCAGGCGGTCTTGTGCGTTGTGGTTCGCCCCGCTGCGTCGGCTGGAATGCCCGCCCGGTCCGCTGCGGCCGTACTCGGACTCTGAGGCTCAGGCGTGTTCCCGTGCATTACTTACCACAGTTTGGCAGTGGTTGGCCCAGGCGTGCTACCCCCCGCTCGCCGCAAGGATCCGTGCGCACTGACGTCACCCCATCGTCGCTCCCACGCTCAACCTTGTTGAGCGGTCACATCCTGGGCTTCTTCGTGACTGCGGATTGCTTGTGCTGCAGTGGGTATGCGGCAGCGCAGCTTTCTCAGAGCGCTATTTCCTCTTTCTGGTCCACCAGAGTCTCCTGGGGAGCTGCTCTTTGTTATGTCACTTAGTTGCTTCCTGGTACACGCCCTGTCACCTTCGGTTGGCCGTCGTGTCTCTCGCCAAGGTCGGGAGCAGGTATACCTTTGCACTGCGTCGCATCATGTCGTTGATCTTTCGCGTGCGAACGCATTCTTCCGCAGTTGGTTTGAGGGTCGACTCCGGTTGTCACTGACTTCAGTCGTGCCCTTTCAGCCGCGTGGATGCGTACTCTGAAGCTGCGACGGTTCGCTGGCGCTGTCAGAGTCCTTTCTTCCTGCTGGACGGCGTCAGCTCTCTTGCCTACGGTCTCGCTCATACCCGGCAGACACCCTGGGCTCTCTTACACTCTTCTTGCACGGAGTCACGATCCCCACTGCCTTCAGGTCGTCGGACCGACACGATCCTTGACTGGGGGTGTGCATCGCGCCATTTTGGCAGCGTCCTCCCTGCTTCCTGGGTGCCTGTTTCCCTTCAGACTCCCTGGGCTGCAGCTTGCACCGCCGCCTGATCCGCGGCCCCCGCGCGCGCCCGGCTAATTTGTTACGGCCGCAGCCCGACCGTGACCCGCCGCCGCCGGCGCCTCCGCCTGCGGCTGTAAAAAAGGAGAAAAAAGGATGCACGTGCTCGAGCTCTCAGGATGCCCCCCGCCGTCAGCTCCCCTTCAGCTTCGTGGCTGCTTTGTGAGTGGGCCGGCCGGTCTGTGTGCCTGTTGTAGCTAATTAGCCTCGTTCGCGCCCCGGACTTTGCTTTCGCCGCCTGACCCTTGTCCCGTGGCCGCGACCACAAAAAGTATCCCCACCAGCCCATCCAGAAACGATGTCCAGGCGAGTTGAGGTGATCAGGGAAGTACGGGAACAAAAAAGGGGACGGCCGAACCGTGCGAAGGAGGGAGGCGGAGAAGGAGGAGGCTGGATTGATGGATGAGGAAGTGGGAAGAGGTAGGATGAATATGATGATGCTGCTGCTGATGATGAGGATGGTGATTATGAACATGCTGATGGTGATGCTGATGATGTTGTCGTTGTTGCTGTTAATTTTGCCGATGATACTGGTGATGCTGGTTATGATGATGATGCTGCTTATGATGATGCTGATGCTGATACTGTTGTTGTCGTTGTTGATGCTGTTGTTGTTGGTGTTGTTTTTGTCGTCGCTGTTGTTGTGGTTGTTGTTGTTATTGCTGTTGTGGAGGATGATGAGGATGATGCAGATGATGATGCTGATGATGGTGATGATGATGATGAGAAGTAGGTGAATGATGATAATGATGCTGAGGAGGAGGATGCTGATGCTGATGCTGATGCTGATGCTGATACTGATGCTGATGCTGATGCTGATGCTGCTGCTGATGATGATGATGAGGAGGAGGAGGAGCAGCAGGAGGAGGATGAGGAGGAGGAGGAAGAGAAGGAGCAGGCGGAGGAAGGAGGAGCACCAGGAGGAGGGTAGGCAAAAGGGCCAGAGGTCTCTTGGATGCCTCTCGGAGCCTCTTGGGATATCTTTTGGGCGCTTCTTGGTGGCCTCTTGGGACGTCTTGGGGGTCTCTTGGCGGTCCTGGGGGGTTCTTGGGCGTCTTGGGTGCCTCGGGGGGCCTCTTGGGACCGCTTGGGATCCTCTTGGGGGCCTGCTGGAGGCCTCTTGAGGGGGCCAACTTGTGGCCTCTTGGGGCCTCCTGGGCGCTTCTTGGGGCCATCTTGGAGGGCCTCGATCAAAGAATAGGGGAGTTTATTTTAGCCCAGCCCCCCCAGAGGCCAAAATGGGGCCCAAAACCTAGTAACACAAATAATTTTGGCTTCCTCGCCGATGCCGTTTTGGAGGCCCTGACCGCTCGCGGACCCCCCCGTCCAGGTTCAAGGGAGGGGGTAGGGGGAGGGGTCAAGACACCCTCCAGATGCCAGATAGCAAGCCGTCTAGCACACTCCCACCCGCCCTTCCAACACATAAGTAACACCCGAGCCTCAGCATGTTCCGCGGTCGTCTTTTGATGGACAGCTACTGGGAACCAAAACCGAGCCCATATGCGACGCTGGGGCGAGGTGCGCCACGCGTGCCATGCGCGCCACGCGCGCCAGGCACCCCTAGGGCCCGAGC
Organism: Prorocentrum cordatum; assembly: GCA_963575745.1. Classification (NCBI taxonomy): domain Eukaryota; class Dinophyceae; order Prorocentrales; family Prorocentraceae; genus Prorocentrum; species Prorocentrum cordatum. The sequence continues at coordinate 331,744 of CAUYUJ010014842.1, read as the reverse complement.
GTGCCAGGCACGCCTAGTGCGCCAGATGCTCCCTCCAGCCGCGCCAGGTGTGCCACGTCCGGGGCACGTGCAGAGTGTGTCAGGTGCGCTTGCGCACGTGACAGCACACATCGGGAAACATGTCGGCCCCCACCATCCCTGTCGAAAACTAATGCCCATCATTGTGTCTGGTGGGCCTGCGCACAGCAGGCCATACGCCCAACCCCCGCCGTCCTTGACAAAAACCACTTCACAATGATCGCGGGGTGGCCGCGCACTATCCACATTAAGCCGCGAGGTGCATTTTGTATTGTGTGTTTGTCAGGGATGGTAACCTTTGCGCGCTGCAGGCAATATGCTGACGCCCCCGCCGTCCCTGTCGACAAACAATACAGAGTGCCCGCGAGCCTCACGAACATGATTCCAGACTTTGCCCCAAAGTGTATCGTGTTTTTTGTGGTTGTTTTTTGGGCAGGGATGGTGGGGGGGGCCGCATCGGGTTGTTTGCGCATGCTCCGAATTTGGAGGCAGAGTGCGTATTGTATTGTTTTTTGACAGGGATGGTGAGGGGGGGCCCTCATGGTTTGCGCATGGTTCCGGGTTGGCTGCCGGCCGGGTGTTGGCTGCCGGCCGGGTGGGGGAGGGGGTGTTCATTCATAGGGAACAATGATAAACCCTTCCCCGAAGGGGAAGGCGGAATGGTGTAATCCTCTTGAGCATTGCCCTTGGTGGCGCGGACACATGGTTAGAATGGATCGTATTGGCGCACGCCTCATTCGTTTCGGGCTCCTTGTGGGACTTGGCATCGGCCCTAGGGGTTGCGTTTACATAGTGTGGCCAGACCTTTTCGGGCCACCCTTCCAAGCTTTGTGTTCCCCACGTGGAGCCCCCAACTGCTCCCATCCGCCCGTTCGGGCCCGCCCACCCGAAGAGGGAGGAGGGACGAATGAGGAGGGGTGAGGGAGGAGGGGTGAGGGAGGAGGAGGAGAAGGAGGAGGAGGAGGAGGAGGAGGAGGAGGCCGAGGACGAGGAGGAGGAGGAGGAGAAGGAAGAGGAGGAGGAGGCGGAGGAGGAGGAGGAGGAGCAAGAGGAGGGGGAAGGGGAGGGAGATGGATGGATGGATGGATGGATGGAGGGAGGGAGGGAGGGAGAAGGAGGAGGACGAGAAGGAGGAGGAGGAGGAGGAGGATTACGAGGAGGAGGAGGAGGCGGAGGCTGAGGCGGAGGAGGAGGAGGCGGAGGAGGAGGAGGACGAATAAGAAAGCATCGTACTACGAACATGAATCCAAATAATAATATCAATGCTCATCTTCCCAATAGCAATACGATTGATGATCCGAATACGAATCATTTAATCATGGTAGTCATAAGAATATTAATGCTAATCAGACGACGGCTACTAATAATAGTAACACTATTCGTTTATTGCTACTATTAACACTCATATCAATTCTATCAGTGCAAACATCTGACTAACAACACGAAGCGTATTACGACTAACCATAATACTCCTGTGACTTATAGTGCGGCCAACAAGTACTACTAACACTAATCCTTATTTTGTTTGCGTTACCATAAAAATCATAAACATGCTACGACGCATATTAGCTATAACATCAATACTGAACATAATACCGCTGTTCATGCTAGCAGTACTATCTGTAATACGAGAAGCAAAACCATGACTATTGTTACTACTACTACTACCACTACTACTACTACTACTACTACTACTACCACTACTACTACTATTACTACTACTACTCCTACTACTCCTACTACTACTACTATTACTACTACTACTGCTACTACTACTGCTACACTACTACTACTACTACTACTACTACTACTACTACTACTACTACTACTACTACTACTACTACTACTACTACTACTACTACGACTACGACTACGACTACGACTACGACTACTACTACTACTACTACTACTACTACTACTACTACTACTACTACTACTACTACTACTACTACTACTACTACTACTACTACTACTACTACTACTACTACTACTACTACTACTACTACTACTACTACTACTACTACTACTACTACTACTACTACTACTACTACTACTACTACTACGACTACTACTACTACTACTACTACTACTACTACTACTACTACTGTTACTAATATCCACACTAATACTTATGATAATATTACGATATAATCATAGTCAAATGAGCTTTTTTAACACGACTACTACGACTAGTACGAATGATCGTACTACCAAGAAGACTAGGCATAGTAATTATATTAAGAATACCAGTCATGTTTAGAGTAGTGCGACCTTTTGTAGTGTACGAATAATGATAGCACTGACACTGATAACACACGTATTCACACGAATCGTACTCATGATAATTATTAGTACCAATACCATCAATGATAATAACAACCAGCATCATGATAATACTTTGAATAATAGTACGGAGAGGGAGAAGGAGGAGGAGGAGGAGGAGGAGGAGGAAGAGGAGGATGAAGAGGAAAAGGAGGAGGAGGATGTGGAGGAGGAGGATTGTGCTCTGACCGGGCGCAGTGCCCGCTTGGTCGCCTTGCTCGCCCTGTCCATTTCCATTCTCACGGGCCGATGGTCCTCAGGACGTCTGTTAGCCCAAGCGCGTGCTTACCCCGTCCGGCTCCGCCGACTGAGCGCGGTCCGTGTCGGCCCCTCGTGGAGCCGCCTGCGCCGCACTGGCCCATCGGTAGATGCCCTAGACGCCTCCTACCTTCAGAAGCCCTTCTATCTTGTAAGAAGGCACCTTGCCTCCTGGAAGCCCCTCTGCTCGTCGGAGCGGGCCGATCCCCTCCTGAGGAACCTCGCGCACGCTTCGCCAGCCCCCGCCCTGCGTGCCGCCACGCGCACCTGTCCCGCTGGGCCACGGAGGTGTTTCAGCAGCGTTGCTTCGGGGATCTTCGGATGGGATCTAGCACGCGCTCTGAGGATCATCGGACGGGGTCCTCAGCGCCCCACCTTTTTTCTAGCCTCGCAGTGCCTGCGGGTCTCCGCTTCCGCGCCTGGGCCCCTGCCGTGGGCGTGCAGCACATCCGCATCCTCGCCTCTGCGGGCCGGGCCGCAGGGCCGCGACCCCGCGGAGACGGGGCGCTTCTTTGCGCGGCCGCCCCGCGCGGGACGTATCTGTGCGATTGCGTATCAACGGGATCACGACCTGGAATCCAGACCGCGAGGGCGTGGATCTGGATACGTTCGCCCAGGTTCCCCCTGGGGCGCCGAGACAATCGCGCCTCGCGCATCGCGGCCTGGGTGAGCGAGGCCCTCCAAAGACCGGCGCGAGGCCGTGAAGCTCGTCGCGCGGGCGCGATGCGCGAAGTCAGGTGGCCCAGGTTCGCCGCTTGTGACTCTGGCCCGACACGGTGCTCCTACGCCCCCTCGCCCTCGTTCGACGTCACCCCAACATACTAATACTATGCGTCGCCCTCCCAGGGGCGACGCGCGCATCGAGGAGTCTTACAGTATATGCGTCGTGGCGGGCGCTTTCTGGCCACACCGCTCGGGAAACGATCTGCAACATGGGTATACTATACGTTCGGGTCGGACGCGCACCTCCAAGGAGGACGCATAGTACTGGTATGTCTTTGCGCGTCCCTCTCGTTACCCTCGGGACCCGACCTCCTGGCGCTCCCCGGCGCCGGGCCTCCCCGACGCTCGACACCACCGCGGCCCCCCCCCCCTCCCCGCGAGGGGGTCCCCCGGGACTCGCCGCCCCGGGAACGCCGCGAGGCCCTGCCCCCGTGAGGCAGGGCCCCCCCCCCCCAGTAGGCGCTCGTCCTTCGACGGGGTGCTTCCCGCCGTCCCCTTCCCCCCCTCAGTGGGAACCTCCTCCTCCTCCTCCTCCTCCTCCTCCTCTTCCTCCTCCTCCTCCTCCTCATCCTCCTCATCATCATCCTCCTGCTCCTCCTCCTCCTCCTCCTCCTCCTCCTCCTCCTCCCTCACCCCTCCTCCTCCTCCTCCTCCCCCTCCTCCGCCTCCCTCCTGTCTTCGCTTTCCTACGAATCTCTCTTGACGAAGGCAGAAGGCCATGAACATCAACTTTTGTCGCCTTCCTCTTCTTTTTCTAGTCTCGCAGTCACGACACGTGTGAATCTTCCAACAGGCCATGGCCTCCCCCATCTGGTCTCAGCAAGGCCAGGACGGTTGTCCGAAGAGGTGGTTGGTTCGGTCGTTCCCGCAGTGGAAGGGAAGCGCTGCAGGGACTTGTGAGGGGGGAAGCTTTTGGGGTGGGACGGCGTATTGCCGCATCGTTTGCATCCTGGATTTACTCAGTTCCCTCTTCCTCCTCTGCCTCTCTTCCTCCTCCTCCGCCCCCCCCACGGAGGCGACGAGATACCGCCCCAGAAGCTGGCGATCTCAGGACCAGCGGGGCCGCGGAGTCCGCTTCCCTAGAGGGAGGAGTAAGAGGGGTGGCATGGTGTTGGTAAGGATGGTGATGAAGAGCAGCAATGTGACGACGACGACGACGCCGACGACGACGGCGACGACGACGACGACGACAGTGCTGACGGCGGCGGCGACGACGACGACGATGATGAGAATGAGGATTAGGACAATGGGGTGGAGGGAGGAGGATGGGGAGGGAGAGGAGGTCGTAAGAGCATGGCGAGGAGGAGGAGGAGGAGGAGGAGCGGGAGCATGAGGGGGCTGCGGGGGAGGCCGTAGCAGAGGGAGGAGAAAGATTTATGAGGAGGAGGAGGCAGAAGTGATGATGATGATGATGCTGATGATGATGAGGATGATGATGATGCTGATGATGATGAGGATGAGCATGATAACGATGCTGAAGATGATGAGGATGATGCTGATGAAAAAGATGATTATGCTGATGATGCTGATGATGCTGATGATGATGCTGATGATGATACGGATGATGCTGATTATGCTGATGGTGATGATGTTGCTGTAACTGAGCGTAATGGTGTCGATGATGATGCTGATGATGCTGATGACGATGATGATGATAATGAGGATGCTGCGGAGGATCATTCTGATTATGATGGTGATGAGTTCGATGTCGATGTCGATGATGATGATGATGATGATGATGATGAAACCGGTGATGATAATGAGGGTGATGGTCATGCTGATGCTGATGATGATGCTGCTGATGATGATGATGCTGATGATAATGCTGCTGATGATGATGAGTGTGATCATGCTGATGAGCAGGAGGACGACGACGTCGACGACGATGATGATGCTGCTGCTGCTGATGATGATGATGATGATGATAATGGTGATGGTGATGATGATGATGGTGGTGGTGGTGATGATGATGCTGTTGATGGTGATGACGATGATGACGCTGACGCTGCTGCTGGTACTGGTGATGATGCTGGTGCTGATGATGATGCTGATGATCATGATGATGAAGGTGAAGCTTGACGATGATGATGATGATGATGATGATGATGATGATGTTGATGCTGATGATAATGCTGCTGCTGCTGATGATGATGATGATCACGATCATGATGATGTTGATGATGCTGTCGATGATGCTGTCGATGATGATGATGATGATGATGATGATGATGATGATGATGATGATGATGATGGTGATGATGCTGATGATGATGATGATGATGATGATGATGATGATGACGATGATGATGATGATGATGATGATGATGATGATGATGATGATGAATCTCCACCAGGCTTGCCCTGGAGGAGTCCTAGCTCAAACCCTACCAATTGGTCCGGTTCCCCCCCAAAACTTCCGATGCCCCCCCTAATTCCTATGGCTATGCCTGTGCCTATACCTATGCCTCCCCCCTAACTCCTATGCCTACGCCTATGACTATGCCTGCTTGCTTGCTTGCTTGCTTGCTTGCTTGCTGGCACGCTTGCTTGCCTGCTTGCTTACTTGCGCGCTTGCGCGCTTGCTTGATTGCTGAGTTGCGGATTCCATGCATGCTTGATTCCTCTGATTCCTTGATTTGAGTCGTCTAACCTATTTGGAGTCAACGCTGGCTGATATGATGATGATGATGATGGTGGTTGTGGTGGTAATTCTGATGGCGGCTGCTGCTGACGATGCTGACGATGATGATGCTGACAAGGCTGATGGTGATGGTAATGATGATGGTGATGATGATGATGATGGTGATGGTGATGGTGATGATGATGATGATGGTGATTATGATGATGCTGCTGCTGCTGATGCTGCTGCTGCTGCTGTTGATGATAATGATGATTATGATGATGGTTATGATGATGATGAGGATGATAATGATGATGATGATGATGATGATGATGATGATGATGGTGATGGTGATGATGCTGATGATGATGATGGTGATGATGATGCTGCTGCTGATGCTGCTGCTGTTGATGATAATGATGATTATGATGATGATTATAATGATGATGAGGATGATAATGATGATGATGATGCTGATGGTGATGGTTATGGTGATGATGATGATGATGATGGTGATGATGATGCTGCTGCTGATGCTGCTGCTGTTGATGATAATGATGATTATGATGATTATGATGATGATGAGGATGATAATGATGATGATGATGATGATGATGATGATGGTGGTGATGGTGATGATGATGATGATGAGGATGATGATGGTGATGATGATGATGGTGATGATGATGCTGCTGTTGATGATAATGATGATTATGATGATGATTATGATGATGATGAGGATGATGATGATGATGATGATGATGATGATGATGGTCATGGTGATGATGATGATGATGGTGATG
>CAUYUJ010014842.1:265000-310000 GCA_963575745.1 Prorocentrum cordatum | reverse complement strand
CTTCTCCTGAGGCGCACCTGGGTCAAGACGTCATGATGTTCAGAGGTCTTGCGGCTTGTTCCGCCGACCCTGGGAAGAGAACGGCTTCGGCGCAAGGGGCGGAAGGGGTGGACGGAGGCAGGCGACAGCGGCGGCTTCGGTGCGAGGGCGAAGTCTAGCGGCCTTCGGCCCAACCCGCCACCGCGTTTGGCTCGCGTTCCGGATGCAGCGTGGACGTTTTGGGGCTCTCTTTGGGGCCTTCTTCGGGAATTCCGGGTGGCTTGGCGCATGTTGCACATGTTTTTGAACGTGGCGGTGTAGACCAACATCCAGGAGGAAAGAAACACACAGACACAATTAATCCTCGATTTCCCAGAAAATATAGGAAAATATGGGAAGTGGGGGGGAAGACAGAAACCCAGAAAATATGGGAAAATATGGGGGATCTTTTTATTTGTGTGCATTCATTTGTGTGTTCTGGGGCCCCTTCAGGAACAGCGGATTTTTCTGCTCGTCGTCACGGCAGCGGGGTGGCCTCCAGTCGAGATCCTGGAACGCCGGCGGCCGACTGGCTCTCCGACGCCCGCGGCAGAGCAACGTCGCACTGGTCACGGATCTGACCATGCTTCCCTTTCGTCCTTCTCCGCCTCCTCGGCACCCTTGTCCCCGCAGTCCTCATCATCTTGATCCTGGCTGCTTCCTCCTGTTTTCCTCCTGCTACGACATGGTGTGCACGATCGCGATCATGGCGGTGGTGTTTTTGACTTCGCGAGGGTGCTGCTCAAGAGGACGGTATTTGTGGCGACGCGCTTGCTTGCGATTGCAATCATGCTGATCATCGCTGCGGCGGCGGCGATGTGATGGTGATTCGGAGGGGTAGGTGAAGTCGATCAGGGATCATTGACGCTGTTGCGAGTGTGCACGCGAGTCAGCGGTGGTGGGGGGAAGATGCTTTCGACGGTATCCGAGGTGAATTAAGGTCATCAGCAGATGCCCCAACGAGGCTTGCCAGGAGAGTTCGTACAGCGGGGGCCCACGCCAAGAAGCACCCTGCTTGCCTCCAGGGTGCCCTGGGTTTCTTTTGGGTTTCGATGATTTTGCCATCGAGAGAGCGCGACGTCCCCGCACCAAAAATCAATGGACGTCCTGGGGTCTCAGGGTTGGGTTTCTTGTGGAAGGTTTCTAGTGGACTGGCCTCCACTCTATCCGAGGTGAATTTGGGCCAGCAGCAGATGCCCTCACGAGGCTCGCCAGGAGGCTTCGTGCTGCTTGCCTATCGGTGTCCGCTCGCGGCCTCCTCCTCCCCGCTCTCCTCCGCCTCCGCTTCCGCCTCCTCTTCCGCCGCCGCCTCCGCTCTCCTCCGCCTCCTCCTCCTCCTCCTCCTCCTCCTCCTCCCTCCTCCTCCACCTCCTCCACCTCCTCCTCCTCATCCTCTCCTTCTCCTCCTCCTCCTCCTCCTCCTCTCTCCTCCTCCTCCTCCTCCTCCTCCTCTCCCCCCGTCCTTCCCCCTCCCCCTCCTCGCGCAAGCCGTCGCGAGGCACTCGCACGCCCTGTGGTCGCAGGACAATCGCCGCCTCCTCCTCCTCCTCCTCCTCCTCCTCCTCCTCCGAAAACAGCAGCAGCAAAACACCGACAGCACCGACTCAGCTCCGACCACCGATACCAACCAACGACCATCAGCGCCACCAGCACCAAACGCCACCGACCACCACCGAACGCTAGCATCGACCACCACGGACCCACACTGACCACCAGCACGTGGCACCGACCAACAACACTGACCACAACACAGGAACCGACCACCAGCACTGACCACAAACAAGCAACACCGACCACAAGCACAATCCTGAACTCCGTCTTCCTTGTCTTCTATTTGCGCCGGCTCCTGTACAACTTCGCCCGCATAGTCTATTTGTGCCGGTTGATGTCCCATTTCGACCACACGCTCTACGCTCTATTTGTTCTGGTTCGTGAACTATACCATCCAGAGCTTCTGCACCCACACTGTCTGAGGCTACGGCCTCTTGCGCCTTGCCCAAAGGGCACGGGCACCCCCGGTGCCCGGAACCGGCGCCTCCGCTCCGCTCCGCTCCGCTCCGCTCCGCTCCTCCTCCTCCTCCTCCTCCTCCTCCTCCTCCTCTTCCTCCGCCCGCCTGCTCCTCCTCCGCCTCCTCCGCCTCCGGCGATCCCAGAAGAAATTCGTGGACTGGCTGCGAAGCGAGTGCGTGCCGCCCGATGCGACCGCGGAGAACCTGTACGCACCGATGGAGGTGCCGGTGCGTGGCGGGAGGCTTTCCCACCCGGTCCCATCTCCGCAGATTCTCGGACGTTGGGGGGGGGGGCGAGCGGGTCCTCGCATGCGCGGCGTGCGGCTGCCTGGGGGCCGAGCACTGCCGGGGGCCTGCGCAGGAGTGCACGGCCCCGACCACGGCAGGCAGGCGGAGCTTGAGCCGCTTGGCGCGGGGGCTTGCGCTCGCGGGTGGCCGCGGCGGCGAACCAGGGCAGAGGCATGCGGCAGCCGCGGTGAGGGCGCGGCCGCGGGCGCGGGCGCGCGCGGCGCCTCGCTTCCTCCTCCTCCTCCTCCTCCTCCTCCTCCTTCCCCTCCCCTGTGGTCGACCGTTGGCTGAGCTCCTCCTCCTCTTCCTCCTCCTCCTTTTCCTCCTCCTCCTCCTCCTCCTCCTCCTCCTCCTCCTCCTCCTCCTCCCCCACCCCTGTTCCTAACAAGTAACTCCTTCCTGTCGCACCCCGTGACGGGGCGGTAGGGCGTGCCGGCCGTTGCGTCTGAGACTTCCTCACCGGTATAATCCTGATGCTTGTAATTTGCGGGCCGTTTTCAACATGTGGCTTTCGCTTTATCTGCGCGCGAATTTGTTTAAAGTTTACAACAGTTTGACGGATGGAGGGTGGGCCGTTTTCAGACTGTGGCTCTCGTTTGAGCGCCGCGCACATTTGTCTTAAAAGCTTGCCAGAGCGTCACGGATGGAGGGCGGTTCCTTTCCAAAATGTGGCTCTCGCTTTATCACCGCCCACATCCGTCTTGACAGTTTACACTACTATAGTTTTAAGGGTTCTTCTGGTTGATGTCCCAGAAATGGTGTATCGGCCCAACTTATGATTGTCAGGGCGCGACAGTCACGTTGATTCGCGGTGTTGACGTCCCCGAAACGATGTTCTGGTACGATTTTCGGATCGTCAGGTCGCAACAGTCACGTTCATTCGCGGCGGTGAACTCCCAGGAATGGTGCTTTGGCACGGTTGACGATTTTCAGACGGTCATTTTCCAACGGGGCCCTTCCCTTTAAGGAGGGTCTATTCAAGTGGCATGCGCCATTTCGCCGACCCCCAGAAGAGACAACAGTAATGCACGACCGCGGAAATCATTCGGAGCACAGGGGCATTAATACATTGTGTCGCATCTCGGTTCTCTTGGGGCCTTGCCGGCTTTCTCCGGACCCTCGGAGCTGGGCGGTCTACTCTGGAAGGTTCTGTTGCGTCGCCCGTTTTTCGAACAGGATTCGGGGCTCCAGGAGAGTAGGAAAGACAGGGCGGGAAGGGAGGACGCAGAAGGCACAAAAAGGAAGAACGAACCAGAAGAGCGATGATGATAGCGAACGACCAGGAGTGGGGATGCAGGGGTGTGTGCAGGAGGGGGCTCAAGATCAAAATTTATTCCAGTGCGACCCTACCTAGGAGTTGGAGCTTTTCGGAAAGCAACATCTACATCTGCACCGACAGCTACATTTACATCTATACCTGTATCTACATCTACATCAACATCAACAGCGAGACTCACATCTACATCTACATCTACACCTACATCTACACCAACATCTACATCTACATCTACACCTACATCCACATCTACACCTCTATGCTATGCTATGCTATGCTATGCCATGCTATGCTGAGCTATGCTATGCTATGGTATGCTATGGTAATGCTATGCTATGCTATGCTGTGCTGTGCTGTGCTAATGCTGCGCTGCGCTATGCTGCGCTAAGCTAAGCTAAGGTAAAATAAGCTATGCTAAGTTAAGCTAAGCTAAACTAGGCTAGGCTAAGCTAAGCTGAGCTAAGCTAAGCTAAGCCAAGCTAAGCTAAGCTAAGCTAAGCTAAGCTAAGCCAAGCTAAGCTAAGCTAAGCTAAGCTACGCTAAACTAAGCTAGGCTAGGCAAAGCTAAGCTAAGCTAAGCTAAGCTAAGCTGGGTGAACCCAGGGGGCGTAACTGGGGGAACCGCGGGGCGGATGCGGGGGGAACCGCCCGGGGCGGTTCCCACTGCCCGGCCTCTTTAAGCATACACAGTAAGAACCCTTCTAGGCAGAGCCTAGGTAGGGAATGAAGCTAAGCTAAGCTAAGATGAACTAAGCTAAGCTAAGATGAGATAAGCAACGCTAAGCTAAGGGAACGTCACTGGGGGAAGCAACATTAGTAGGGGGAACCGGATGCCGGGGGACTGCCGGGGGAACATTCGTAGGGGGAACCAACCCCGGGGCAGATGCCGGGGGAACCTCCCGGGGCGAGGAACACTGCCCGGCCCTTTAAGCTTATAAGGTAAGAACCCTTCTAGGCAGAGCCTAGGTAGGGAATAAACGGAGGAGGAGGAGGGGGAGGAGGAGGGGGAGGAGGAGGAGGAGAGAGGGAGTCGTGCGGTAAGGACGGAAGTAGGAGGGATAGCAAGGACGATGAGGAGAATACGAAGGGCGATGATGATGATGATGATGATGATGATGATGATGATGATGATGATGATGATGATGATGGTGATGATGAGGATGAGGATGAGGATGAGGATGAGGATGAGGATGAGGATGAGGATGAGAATGAGGAGGAGGAGGACGACGAGGAGGATGAGGAGGAGGAGACCACGCGAAGAGAAGCGTAATTCATGGAAGGGGAAGCCCGATGATGCTGCTGCTGCTGCTGATGATGATGATGATGGTGATCGATGGTGATGATGCTGATGATGATGATGATGATCATGATGAAACTGATGATGCTGCTGATGATGATGCTGATGATGATAATGATGACAATGATGCTGATGATGATGGTGGTGATGATGATAATGTTGATGCTGCTGCTGCTCTTGCTGCTGCTGACGATGATGGTGGTGGTGCTTATGCTGATGAATATGATGAATATGATGAATCGGATGATGATGATGCTGATGATGATGCTGATGATGATCACGATGATGATGATGATGATGATGATGATGATGATGATGATGATGATGATGATGATGATGATGATGCTGCTGCTGCTGCTGCTGCTGATGCTGATGCTGATGCTGCTGCTGCTGATGATGATGATGATGATAATGATGACGCTGCTGATGATGATGATGATGATGATGAGGATGATGCTGATGATGATGGTGGTGATTGCTGATGGTGACGATGATGACGACGGCGACGACGACGACGACGATGATGATGATGCTGCTGCTGCTGCTGCTAATGATGATGATGCTGCTGATGAGGATGATGATGCTGATGTTATGTTGGTGGTGCTGTTGGCTATGTTGCTTCTGCTAATGATGGTGATGATGCTGATGCTGATTATGATGATGCTGATGCTGCTGATGATGATGCTGCTGCTGATGCTGATGATGATGATTACGATGATGATGCTGCTGATGATGACGGTGGTGGTGGTGGTGATGGTGATGCTGATGATGATGATGATGATGATGATGATTATGATGATGATGATGAGGATGATGCTGATGCTTCTGCTGATGGTGATGATGATGATGAGGATGATGCTGATGATGATCACGATGATGATGATGATGATGATGATGATGATGATGATGATGATGATGATGATGATGGTTATGGTGATGATGATGATGACGATGCTGATGATGATACTGCTGATGCTGATGATGATGCTGATGCCGATGCTGCTGATGATGATGATGATGATGTTGATGATGATGATAATGAAGATGATGATGATGATGATGATGATGATGATGATGATGATGATGATGATGATGATGATGATGATGATGATGATGATGATGATGATGATGATGATGATGATGATGATGATGATGATGATGATGATGATGATGATGATGATGATGATGATGATGATGTGATGCTGTTGATGATGATGATGATGATGATGATGATGATGATGATGATGATGATGATGATGTTGATGGATGAATGATGTGATGATGATGATGATGATGATGATGATGATGATGATGATGGATGGTGATGATGATGATGATGATGATGCGTTGATGGATGATATGCTTGATGTGATGATGATGACATTGATGATGCTTGCTGCTGCTGCTGTGCTGCTGCTGATGATGATGATAATGCTGCTGATGACGATGTGCTTGCTGCTGTGATGATGATGATTCCTGATGATCCTGATGCTGCTGCTGCTGCTGCTGATGAGGAGGAGGAGGAGGAAGGAGGGAGTAGGAGGAGGAGGAGAAGGGGAAAAGAAGAGGGAGGAGCAGGATGAGGGGAGAGGAGAGCAGGAGGCGGATGCCGGAGAGGAGGAGAGAGGAGGAGGAGGAGGAGAGGAGGAGGAGGATGAGAGGAGGCTGAGGAGAGGAGAGGGCTGGGGGGAGGAGATAGAGGAGGAGGAGAGGAGGAGGAGGAGGAGGAGGAGGAGGAGGAGAGGAGGGAGGAGGAGGAGGAGGACAGGAGGCTTAGGCGAGAGAGGCGGGAGGAGGTAGGAGGAGGAGGAGGAGGAGGAGGAGGAGGATTAGGAGGAGGGGGAGGAGGAGGATTATGATCGAGGCCAGCACCATTAAAGAGCGAGAGCTCGCGACGATCGTGGTATTCGTGGGCTGACTGTGGCCCAACGCGCTACGTGCTGGGGCTGCGGGTCAGAAGCCTTCTGAAGGCATATGCGAGTCTCAATGGATGTCTCTGAGGGTCCTGGTGGGGAGCTGTTGGGGTCATCCGGAATGCTTTTTGAGTGCATCTTGGGGCTTGTGGGGGGCTTCTGGGAGGCCTGACGGAGCCTCTGTGGAGCCTCGTGGGGGCGTCTCGGAGGCCCTTGGGGAGCTCTTGGGGGCATCTTGGAAGTCGTATTCCACCTCTTGGTTCCCTTTTGTTGGGGCCCTCTTGGGCCGTTCAGGGGGCCCTCGTGGGCTGTCTTGGGGCGGTCTTGGGGGCCTTCGGGGCCGTCTTAGGGGCGACTCTGTGGGGCCCTTGAGCCGTTGTGCACGTTGGGAAGATGAAAGAAACGAATTTGACAAACATGTGCGTGTTCCGACGGGAATGGAACGATGTTTGCCTTTGGGGGCCTTCTCGGCGGTCCTCTGGGAGCTTTCTTGGGCTGTCCGAATCGCCTCGGGAACCGCCTGCAAACTATATTACTGGACCGTCGAGGTTTCTCTTGGACTGCCTTGTAGCTCTTTTCGGCCGTCCTGGGGCGTTCTGGCTTGGGAAGAAGCGCCAGGGAGCTCGTCGACCCCCCCCATCGCGGGGCCCCCCCACCCCCTCTAATGCGGTTTCTAGCCCCAGGGGGGAGGGGAAGGGGGAGGGAGACAGCCAATTATCTCACACGCCTTTTCACCCCTGGAAAATGGGGGTCGGCGGATTGCCACATCGTTGATGAGGCTTGGATTTCCAATGGTCCTCCTCCTCCACCTCCTCCTTCCTTCCTTCTTCTCCTCCTCCTCCTCCTTCCTTCTTCTCCTCCTCCTCCTCCTCCTCTCCTCCGCCTCCTCCCGCCCGTTCTCCGCTTGGCCAGTCCCCCCCCCCCCCCTTCCCCCCCCCCCTAGTCGGAGCGGCCGCCCCTCGCCCCGTCCTCCCCTCCCCCCCCTCCCGCAGTTCACGTCGTCCTCGTCCAAGCCGCCGAAGGAGCTGCCCACAGGAGCGGATCGCCCCTCGCCGCGGCCGAATCCGCTAGGACCCCTACCGAGGCAAGCTTTGATGGGAGAAGAATGATAATGCTACTGGTAATGTTACTACTGACAGTATTCGCATTCATATGATGCATACGATGAATACTAAGCATAACAATAATAACAACTATAATATAAAGATGAGGACGATGATGATGAGGAGGAGGAGGAGGACGAGGAGGACGAGGAGGACGAGGAGAACGAGGAGGACGAGGAGGCCGAGGAGGCCGAGGAGGACGAGGAGGACCAGGAGGAGGACGACGAGGAGGAGGAGAAGGAGGAGGAGGAGGAGGAGGAGGAGGAGGAGGAGATGATGATGATGATGATCAGGAGGAGGAGGAGGAGGAGCATGAGGAGGAGGAGGAGGAGGAGAGGAGGGAGAGGAGGAGGAGGAGGAGGAGAGGAAGGAGGAGGAGGAGGAGGAGGAGGAGGCAGGAGAGAAAGAGGAGAAGGAGGGAGGAGGAGGAGGAGGAGGAGGAGGGAGGAGGAGGAGGAGGAGGAGGGGGAGGAGGAGGAGGAGGAGGAGGAGGAAGAGGAGGAGTGGGAAGGAGGTGTCAGTTTGCACGGGGCTGCGGGAGGACCGACGGGGGCAGGGCAGGCGGGACGGCGACGGGATGGCGGGCGGACAGAGAGGGAACGCTGCGTCGCCAGCGGGGCTGCGAAGCCAACCGCACTTCGCGCGCCGCGGTCTGGGCCGGAGGGCTACCTTTTTGCTACGGGGCCGCGCGCAATTGGGCGGCCGAGGAAAGGAGGCATCGAGGGACGGAGAAGAGAAAGGGCGGGCGCTGGGTGCCTTGAGACGGATGTCAATGCAAACTGGGGTCAGTCAGAGCGCTGGATCCTGTATGAGCCTGCAGACAGGGTTGCGTTGACCCGGCTTTGGATTGACCCAGGTCAGTAGATCCCCGAGGGCGCTGGACAGATGGCGGACGAGGGGGGAATGAGGGAAGTGCGAGCTTGAATAAGGGGGAGGTCGGGGGAGGAGTGTCGACAGGGGGCTGGAGGAAGGGCAACGTGGGGGAGAGAGCGGAGTGGGAGGAGGACGAGGAGCAGCAGGAGGACGACGGCAAGGCAAGGCCGAAGCCGAGGACTACGCTTCTCGCCCATACCCTTCCGGTCTGGGGGTGTGACAAAGATTTCTAGCGTTGTGCGCCAGGCCCAGCAGCCAGGGCAATAGCAGCCTGCTGCTTTCACTTCTCTTTTGAGGCAGGAAACAAGGAGACATGCGGACGGGACTCCAAGGAATTGGTCGGCCCTCTGTGCTGGCCGCTTTGGCTCGCGGTGGGATCCAAACGGTGAGCTATCATGTGTTTACTGTAGAGGCATCCAGCCCTTGCCGCCGATACAGGACGCTCCGAGACGCTCCGTGCGACGTCGTCCTGAGGGAGGGATGAGGGTGGAGGAGGAGGAGGAGGAGGAGGCAGGAGGGAGGATGAGGCAGGAGGGGGGATGATGGGGGGAGGGATGATGATGGGGCAGGCAGAAGGAGGCAGGAGGGAGGACGAGGAGGGGAGGAGGAGCAGAGGGACAAGGAGGAGGAGGAGGAGGAGGAGGAGGAGGGTGCTGGCCGTCGCCACAGGAATTATCAGTTGAATGGCATGTTTGCGCCGTGTCCCTCTGTCGACCTTGTTGGCGGGCCAGGTCCATGACGGCTTGGCTCCCCAGCCCCGTCTCGGGGCCCCGGCCCCGGCCCCGGCCCCGGGCCCTGGCCCGGGCCCCCGCCTTCAGCCACGGCCCCAGACCCCGCCCCAGCCTGGGCCCTGGCTCCGGTCCCGGTCCCGCTCCAGCGCTGGCCCCAGCCTCCATCCCCGGGCCCTGGCCCCGGCCCGGGCCCCGAGAGCGAAGCGGGGGCACGGCCCCCCGAAGCCAGGCCCTGGCCGCAGCCCTCCCCCGCCACTGGGACACGCCCCTTCCCCCCCCACCTTCCCCCGCATCCAGAGAGCGAAACCATGACACCGCCCCCCCCCTCCCTCCCAGGGCCCCCCCCACCAGGGACTCGGCACCCCGTCCTCCTCAGGGCTCCCCCCTTCGAAAACGGGACGCGGCCAACCCCCACCTCCCCTTCAGCCCCCGTGCGAAAATGGAACGCCGCCCCCCTTCCCCTGCCAGGGCCCCCTCCCTCCCGCGTGGAAACGGGAAGCGCCCCCCCCCCCCCGCTTCAGAGCGAAATTAATTGGGGACCCCCCTCCCGAAAGCGGGACACGGCCTCTCCCTCTTCCCCGTCAGGGCTCCTCCCTCCCGAAACGGGAAACCAATGCCCCCTCCCCCCCCCCCCTTCCCCTTCCAGGCCCCCCCCCCTCCCCCGAAAACGAGACGCCCCCCTTCCTCCCCCCTTCCCGAGTGAAACCAAGCCCCCTCCCCTCCCTGAAACGAAACACGCTTTCGCCCCTCCTTCCAGAGCGATGCTTCAGCGACCTCAAGCCTACGTTTTTTTAAACTCACACGTCGGATAGGCGAACTTGTGGTTTCCTGGCGCCACGTGGGAGTCGGGCCAGGAGTCTTCCTTCAGCGCCTCTTTGGGCTTTGTGGGGTCTTCTGAGGCCATCTTGAGGCCTTCGAGGGCCCTCTGGGGCCTCAGCAGGCCAGTATCAGGGCCTTTGACCTTGTCCCAGGGTCATCTAATAGCTCCCTTGGGGCAGGTGTGGTCCGGTCGCCCCTAGAAATGCTCAGAAACATTACCGGATGATTAGCAGGCATTGCATGCCTCAACGTGTTGAGACATGTAATTTCACACACGTGCACTCATATACATATTTCTATGCATAGTATATAGAAACATGAGTTTGCATAGGGGGACATACATATGGATGTGTGATCATGTATGTACATCTATTTACATGCACTATGGGTTTATGCATGCTTCTAGACATTCATATTTGTAATATCTGTGTACATGCATGCCCATACACGTATTTACATGTATGTGCGCACCTTCTTATGGTGAGACGAGGATGATCAAGAGAAGGGCGAGTAGGAGACGGACGAGGATGATGATGATGAGGACGAGGAGGATGCTGCTGCTGCTGATGATGACGATGATGATGAGGAGGAGGAGGAGGCTAACCAGGGTTATTGCTGCATTCTGGAACGTGGCAGGACACGAAGAGATGGAGGTCGTGTTCAAGCCGAGTAACGACTACACGGTGCGTGGGTTCGAGGCATGAGTAGGCGGAGAGCGAGATGATTGGAGAGGGTGACACGTGATCGTACTGGTCGCAGGTCTGGGTGTCATCAATCCGGAGGGAGAAAGATGTGGCCGAATTTCAGGGGACGACAACTATACACATTGTGTGTGTGTGTGTGTGTTTGTGTTTGTGTTTGTGTGTGTGTGTGTGTGTGTGCGTGTGCGTGTGCGTGTGCGTGGGCGTGTGCGTGTGCGTGTGCGTGTGCGTGTGCGTGTGCGTTTGCGTGGGCGTGTGCGTGTGCGTGTGCGTGGGCGTGTGCGTGTGCGTGTGCGTGTGCGTGTGTGCGTGTGCGTGTGTGCGTGGGCGTGTGGGCGTGGGCGTGTGCGTGTGCGTGTGCGTGTGCGCGTGCGCGTGCGTGTGCGTGTGCGTGTGTGCGTGTGTGCGTGCGTGTGTGCGTGTGCGTGGTGCGTGTGTGCGTGTGTGCGGTGTGCGTGTGCGTGTGCGTGTGCGTGTGCGTGTGAGTGTGCGTGTGCGTGTGCGTGTGCGTGTGCGTGTGCGTGTGCGTGTGCGTGTGCGTGTGCGTGTGCGTGCGTGCGTGTGCGTGTGCGTGTGTGTGTGCGTGTGTGTGTGTGTGTGTGTGTGTATGTGTGTGTGTGTGTGTGCGTGTGCGTGTGCGCGTGTGTGCGTGTGTGCGTGTGTGCGTGTGTGCGCGTGTGCGTGTGCGCGTGTGTGCGTGTGCGCGTGTGTGCGTGTGTGCGTGTGTGTGTGCCCGTGGCCAAGAGGAAGGCTCTCTAGCTTTTGCCGACGCGCCGGCGGTCGCGTGGCGCGACTGATGCCCAAGACTGGGTCGCGCTTAGGCGAATCGCTACGAAGCTTCCAAAAACTTCGATCCTCGAAACGCGGTCCTTTTAAGCTGCAGCCGATGGCCGACGATGACGGCCGACGGCGACGACATCCACCTTCCGAGGGGAGGTGGATGGCAAGATCAAGATCACCACGGAGGGCACCGGCTTGAGTGCGCCCGGGGGGTCGGGCTCCTCCTGCGGCCATGCCGCTGCTGAGGCCGCTTGTCGTGGTGCCGGTTGTCGTCGTCGTCGGCCCCCAGATCTGGGCGTCTGTAACAAATTCGTGACGGCTGGGCTTTTGCAGCAAATTCA
This sequence comes from Prorocentrum cordatum, assembly GCA_963575745.1. Lineage (NCBI taxonomy): Eukaryota > Dinophyceae > Prorocentrales > Prorocentraceae > Prorocentrum > Prorocentrum cordatum. The sequence continues at coordinate 297,851 of CAUYUJ010014842.1, read as the reverse complement.
GCCTCTGGAGGCCGTTGCCTGGACCCGGTGACGTCAACACAACGACCCAGGATGGAAAACTCCAGCCCCGGGGAGAGGGTCGAGATCCTCGAGGACCCGTGCCACCAGAAATTTGCGACGTCGGAAGATAGGGGCCTGCGCACTCGATGCTCCTCCCCCGTTCGAGGGGCCACAACTTGGCGCAAACGTTACGTTTCGTACAGTCGGGGTTCATTGGAGAGGGCACGCGAGAGGACACAAGACCCTTCCAAGGGCCGCATTGCCATAGGAATGTAAGAAGGCATGAGTCGCGAAGCACAGGACACAAGGGTACCCTTGATTTGGTAGAGCCTCGATTTACTGATCAGCCTCGACTGCAGTCCCCCACGGACTTCTGGGGCTGGCGTTCCCCCCCCTCACGTCCGCGGGGGGCACCGCGGGCGGCACCGCAGGCGCCGTACGGGGGGTTGGGGACTGGGGCTGGTGCCGACCCAGGAGACCCGCGCGGACCTGTGAAAGTTTACGCTCTGGCGGCGTGCGCAAGCGAGGGCGCAAGAGGGGGCGTCCTCACGAGCAGGCGGGTGTGCTTCTGAGAAGGCGGGGGTGGGGCTTCTCAGAAGCCCTCGCCGACCCCGGAGGAGCCTTCTGGGAAGCCTCCTGATCCTCCCAAGAAGGCCCCTGATCCTTCGAAGGCCCCCGATCCTTCTCGGAAGCCTCCTGACCCTTCGAAGGTCCCTAATCCCTCTGAGGGGGCCCCTGTCTTCCAAGGCACCTCCTGCGCTTTCTCAGAAGGCCGCCCCCCCTCGCGCGCTGCCCCCTGGCGCGCGCCGACCCAGAGGGCGATGCGGTGTCTCGCTCCTCGGGGTGCTGCCGCTCCTCGGCCTCCTCCCCCGCCTCTCTCTCACAGCGCCAGCTCCCCCTCGCCCTCCCGTGCCCCGCGCCGCGCACCCGAGGCTCGCACGCCCAGTGGGGACGCCCCCCCCTCTTGGGCGCACCGTTGATGGCGGGGGGCCTCCAGTGGAGAGCGTGTTGCTTACTATTTTCGGATGTGGTTCGTACCGTCATCGCCAACATTTTGTTATCAGTATTGCTCGGAATATTCGTTAGCTTACGCCACACCGCCGACCCCTTGGGGCGGCAGCAATCGTCCCCCGCGTGGCCTGTCCGGACAGCCTGTGAGGCCCTTTAGACACGTTTTGGAGCCCTCTTAGGACCGTCCTGCCGTTCCCCCGGGCCGTTGCTACGGTTTCTGGGGCCTTCGTGGGGCGCCCGGAGGCCGTCGTGGAGCCTTTTGGAGAGTCTCTGGGGGTGCCAGAGGTCGATCTTGGAGGTTTACTGGGCGGTTGTGGGCCTCGTGAAAACCCAAGCAGCGAATGTGGTGAACATGTACGTTTTACTTGGGTAATGGGGCGGTTTTTGCTTCTGGAGGCCTGCTTGGAGCGCCTCGTGATTGCGTATGCAAACATCTTGGACGCCCATGGGGCTGTCTGGAGGCAATCTTGGGCGGTTTGGACCGAATCGTCCCCCGCGTGGGCCGTCCAGACAGCCTTTGGGAGCCCTCTTGGCCCGTTTTGGAGCCTTCTTGGGACCGTCCTGCGGCTTTCCTAAGCCGTTGCTATGGTTTCTGGAGCCGTCGTGGATCGCCCAGAAGCCATCTTGGAGCCTTCCTGGGAGCCTCTTCGGGTAACAGGGGTCGATCTTGGAGGTTCTTTGGGCCGTTGTGGGCCTCGTGACAGCCCAAGAAGCAAATGTGCTGAAAATGTACGTTTTACCTTTGGAATGGGACGGTTTTTGCTTCTGGAGGCCTTCTTGGAGCGCCTCGTGGTCGCGTTTTCAAACGTCTTGGACACCCATGGGGCCGTCTGGCGGCGATCTTGGGCGGTTTGGACCGAATCGTCCCCCGCGCGGGCCGTCCGGACAGCCTTTGGGGGCCCTCTTGCTCCGTTTTGGAGCCTTCTTGGGACGGTCCTGCGGCTTTCCTAAGCTGTTGCTATGGTTTCTGGGGCCTTCGTGGATCGCCTGGACGCCGTCTTGGAGCCTTTTTGGGAGCCTCTTGGGCTGGCGAGGGTCGATCTTGGAGGCTTCTTGTGCCGTTTTGCGCCGCGTGGAAGCCGACTGGGCGAATGTGGTGACCATGTACGTTTTCCCTAGGGAATGGGACGATTTTTGCTTCTGGAGGGCCTCTTTGGGGCGCCTCGTAATATTTTTTCAAACATCTTGGGGACTTATGGAACCGTGTGGAGGCAATCTTCGGCGTTTTGGGGCGATCTTTCGTCCATTCGTAGCTCTCTTGGACCGTTTTGGGAACCTTTGGAACCTTTTTGGCCCGTTTTGCTCGGAATATTTTCAATGTGTGTAGTATTTGGTATCAGTCATGATAATGACAATATGAATCATACTAATAATGATGATGTCGACATTCGTATCATTATTATTCTGATGATGACTGTGATTGTACGGACTGCTATTGTCATTACGGTTGTTCTGATATTATTTCTAGTGGTTTTATGATTATTATTTCAAATATTAGTATCGCTGTATCTATCAATACTATTTTCAGCATTTTAATGATCATTCACATTGTTAATGTTTTGGGTTCTGAGTGCTATCATTATTACGATCATTGTAGTTTGTCTTCTACAAGTTATTAGGGTATACGTCATTCTTATGAGTATGTTTGTTGTTGCTGCTGTTGTTGTGTTATCATTGTTCGTATTCGTATTTACTGTTGTTCTTGTTGTTGCTATGGTTGTTGCCATTCGTAGTATGTGTGTTGCCATACGTATTGTTGTTGCCCTAATATTAGTAGTACCATTATGATTACAATCATCATCATCATCATCATCATCATCATCATCATCATCATCATCATCATCATCACCATCACCATCACCATCACCATCACCATCACCATCACCATCACCATCACCATCACCATCACCCACAAATTTCAGCTGCGCCAGAAGCCTCCCGCACCCGAGGGTGCCCGCACCCACTTGACAAGGGGTGCGGCACCCCCCGCGCCGTCCAGCCTGGCGGTGCCAGTCTGAGCCGACGCGCGGGGCGCCAGGGATGCAAGTACCCCCAGGAGCGGGAGGGTGGGGCGAAAGCGCGCGCGCCGTCCGCCACGGCGGGACGCAAGCGCACATGCCTGCGAGATGCAAGCACCAATGCCTGCACATCGCACGACCCCGAGGCGCGCCGCGAACCGCCCCGACGCGATCCCCGCGGCGCGCCTGCACGGGGCGTTCGACGCAAAGCGAGCAGAAGAGCAGACTAGCCACGCGCGTGACGACGCACCCCCCTCGCGCGCGGGCCCTTCGCGCGGGGCCGCGCGCCGCGAGGCGCGTGCCGTCGCTCCCCCCCCCCCCCTCGCGCGCGCAGGCCCTTCGCGTGGGGCCGCGCGCCGCGAGGCACATGCTGACGCCCCCCCGCCTCGCGCGCGCGGGCCCTTCTCGTGGGGCCGCGCGCCGCGCGGCGCAGGAAAGCGGGAGGCGGCCCGCGCGCCCAGCTTGCCCGCCCGCGCGCGGGCCAGGCGCGGGCGCGAAATTTGTGCCCGCGCACAACGCAGCACAAGCGAGCGCGCGCGCTTTCGATGGCGTTGGGCGCCCACCACAAATTTCAGCTGCGCCAGAAGCCTCCCGCACCCGAGGGTGCCCGCACCCACTTGACAAGGGGTGCGGCACCCCCCGCGCCGTCCAGCCTGGCGGTGCCAGTCTGAGCCGACGCGCGGGGCGCCAGGGATGCAAGTACCCCCAGCCGATGCATGCTGGTGCACCGCGCAGCGGCGACGCGCGCGGCACGCGCACCCCTTGCGAAACGGGTGTTGCGTGCGGCGGCGCCGCGGTGTTGTGACACGCAGCGGCGGAGGCGTGCGCGCGAGGGCGTCGCGCGACGCCTGGGTCGCCATTGCCTAGGCAAGTTCGTCCTCGGACTCAGCTAGATGCGCCTCGACCACGGCGCCGAGTTCGAGTTGCGTCAAATCGAGGTACGACAGGAACGCGGGCGAGGACCATTCGCCCGCTTGAAGGATCTCGCGCAAGGTGCCTCCCCTCTGCTGGAGGTCCAGTGCGTGCCCGCGCCGCAGGTCGTGCGTGCGATAGAGCGCCGCGTCTTTGACGCCGAGCTGACCGAGGAGAAAGCGCAGCGTGCTCAGCGAGCTGGCCGCGCTAATGTCCGCGAACGGCCTGGTGCCCACGGGCAGGTCCGCGAACCATGCGCCGAGCGCGTGGACCGGGCACGTCTTGGTGCAGCGCGCGCACCAGCACGCTCGCTGCAGCACGGACCCGAATTGCTTGTTCTTGCGGCGCGCCAATTTGAGCTGCAGGAGGCCGTCGCACAGAATGAGGGAAGCCCCTGCGCCCTGACGAAAGGCGACGCCGTCGAACGAAATGCCCAGGGCCTCCGAGGGAAGGCGCAAGAGAAACACGTACGTGACAAGAAAGAGCTGCGCGAAAACGGCGGACTCGTGCCGCTCTTTTGCCAGATTTAGCAGCGCGCAAACTGCGTCCTCCCTGATGAATAGGGGCGCCCTGGGCAGGAAAGCGCCGCGCTTGCGAATCGCGCATTTGGCGCGGCGAAGGGGCGTGTCACGAAAAACGTCTACAGGGAGATCGCAAACCTGACAAGCCAGCTTGACGTGAGAGACATAATTGGAAAAGGTCTGGTCGGAGCGAAACAGCAGCGACCACGCGAGCAACCCGTCGGCAGACGGCGGCAGCTCGCGCCCGTGCAGCGCAAGAGCCTCGCGCGCGAACGCGATCCATGCTGCCACGCCGCTCTTGAAAGAGGCGATGGAGCGCGGGCATGCGCCCAGGAGGGCCGCTGCGCGCGCCGAAGACAGCCACTCAGCGACGCTCACTGGGCCTTCCTCGCTGTCAAGCCGCCGGCGAAGATAACGGAGCTCCGCGCGCGGGCCCCCGCCGCACTGTGGCGCGCGGGCCCCCTGCGCCTCCGCAATCCTTGTCTCGAGGAGCGCGTCAACGGCAATGCCCCCGGCGGCCTGCGCCCGCGCCGGTACCGGCCTCTGGACTTGCGCTGCCTCCTGCGCGCGCACGCGGGCGCGATGCAGCAGGGGCGCGGCGCGAAGTGCGCGAACCTGAAGGCTTGACGCGAGTGCGATAGCTTCCCGAATACAACGCTTTTGGCCGCCGTCGAGGTCCGCGCCCAGGAATTGGAAATCTTTGAATTTGGCCCCAGCGAGCGCGGACGGGCGCGACACGCTTTCGGCGGCGAGCGCCGCCGCGATCGCATCGAACCACGCCGCATCGTGCCTGCCTTGGCCCGCGGCTCTCTCCAGGAAGACACGCATGGAAGCGGCGTGCCCGGCCATTGCCGTTCCGACGGTCGGCGCGCGCCAAGCAATGCCTCTGCCGCCGAGCCCTGCTTGCCGAGCGCACGTGGAGCGGCTGCGCTACGCGCGACCTTCGCGGACGCAACACGAAAACGAATACAGCAACTTTCATGCGCGCGCGCGCCGACGCAAGACGATTTGGCGCGCAGGCCGAACTGTCGGCCGACGGACGCTCACGCGCGGCGCAGCGACACCCGCGCGGCCGAAAGAGATGCCCAGGCATCGGGCTTCCAGAATGCCTCGCAAAGACGCGGCAGCACGAAAGAAGCGCCGATCTCGCGAAGGAGCCAGTACTGCTCCCGCGACGGCAAATCGGCAACGTTTAGCTTCGAGGGGACGCGGTCGACGCGGAGCGAGACGCGCAATTGCGCCGCCTGCAGCCACAAAGAATTGATGAGACACGTATAGTCCCACTCTTTGGAAGCGCCTTTCCGCGTGGCAGCCTCGGCACCGACGTTGTCGGACCAGAGGCGCACGCGCCTGCCCGCGAGCGCGTTGCTGAATGTGGAAAGGCCAAACGCGATCGCAAGAAGCTCGAGGGACATAATCTGCGCATCGCCCCTTTGCTTGAAATGGCGCAGAACGCAATCGGGGGGGGCCCAATCGGAGTAGGAAGCCCGCCCGTCGAGGAAGAGCACAGCCGCGACGCGGGGCGGCGTGCTGCGCGCGTCGACAAAGAGCTGCGCTGCCTCGCGCTGATCTGGTGCCCAGACACGGGTCTCGCAGAGCTCCAGCGCTAAGACTTCTGCCCACCATTCGAGTGCGACGCGCAGCTGCTGCGGCACCACCACGCCGCACTGCTTCGAGTGGGCGAACAAGGGCCGGATGAGCGCGCGCCCGATGCGATGGAACATGCCCGAGCATGCCCACATCAGGGCGCCCGCAAGCTTTGCCGCGTCCCCTGGCCGCAAAACGCCCGAGGAGAGCGCGTCGCCAATGCGACCGCGCCACTTCTTGACCTTGTCGGGCGACGGAGTGCACGAGAAACCGCCGTGGTCTGCGCGGACCTGAAGGCCCAGGACGACAAGCGGCATGCCCGCGGCGACCTTGTCCGCCGCGATTGCAGAGGGGCCGAGGATGCAGCGCGCGAGGCGTACGATGCACTCGAGCGCACGCTCGGCGCATGCCGCGCGCTCGGCGCCAAAGAGGTCATCGACGAAACGCAGCATGGGAATGAACAGTAGGCGACGCACAAGGTGCGAAATGAGCGCGCCGACCCTTTCCCACGCATGCACGGACGCGACGGCGCCGAAGGGCATGGCTAGGTGCCCTGCCACATGGGCCACGCCCTGCGCGAGGAAAACGAAGAACAGGAACCGGCGATGCATCGGCATGGCGGGAAGCCTGCGGAAGGCCGAGTCAATGTCGGCTTTGTAGAACATGATGCGTTCGCGCGTGCCCTGCGCCACGCCCCTGGCGACGCGATACAGCGCATCGATGGACTCGGGGCGAAACTTTTCGCCTGCCGAGGTGCACCCGTTCACTTTCGCGCGAGTAAGATCGTCAACAGCCCGAACGCGTATGTCGCCATTGGGCCGCGTTTGCACAACCCCGAAGCGCGGCGACAAGACGTTTGCACTGAGGTCGGCCTGCACAGCCGCGACAGGCTGGGTCACGCGGTCCATGCGCGCTTCTTTGAAAGACTGCTGCAGCAACGTCGCCGAATGAGCGTCCTCTTTGAGGGACGCCAGCAACGCGCGGTTGGCTTGAGCGGCGCCCCCTAGCACGGTTGAGACCGGCTGCGCGTCGGGACGCTGCACGGGCACGCCGCTTCCCGAGACTGGGAGCGGGCCCACCGCTGGCGCGCCGCGGCGAAAGAATTCTATGCACGCGGCGTCCTGGAAATCGGTGCGAGCGGCGAGCGCCTCTATTAAAGGGCCGTTGACGCCAGTCGCCACCTTGCGCACGCCTGCATCGGCCCCTACATGCCAGCGGGCTACTTCGCCCGACACGTGCAGCGCCCGCGCCTCAGCTTCAATGTCGCAGATGAAGCGCTCGCGTTCGGCATTAATCTGGTCCGATTGGCGCGCGTTCACCCATTCCACCGCGGCCCAGACGTCTGCGCTGACGTCAACGGCTGGCTCGAAATCGACTTGCTCACGGCACGCGTCGTCGACGAATTGTAGCTTCCCCGCATCGTCGGCGTTCGCCTGGCGAGGCGCGCGAGCAGCCCAGTCGTTCGCCGCCTGCATGGCGGAGTTCGACATGCAACATTGCGGACCGCGCGATGCGCGCGGGGCCTGCGTCGAGGACGCGCCGCGAGACCGTGAGCGCCGCCGGGCTGGGGGAGCTGGCGGCGCAGGAACACGCCCCGACGGCGGCGTTGGTGGAGGCGGCGGCAGCCGCCCGCGCATTGCAAACAAACGCGACGAACAAAGTAGCCTCGATCGCGTCGGGTCGCAGCAAAAGCTGAACGGCGGACCTGAACGCGAGCGCGCGGAACGACCCGCGTGTGCCGCGGCCGCTGCAATATGACATGGCGCGCGAGCCGAACTGTCGGCCGTTTCATTGCCCGCGCAATTTCGGCGCGGACCGGCCCAAGCATCGCGCCGCATTGCTTTGCGTAGGTTGCGAAGAGTGAGAAGGCATCGCGCCGACTATTGTTCGGCTAAATTCGCATGCACCGCGCGCCGACAAGTGTTCGGCCCCCGCGCTGTCACTCTTGACACCGCGTGAGCCCGCGCGCCACCGCGTGCTCCGCGCGCCCGCGGCCCCCTTGCGCCCTGGAGCTGCGGCGCTATGGGCGGGCCCTCTTGACGGCCCTCGGGGGCGTGCGCGGCCTGCGATTCACCTCCCCGCCGCGATCCGCTGCGCCCCAGCTGTGCCCGTGGTAATCGCCCGCCGAGCCCCAGCTGTTCCAGCGCTTCCCCGACCATTGCGCGCTCTTGCCACCGCTCGCGGAGCCGTGGCCCTTCCCCGCGGCGGCTTTGCCCGTCGCCACCTGCGAACGCGCCGCGCGAAAGAATAGGTGGGGAGTGGGGGCTGCTGCCCCGCGCGAGCCGACGCGACGAGGGGGCCTGGGCGCTCTTGGTGCCGCCCTTTGCCGACGACTCAGCCGGCGCCGCCTTGGCTGCGGCTTCGTCGGCATCGTAAGCCTCCTCTGCGCGATTGAGAATGGCGGTGTCCACGCGCTTCGCCGCGCGATCTGCCTGCGCGCAACCGGCGCGGCCAACGCGGCGCGGAAACACATTCGCAAGAAAACGCGTGCGGGCCACGAAGGTCGGGTCGCCAGAGCGCGAGCGTTCCGCCCAATCTTTGCGGGCCTGCTCGTCATAATAGACCGCGAGCTGCACCCGCCGCTTGTTGCGGGCCGCCCCGAGGCCCACCGCCATGCAGACGTCGCGATGGGCTGCGGCCGCGGCGTAGCTCAGCTGGCCGGTGGCGTGGGCACCGACCGCGTAGCGACTCCACGCGAGGTGCCATTGGCTGAGCGTCGGCATGACGCGCTTGGGCGTCGCCTTCGCCCCCATGGCCTCGCGCGAGGAAATAGGCGCGGCGCGAGCGCACGCGACGGTGAGGCGCTGCGCCTGTGCTAAGTTTTTCAGGTCCTCCGAAAGCTTGGCTTCGTCTTCGTCGGCATCGCGAAGCGCCCCGGCGAGGTGCTGCGGCAGCCACCTGGCTAGCTTCACGTTGACGAAACCTTTTTCGATGCCGCGCTTCCGAACCTTGGCCACTTCGCTGGCAAGCTCATCCACGAGGTCGGAGCTGCGCCGCAAGTGTCGCGCGCAAGATGGCGCGCGCTCCCCGCCGTCGCAAGCCGCGCATCGCCTGGGCAGGAGGTCGCTGGGCAAGCCTTCGAGGCTCGCGGTCTTGAGCGTGGCACAAATGTCCACGTGGGCCGCCGCGGGCGCCTGCGACGCGACGTACGCGACGTCGCGCGGCGGCGGGCGCGCGCTGTCGCGTCGACAAGCCTCGTCCTTCTTTTGGAGAAACGCGAGGAGGGCGGCACTGGCGTCCCCGCTGGCCGATCCCGCGGCCGTCTGCAGCTCCTTCATATCACCCTGCGCGCGAGCGTGCACGCGCGCGCCGCTCGCGCTGCGCGGGAACGCCGGCCTTCTCGCGCCCGGCCAACTTGATGGCCGCGCGGACGCAGCGCTTCTTGCCGCCATCCAGATCGGCATTCTGGAAGCGGAAGTCCTCAAACTTGGCCCCGGCCAGCTCTGAGGGCACGGTGATGCTCTCGGCTGCCAGCGCCGCTGCGACCGAGTCGAACCAGGCGGCCTCCTGCGCGCCCGCCCCCTCGACGCGCTGGAGAAAAGCGCGAACAGTCTCCGGCGCGGCTTCGGCCATCGCGAAGCAGTGCGTTGCGCGCGCGCACAGCACAAGACTCAGCCGTTGCTGCGCTTGACGCTGACGGAAAGGTGACGCGACGACGCGAAGGGAGCGCCCACGCTGCGGCGCAGGCCGCATTGGCCGCGCGTGGCCGCTCTGGGCCGACGGACAATAAGCGCCCGTAAAATGCCAAGCCGTAGTGGCCTGCACCAGAGCCACTGAGCGCTGGGGCCGAATGGGCCCGCGCGTTTGTGAGGGCCGATTTGGCCCCGCACGGCCACTTGGGGCCGACGGGCAATATGCACCCGTGCGAAAGCAAGCCGTATTGGCCTGCAGCGGCGTATGAAGCCGGTTGGGTCCAGGAGCAGCCAGACGCTTGGGCCGACTGGGCCCGCGCACCTGCGAAAGCCGTATTGGGCCCGCATGGCCACGTGGGGCCAACGGACAATATGCGCCCGTATAATGACAAGCCGTATTGGCCTGCGCCGGAGCATTTGCGAGGGCCGTATTGGCCCCGCACGGCCACTCGGGGCCGACGGACAATATGCGCCCGTGCGAAAGCAAGCCGTATTGGCCTGCACCAGCGTTGGAAGCCGACTGGGTGCAAGAGCAGCCAACAGCTTGGGCCGACTGGGCTCGCACACCTGCGAAAGCCGTATTGGCCCCGCATGGCCACGTGGGGCCGACGGACAGTATGCGCCCGTATAATGACAAGCCGTATTGGCCTGCGCCGGAGCACTTGCGAGGGCCGTATTGGCCCCGCACGGCCACTTGGGGCCGACGGACAATATGCGCCCGTGCGATAGCAAGCCGTATTGGCCTGCACCGGCGTTGGAAGCCGATTGGGTGCAAGAGCGCCAACTGCATGGGCCGACTGGGCCCGCGCACCTGCGAAAGCCGCATTGGCCCCGCATGGCCACGTGGGGACGACGGACGATATGCGCCCGTGTGGGGACAAGCCGTATTGGCCTGCGCCAGCGAAGGAACCAAGAGGGCCCCAGAATTGCCAGACGAGGAGCAGGTGGCGCACACAACGCGCGAGAAGCCACGCGGGCAAGCGAGCGCGCGAGGAGACCAGCCGAGAGAACGCGCGAGGGCGGAGCCAGAGCGTGGGCCAGCCCACGCCAGAGGGAAGTCCTGACCTCGATCGAGCCAGCAAAACAGACGAGGGGATCTTGTCGAAGAGGAAGATGGATGTACCTGCGCCTGGCGGAGGAGGGAGCGAGGAAGGAACCTGCACAGGGAGAAGAGAGCGGCGACCGGCGCGCGCGCGCGGCGGCGAACGACAGGCCAGACCGCCCCGACACGGCGGCAAGAAGCCACGACGCGACGCCCACGACGCACCGAAGGACAGCCGCGACACGACCAGCCAGACGCCCCCGACAGGAAGCAAAGCAGCCAGGAGGGCAGCCACGACAGACGGCCACGACACGGCGACCAACAAGCCACGACAAGCAGCCAGGACACGACACGACAAGCAGCCACGACACGACGGGCAGCCACGACCGCGAAAGCGCGCGCGCCGTCCGCCACGGCGGGACGCAAGCGCACATGCCTGCGAGATGCAAGCACCAATGCCTGCACATCGCACGACCCCGAGGCGCGCCGCGAACCGCCCCGACGCGATCCCCGCGGCGCGCCTGCACGGGGCGTTCGACGCAAAGCGAGCAGAAGAGCAGACTAGCCACGCGCGTGACGACGCACCCCCCTCGCGCGCGGGCCCTTCGCGCGGGGCCGCGCGCCGCGAGGCGCGTGCCGTCGCTCCCCCCCCCCCCCTCGCGCGCGCAGGCCCTTCGCGTGGGGCCGCGCGCCGCGAGGCACATGCTGACGCCCCCCCCGCCTCGCGCGCGCGGGCCCTTCTCGTGGGGCCGCGCGCCGCGCGGCGCAGGAAAGCGGGAGGCGGCCCGCGCGCCCAGCTTGCCCGCCCGCGCGCGGGCCAGGCGCGGGCGCGAAATTTGTGCCCGCGCACAACGCAGCACAAGCGAGCGCGCGCGCTTTCGATGGCGTTGGGCGCCCGCATCATCATCGCTATCATCACCATTTTTTTACTTCAAACCATCAGGGCCATAACTCGCGTTATTCTGCCCCTCCACAAAAACACAATATTAATACTACTGTCCTCGCTCCCCCGACGACGTCCAGAAGATGTTCCGCGCCCCTCCGCGTATTTTTTTTAACGCGCAGGATTCCTAGGAGTTGGGTTTTCGCTTAATTTTTTCCCCAGTCAGAGCTTGCCTCTGTAGGGGTCCTAGCGCATTCATATGATTAGGTGAGGTTCGTCGCCGATTTCGGTGGCCGGCCTGGGTGCCCGGGTGCCTGGGTGCCTGGGCGCCCGGGGGTGCCCGGGTGCCGGGGTGCTCGGGGGTGCCTGGAGGTGCCAGGGGGTGCCCGAAGGTGCCCGGGGGTGCCCAGAGCTGCCCGGGGGTGCCCGGGTGCCCCGTAGCCCTAGAGCCCTTTAATTAGCCCTATAGCCCTATAGCCCTATAGCTCAATAGCCCTCATAGCCCTAATAGCCCTATAGCCCTATAGCCCTGTAGCCCTGTAGCCCTATAGCCCTATAGCCTTATTAGCCCTACAGCCTTATGGCCCTATAGCCCTATAGCCCTATAGCCCTATGTATAGCTCTATAGCCCTGTAGCCCTATAGCCCTACAGCCCTGTAGCCTTATAGCCCCAGAGACTTATAGCCCTACAGCCCTCTGCAGCCGTATAGCCTCATAGCCATATAGCCCTAGAAAGATCATGATTGTTTTTGTTCCTCTCAAAATGGTGCTCCCGCTGAAGCGCTGGCCTCATTTCGGGCTTTCGCTCGTTCCGAATCTGGCTCCCGCGGCAGCGCTGGCCTCATTTCCGCGCTTCTGCTCGTCCCGGATCGCTCCCGCGGCAGCGCTGGTCTCATTTCCGCGCTCCCGTTCGTTCCGAATCGTGCTCCTGCTGCTGCGGTGGCGTCATTATTTCCAGTGCCGTGCCACGGGATGCAATGCAATTGTATGTGGTGTTCCGCTGTGCGATGCCATGCCTTCAGCTGCAATGCTAGGAAATGCAGTGTTTGACTGCGCAATGCCACGCAAAGCTATGCCATGCTACGCTTTGAGCTTCAACACCATGCTATGCCATGTTTTGTTCTGTGCCGCTGTGCGATGCTATTCTTTGCGATGCAATGCTTTGTGATGCAATTCTTCACTACTCAACGCCAAGCCACTAAGACATACTACTCTCTGCCGTGCTCTTCTACTCCCTGCTATGCCGTGCTCTACCATGCATCACGCACTCTCTCGGAATCACTGCCCTGCTCGACATCCGACGGTGCGAATAGAGAGATCTACGCCATGGTAAGGGATGGGAGGTAGGGGTAGGACGTCAGATATGACGCGAGCGCACCTAGCTTGCCTCCCCCCCTCCCCCCCACCCCATAACGTAACGCTCCCTCCCTCAGTGCGTCCCCGGCACTGCCGCAGTGCGTCCAGCACCACAATCTGGGGGTGGGGGGGCGCTACGTTATGCCCCCTCCCGTAGCCCCCCCCCTCCCCCCCCCCAGAACGCCTGTTATGGCCGGGATTGAAAAAACGCGTTCGCGCTTGCGCTGCTGCTTGGCGGCGCACACAACGGGGGTGCGGCGCGCGCCAGTAGCGGCGGCCTTCTGAGGAGATGCGGGGGGGCGTCCTGAGAAGGCATGTGGCGTCTCAGAGGCCCTCAATCACCGAGCGCGTTCCACTACTCGCAAAGTGCCTACTTGCAAACATCCGAAAAACATGTGTTTTCCTCGATGTAAAATATCGCAGATCTCCCGCTGCGGATCCAGTCCATTTGCGACTAGTTACTTTGCGAGTAGTGGAACGCGCTTGTCAAATCAAAGCTTCTGAGGAGCTTTTGTTGTTGTTGTTGTTGTAATTGTTGTTGTTGTTGTTGTAATTGTTGTTGTGTTGTTGTTGTTGCTGTTGTTGCTGTTGTTGTTGTTGTTGTTGTTGTTGATGTTATTGTTGTTGTTGTTGTAATTGTTGTTGTTGTTGTTGTTGTTGTTGTTGTTGTTGTTGTTGTTGATGTTATTGTTGTTGTTGTTGTGGTTGTTATTATTATTGGTGCTGTTGTTGTTATTGTTGTTGTTGTGGTTGCTGTTGCTGTTGCTGCTGCTGTTGTTGTTGTTGTTGCTGCTGCTGTTGTTGTTGCTGTTGTTGTTGTTGTGGTGGTTGCTGTTGTTGTTGTTGTTGTGGTTGTTGTTGTGGCTGCTGTTGTTGTTGTTGTGGTTGTTGTCGTTGTTGTTGTTGTGGTTGTTGTTGTTGTTGTTGTTGTTGTTGTTATTGTTGTGGTTGTTGTCGTAGTTGTTGTTGTTGTTGTTGTTGTTGTTGTTGTTGTTGTTGTTGTTGTTGTTGTTGTTGTTGTTGCTGCTGTTGTTGATGTTGTTGTTGTTGTTGTTGTTGTTGTTGTTGTTGTTGTGGTTGTTGTTGCGGCTGTTGAGAAGACCCCCTGGCCCTTTGAAGAGGGCCTTGCCCTCTAAGAAGCTTCCCTCCTTCCTAGAAGGCCGCCCCCTCGCGCCGGCCCCCTGCGAGCGCCGCCGAGCGGGTGGCGCGACGGGTGAGGCGGGGGACCGCCCGCGCGCGGCAGGGCCCCTCTCGATGCGATCGACCCGATCGAATCGATTCGCCCTCCTCGCCCTCCTCCTCCTCCTCCTCCTCCTCCTCCTCGCCCTCCTCCTCCTCCTACTCCTCCTCCGCCCTCCTCCTCCTCCTCCTCCGCCTTTTCGTCCTCCTCCTCCTCGCCCTCCTCTTCGGCGCTCCGATCTCGACCGGCCCGATCCGATTCGTGTCCGAGAGTCCGACGATCCGATGCGCCCCGACGCTTGCAGGGCGCTGTGCATCCTGGCGCGGCCGATGCGATCCGACCTCGGCTCCCTGCCGGGGCGGCCCGCTCCGACGCACGTTCCCAGCCGCTTGGCCGATTCCGCGCCGTCTGCTCCTGTTTCTTTCTGCGCCCAGGGCCCTTCCCTTCTCGGAGTTCCGCCATGAGTGCTGGAGCACCCCTGCAGTGTTGGCCGCTGACGCTCATGACGTGTATTGGCCCTATGTGTGTGTGTGTGTGTGTGTGTGTGGTGGGGCCCCCTACGGGGAGTCTGCCGCCTGGAGGGGTGTGGGATTGAATATGGGAAGGCGTTGGCCCGCTCCAGCGTGAATTTGCCCGTGCTGCTGCAGAAGCGGGCTCTGGCGAGGACGCGGCAGTATAGGGGGCTCACGCTGCCGAAACGCCAAAGGATTTTTGCGTTAGTTATTCCCTTAAGGTCGTGTGTGTGTGGGGGGGGGGGAGGGGGAAGAAGCCGGTAGTTCGACGACATCCCGTTCCACCCGTATCGAGCTCAGCCTTCACAGCTGTAACCTTCAAGTGTGTGTTGCCCTGTTCAGTTCCACTGGCGGCTCGCGAGCTCGTGTCGGCCCTCATCACGTTGCCCGCGTCGCACCGAAGGACTTTGGTGCATGCGCACAGGTTGGCGCCAACGCGGGTTCTGAGGATCATCAGAATCGGGCCGCTGCCCTCGTCCTGTTTGCTACGGCGCCTTTCAGTGCGCCGCCTTGCTACACTGTGCCGCACAGCTGCCCTGTGCCTGCCCGACCGATCTTCGCGAGCGCCAGGTCCGCGACAAAGTGATGAGGTGCAGGGGCGGGGGCTCGAGCGTCAGCGTTAAGTCGGGCATGTCCCTCTGCAGGAGGAACTCTCAAGAAGCATAACAATAGTCAGATGCCTTTTTTGTTGAGTGTGTGTGTTGTTGTTGTTGTTGTTGTTGTTGTTGTTGTTGTTGTTGTTGTTGTTGTTGTTGTTGTTGTTGTTGTTGAACATTATTACTTCTAAAGAATAATTATTGTTGGGACCCCTGGTGCACGACCCCCCCGCCGCGCCTAGGCCGCAGCCTCATTTTCATCATTTTCGTGAGGAAGTCTCAGGCAAAACGGGTTGGTCCGGATCCGGTTGTGTTGTTACGATCGGTTTTCCCTTGCAAAAAATAAGCTAAAGTGGACATTTCTTGTTCTAACATAACCAAACTTCAAGAATCCCTTGCAAAAAATAAGGTAAAGTGGACATTCGCGCGCGCAAGACGAAATCCTTCCAAAACCTTAGTTTTCGTAGCGATTTTAACATAAAAACATCAAAAAACCAATGGTTTTTCAAAACAAAATTGTCAAAATTTCATCCCGCGCGCTCTTGCGGATTCGTAGGAAACCCAACACTTTTTAAACATTTCTGTCAAACGGGCTTTTGCGAGCAACTTTTTCGAACTTCTGCAACAACGGTTGCGCACCTGCCAGGGCCATCATCCCTGTCAAATAATACCATGCGGGACACATTCGTTTTTTCTTCGCGCGCGCACGCCGTCGTCGTCGGCCGCGGGGCCCTGAATAGTAGCCACGGTCGTCCGCATGCCACGAAGTGAAGTGTCCGAACGTCATAGGGCGGGAAGCTGGGTGTGGGTGGTGGCGAAGAGTCGTTTGGAAATTTGGTAGAGCTTGAACCGGCCCCCCCACAAAGTGGGGGTATTGCCCGCCTCCTATGAAAACCCTGGCACTGGTGAGAACGGAGTGTCCCCACGTGCTAGTAATTGTTGTTGTTGTTGTTGTTGTTGTCGTCGTCGTCGTCGTCGTCGTCGTCGTCGTCGTCGTCGTCGTCGTCGTTGTTGTTGTTGTTGTTGTTGTTGTTGTTGTTGTTGTTGTTGTTGTTGTTGTTGCTGCGTTTTTTTTTTTTTTTTTTTTGTTCTTCTTCTTTTTTTTGTTTTTTGTTTTTTGGTTTATGGTTCTTCCAGAATCCGCTCGTAGGAGGACGTGCCCGACCTAACGTCAGCGCGTGGCGGCAGCAGAGAAAATGATACGTATTATACATGTGCATGTGTATATACAGAGGGAAAGAAAACTATATTCATAGAGAGAGGGAGAGAGGGAGAGGGTGAGGGATAGGGAAAAGGATCACGAGACGGAAGGGGAGAGGGAAGGCTTTCAAGCGAGGGCGGGGCTCAAAGTGAGAAGCCAATGCGCACGCGCGCGGGCGAGACGGATGTAGACATGGGCGCGCGAGGGGTATGGTACCGCTACGGTTTTAGTATCCCTACGGTTTGGTACCCCACCCCACCCGGATTTAGTACCCCTACGGTTTTACTCCCCCACCCCACCCGGATTTGGACCCCCTACGCTTTTGGTGCCCCGTATGGTCCTGCCGAGCAGCGGGGAGGCTCCCTCCGCGCGCTCCCGCGGGGGCTCGTGCCTGCAGCTCCTCGGGGGCCTGTTCAGGATGGCTGTGTGTGTGTGTGTATATATATATAGTTTTGTATGAGGCTTCCCTCCCGTGGCCTTCCCTTGCCGCTGGCCTCCCGTCGTGGTCTCTCGCTCGTCGGCTCGGTGTTGCTGCCGTGCCCACCCTGGCCGCGCTGGTGGGATTGGCCTCGCGTGGAGAAAGGGTTGGGCACATCACGAATACGAGGCCGTCGTAGGTGAGTCGCGATCCTCCCAGGGTAAGGCGAACAAGCCGACTTGATGTCGGGTGGTCACTGTGCTTGTGAGCTCGGTCTCACAATCATGCTACGGGCTGGGCGTGCTTCGCTGTGAGGCGCCGATGTCTGACCCGACATCTTTACACACTGCTCCAGGACCCTCTGTCCCTGTCCACAATCTTAGCTGCTGCTACCGCCTTGCTTGGTGTTCCAACAGCCTGTAAGGTGCTCGCCAAGACCCAAGCCTTTTCATGTCAGAGGCCCTGGGGGGCTGGGAGGCTTCCGGCAGACGCTGGAGTGGGACGACCTTGAGGTTTTGTGGGGTCATCCTGAGCGCATCTGCTGGAAGGACGGCTCTGTGCATCGCTCCTTGCCTCCAGGAGTGGAGAGGAACATTCTGAGGGTAGTGGTGATCATTTGATGAGGGGGGCTGAGGGAAGGGACGGAGTGAGGGAATGGGGACAGGGATTGGTGGAGGGCGTGAGATAGAGGGAGTGGTGTAGGACCGGGGGGATGGACATGGGGGTCGGGCAAGGAGGGAGCGAGGGATAGCGGGAAGAGAGAATGAAGTAGGGATCGACGAAGAAAAACGTCATAAGTTTTGGCGCTCCGCGCGGATTTCTTGGATCCGCACTGGGGCCCCCTGGCGGCGCCACCGGTGCCGTTCTTGGCGCGCTCCGCGCGCCAGGGACGGGTTCTAGCCCAGGTCCAAGAAGTCCGCGCGGACTTCCAAAAAGTTATGTTTATGCCGTGTTTGCTTCCTTTCGTTGGGAGGATGAGAACGTGGGACAGTAGGGATCCCTGGTGAGTCTTGGGGCCTGGCGGCCGCGGCCGGCGGGATCGCTTCCGTCGTCGCTCGTCGAGGCCGCGAGGAAGGGCGCGGGGGACCTCCCTGGGAGTCTCGTGGCCTGGCGGCCATGGCATGCTGGGCGGGTGAGCGTGTCGGAGTTTCGTGTCCACCCCGAACAAGAAACTCTGAACACCTCCAGCCGTTTGCGATTCGCTTCGCAGTCGTGCTGCGGCTCGCTTTTCTGATTCACCGTCAGGCGCTCTGTCTTTATGTTGTTCGCGAGGTTTACGCGATTCCTCCGACCCCCAGAAGAGGTGGGGATTCCACGATCAAGGCGTCGTGGGCTTCTCGGACACTACCTGGGGACTCTTGTGGGTGTCTTGGGAGCTGTTCGGGGGCCTGGTGTAGCCTCTTGGAGGCAATTTTGAAACGTCTTGGGGGCCGTTTTGCTGCCTTTTTTTTGCCTCTTGGGGGCCTCTTGGGGCTTATTGGGGTCCTCTTTTGGGCCGTTTGGGGGCTTCTTGGGGCCTTTGAGGGGCATCCTGGGGCGGAAAAATGATTTACGGTTCGTGGTCTTCCTTTTGGCCTCTCTTGGGGCCTTCTTGGCGCGATCTTTGGCCGTATGGGGCCCCTCGTTTGGCCGTCTTGGAACCCTATTGGGCCGTCCTGAGGCCCTCTTGGGGCCTCTTGGGCAGTTTTAGGGCGGTCTACGGGGCCTCTTGGGCCGCCTAGGAGCGTCGGAAGTTCGAGAAGACGACTACCCTAGAACCATGGAACAAAAAATCATTGATTTGCGTCTTCGGGGGCCTCTGGGGAATGCTCTTGGGCCTTTCTTGGGGCGTCTCGACGGCGTCTTGGAGCGTCTTGGAGCCATCGTGGGCGTCTTGGGCCAATCGTTCGGCGATTCGGGACCGTCTTGGAGCGACTTTGGGGCCACGGAAAGGAAGACCTGGAAGCTTTGGAGTCTCCAGGGGTGCGCCAGGGGGCCTGGACACCCACCCCGGGAGCCCGGATGCCCCTTCCTGCCCTTCTCTGGGAGAGGGGGACAGCCAATCATCTCAATTTTAAGTCGGTGGCGCGGAGGGACCTCACGCGCGGTCTGCAGGTGGAGGTGCCAATAGCGAGCGAAAACTTAGTCGGACGCGCCATGATGAAGTAATCCAGTCACGGCCATGCAGATGGGTGGTGAAAACTTCAATCATCTCACACGCCTTCTCACCCTCAGCACGCGGGTGTCGGCGGGTTTTGTCCCAAGGAGTACCAACTGCGCACTCATCTGCCCGCGCGTCCTGCCGGAAGGCTTGCGAAGTGACGGCAGTGCTGCCAAGGGCTGGCGCATGGCTTCTGTTCTGCCACCACCCTGTGGGGTGGGTAAGAACTGGCTGCCAGGATCGGCTCGAGAGCTCGGGGGTCCACGACATGGGCAGATGGTGACGTCGGAGATCCGGGGAGAGCCCAATCTTGTCCGGGGAGCGGCGCAAGGGGCGCGAGGGCACGTCGGCGCGCTCCGCGTTCTCTCCGCAGCGCTGGACGCGAAGTCGCGTGGTCTGGGTGAAGCCGGCAGGGCCCACTTCGATTCGACCAGTCTGGCCCGATACCGCTGTCGCCCGGCCCGATCCGCTTCGGTCTCGACGTTTCCGGGGGCGATCCGGTGTGGCCTTCTGCTCGCGCGGCGCCGTCGTGCAGCCTGGCGTGTCCGATCGGATGCAGCTCCAACTCTGTGAGGATGCAGCCCGATCCTGCGCATACTTCGATGCGATCCGACTTCCCGAGTCGATGCTGACCGACTCTGCGCTGGCTGGGTCTGGTGTCCGCAGAAGGGAGAGGCACCGCGTTCAACAATGGGACTCTGACGTCCTCAAGCTCCGCCCCCGCTCCTGTCGACGTCCGTCGGGGCCACGGTGTTTGCTGAGCGGCCTTGCCGAGCTGCCTTGCTGGTGATGTACGGAGCGAGGTGCATCAGTGAGCGGGAGGTTGAACGCGGTTTTGTGCACGCGGGATCGCAGATGGTCTACATGTACATGTCCTTTGTCGCTCAGGAAGTGGAGTGCGGGGAGAGGGAGAGGGGGGTGCAGGTGGGCGAGGGAGAGAGGGAGGGAGATGGGAGAGGCAAGGGATAGGTGTAGAGGGAGGGGATGAAGGGGAGGGGACACTTAGAGAGAGGGAGAGAGAGGTGGGCGAAGGGGTTATGAGGCAGGAGTGAGTGACAGGGGAAGGATGGGAGGAGAGCGAGGGCGATGGGGATAGGGGGGAGGGAGGAGGGAGGAGGGAGGAGGGAGGAGGGACGAGGAGGCAGAGGGATACGAGCAGCTTGCCCAGCGAGGATGTCAAGAGGGACAAGGACGACGGGTGCGTCATCGCGATCTTCAACGGCAAGGATCTAGGCTTCCCAGATGGGGTCCGAGTAGATGGAGTCGGAGGATCGCGCCGCGTCGCAGATGCTTCGGAGATGCAGCACGACGTGGAATACGATTTCCTCCACTCCGACGTCGCCGCTGATACGCTGGCGATTCATCGGTGATGCATCGACGATGCGGCGTGATCCTCGGACCCCACCTGCTCCGACCCCATCAGGGAGGCCTCAAGAGGACTCGAGTAGAGGATCGACTACATAATCGATTTACCCCAAACTTGATTTTCTCGTCTGGTCCTACGTGGAATGTTCGTAGATCTACGAATATTCTACGCACGCCTCATGCAGTGGGATGAACAACCCAAATTTTGTGGAAGATCACTTGTTGACGCTTCGCGAATCCCCACCAGCCCATCCAGAAACGATGCCCAGAGGAATTGCCCGGATCAGGGAAGTGGGCAGCACACAGCGGAAGCTATTATGAGACATCTTGGGATATCTTGAGCCATTTTGGAGGTCATCTTGGGCTCTCCCAGGCGCTCTTGGAGTCATCTGAATCAGTGCTCCCCGCCAAGAGGCCAACATGTGGCTAAAACCTTAGTGAAATCAATGATTTGGCATTCTCGCCGAGGCCTCTTGGAGCATCTTGTGTGCCTCTGCGGGGTCTCTTGGGGCCTCTTGGGGGTCTCTTGGGGGCATCCTGGGGGCATCTTGGGGGCCTCTTGGGGCCATCTTGGGGTCATCTTGGGACCTCCTGGGCGCTTCTTGGGGCCTGGAAGAGATCGATCAAACAAGAGGGGAGTATGAATTGAAGCAGTTTTTGGGCGTCTGGGGTCCTTTTAGACGCCATCGGGGCGCTCTGGGGGGCATCTTGGAGCACATCTATCAAAGAAGAGCAGAGCTTTAATTAGCGTTGCCCCTCCAGAGCAGAGCTTTAATTAGCGTTGCCCCTCCAGACTGTCTAAAATCGCTTCCTGGACCCCTCTTGGATCGCTCTTGGAGCGCTCTTGGACGCTGTTGAGGCAGTCTTGAGGCTCTCTTGGGCCCCTGTTGGGGCCCAGTTGGGACATCTTGGCGCCATCTTGAGGCCTCGGATGGGCTTCGGAAGCGAAAAAGTGAGAACACCAAAAGCATTGGTTTTCCCCAGGGTTTTGAAGCATTTCGGCCTTTTGAGGGCACTCTAATGATGCTCTTGTGGGCACTTGGAACCATCTTGGAGCGGTCTTGGAACGTGTTGGAGCGTCTTCTGAACCATCTTCAGGCATCTTGCGCTATCTTGAGCCATCTTGGAGGCGATCTTGGGCTCTCTGAGGCCCTCTTGGAGCCGTCCTGGGCCATCTTGGACGCTCTGACCGCTCCCCGCCCCTCCTGTCCAGGTCAGTGGGGAGGGGGTAGGGGGAGGGGTAAACCCCTCCCCGAAGGGGAAGAGGGAGGGGTGGAAGAGGAAACGCCCTAAACCACCGACGCCCAGAGGGCTGGTGGGATTCTGCAGAGTCGATCCCCTGCTCCAAGGACTGCTTCAAGGAGCCCGACGGCCACTTCGTCCACCCCTCGGTCAACGTTGCCAAGGCAGCGCAGGCCCCGCCTCCCCGTTCCGCGCCCCGCCTTCTCCCGCTTCTCGCGCCGCCCTCGGCGTCCCCTCCGCCGCCGCGCGCTGCTCCTGCCGCTGCGGTCTCGTCCCTGCTGCTTGTCGTTTTGGTCGGGAGCGGCAAAGAGGGGGGTGATGACTAGGGGGGGGGTGGATCTCATGGCGGGGGCCATGATATCTCCCCAGATTTCATGGCGCCCCTTCTTGTTTCAATATGTCCCTGGCCCCCCCGCTGGGCCGCGCACATGCCGCCGGCCATGATGTGCACCCCCCCCTCTTGGACACCCCCCTCTTGGCCGCTCCCGATTTGGTCGGTCCCGATCGACCTCAGGAGGCGCAGCTGGGCGATCAAAGCACGTCGATGCTGCTGTTGTCAGTCTTGGGCTCACGTTTCGCGTTTCGCCTCTTGCGGGAGTTCTCTGAGCCAGCCTGGCCACAGACCATGTGCATGCAGAAAGGGTATGGGAGCACTGCTCAGACACGTGCGCAAGAAGTCATGATGGAGAACATCCAGGCCCCGGCCCTCCATACGTTTCAGCCCTGGTTTCTGTGTTTGGGGACGCCTTCCGAGACAAGGGCCCGGAGGAGTGCTCCACTGATGACGCCTCGAGTCCCGGTGCTTTTGCTAGGACGTGTCTGTTCGCCCTCGGCGCCTCCCGTCTTTCGAGCTCTCGCGTGGCTGCGGTGTTTGGGCCCCCTTCGGTCCCTGTCGCCGCACTGTGGCTCTGTTGTTGGGGAGCCGAGGCCGGGCGTCTGTCCGCGTCCAAGTGCAGGTCGCCCTTGCTCGTGGTCGCCGTCGCTCGTCGTCGTCGTCGTCGTCGTCGTCGTCGTCGCCGTCGTCGTCGTCGTTGTGGTCGTCGTCGTCGTCGTCGTCGGCGTCGTCATCTTCGTCGTCGTCGTCGTTGTCGTCGTCGTTGTCGTTGTGGTTGGTTGTGGTTGTGGTTGCTGTTGCTGTTGCTGTTGCTGTTGTTGTTGTTGTTGTTGTTGTTGTTGTTGTTGTTGTTGTTGTTGTTGTTGTTGTTGTTGTTGTTGTTGAACATTATTACTTCTAAAGAATAATTATTGTTGGGACCCCTGGTGCACGACCCCCCGCCGCGCCTAGGCCGCAGCCTCATTTTCATCATTTTCGTGAGGAAGTCTCAGGCAAAACGGGTTGGTCCGGATCCGGTTGTGTTGTTACGATCGGTTTTCCCTTGCAAAAAATAAGCTAAAGTGGACATTTCTTGTTCTAACATAACCAAACTTCAAGAATCCCTTGCAAAAAATAAGGTAAAGTGGACATTCGCGCGCGCAAGACGAAATCCTTCCAAAACCTTAGTTTTCGTAGCGATTTTAACATAAAAACATCAAAAAACCAATGGTTTTTCAAAAAAAAAATGTCAAAATTTCATCCCGCGCGCTCTTGCGGATTCGTAGGAAACCCAACACTTTTTAAACATTTCTGTCAAACGGGCTTTTGCGAGCAACTTTTTCGAACTTCTGCAACAACGGTTGCGCACCTGCCAGGGCCATCATCCCTGTCAAATAATACCATGCGGGACACATTCGTTTTTTCTTCGCGCGCGCACGCCGTCGTCGTCGGCCGCGGGGCCCTGAATAGTAGCCACGGTCGTCCGCATGCCACGAAGTGAAGTGTCCGAACGTCATAGGGCGGGAAGCTGGGTGTGGGTGGTGGCGAAGAGTCGTTTGGAAATTTGGTAGAGCTTGAACCGGCCCCCCCACAAAGTGGGGGTATTGCCCGCCTCCTATGAAAACCCTGGCACTGGTGAGAACGGTGTGTCCCCACGTGCTAGTAATTGTGCTGTTGTTGTTGTTGTAGTTGTTGTTGTTGTTGTTGTTGTTGTTGTTGTTGTTGTTGTTGTTGTTGTTGTTGAACTCTCATTCTTGAAGAATAATTATTGTTGATCCCCCCTCACCGGTGCATATTGATTTTTTCAATTGAAGTGCCCCCCCCGGGGCTCGCATTTTGTTTTTTGTCAAGGAAGGTCTTCCTGCTCAAACTGGCCCCTTGCCCCCCGGACTACAACAACAACGGCTCCCGCCTGAGACTTCCTTACAATTTAGCCAGGACCCCCGCTCTCGCCCGAGACTTCCTCGCATTTTATTCAGGAATCGCGCTTTCGCTTGGGACTTCCTTACAATTTATTCAGGAATCGCTTTCCCGGCGCTCTGGAGTCGCGCTTTCGCTGGAGACTTGCTTGCAATTTACCATAGAATAGCGCCCTTGCGTTGGATTTTCTTGCAGTTTACTCAAGCGCCGCGCTCCCGACACCCAGGCACCCAGGAGTCGCGCTCACGCTTAGGATTCCTTCACAGATTACCTAGGATCTCGCTGCCCTTCGTGGCCCCGTTGCAGCCCTTCGTGGCCCCCTCGCTTTGTTTCGTGGCCCCGCTGCAGCCCTTCGTGGCCCCCTCGCTGCCCTTCGTGGCCCCGTTGCAGCTTCTCGTGGCCTTCTCGCTGCCCTTCGTGGCCCCGCTGCAGCCCTTCGTGGCCCCCTCGCTTTGTTTCGTGGCCCCGTTGCAACCCTTCGTGGCCCCCTCGCTGCCCTTCGTGGCCCCGTCGCAGCCCTTCGTGGCCCCGTTGCAACCCTTCGTGGCCCCCTCGCTGCCCTTCGTGGCCCCGTTGCGGCCCTTCGTGGCCCCCTCGCTGCCCTTCGTGGCCCCATATATGTATGCCCTTCGTGGCCTCCGCTCGTTCGCGCCCGTGGTTGCCCCATATGCATGCCCTTCGTGGCCCCGCTGTCGCCCTTCGTGGCCCCCTCGCTGCCCGTTCTGCCCCGTGGCCCCGTTCTTGCCCTCCGCGGCCCAATATACGTATGCCCTTCGTGGCCCCCGCTCGTTCGCGCCGGTTTTGGCCCCATGTGCATGCCCTTCGTGGCCCCGCTGTCGCCGTTGCGGCCCTTCGTGGCCCCCTCGCAGCCCTTCGTGGCCCCGTTGCAACCCTTCGTGGCCCCCTCGCTGCCCTTCGTGGCCCCGTTGCGGCCCTTCGTGGCCCCCTCGCTGCCCTTCGTGGCCCCATATATGTATGCCCTTCGTGGCCCCCGCTCGTTCGCGCCCGTGGTTGCCCCATGTGCATGCCCTTCGTGGCCCCGCTGTCGCCGTGTGTGGCCCCCTCACTGTCCTACGTGGCCCAATTGCTACCTTCAGTGGCCCCATCGTTGCCTTCTGTGGCCCCGCATTATCTGCCTTTCGTGGCCCCCGCTCGTTCGCGCTCTTCGTGGCCCCATACGCATTCCCTTCGTGTCCCCGCTGTCGCCCTTCGTGGCCTACTTCGTGTCCTTCGTGGCCCTGCTGTCGTTCTCTCTCGCTCTCGCTTTCGCTCGTCGTCGTCGCGTCGTCGTCGTCGTCGTCGTCGTCGTCGTCGTCGTCGTCGTCGTCGTCGTCGCCGTCGTCGTCGACGTCGTCGTCGTCGTCGTCCTCGTCGTGGTCGGTCCCCTGTCCGTCCCTCTGGGGGTCGGGTCGACGGTCCGCGGCCGCCCCGCCGATCAGCGCTGCCGCTGGCCAGGCCGACGGTCCGCGGCCGCCCCGCCGCTTGCCGGGGCCCGGCCTGCAGGGAAGAAAGGTATACCCCCCAAAAGGGGTTCGATCGAAGACGGAGAGGGCGGGTATCGAAGGTTTGGGAAATACGCGTTATTGGGCACTCGAGCAGATAAGGGCGAACAGTCTTAACATGATTGTTGTTGTTGTCGCTGTTGTTGTTGTGTCGTTGTTGTTGTTGTTGTTGTTGTTGTTGTTGTTGTTGATGAACATTATTACTTCTAAAGAATAATTGTTGTTGGGACCCCTGGTGCACGGCCCCCCCGCCGCGCCTAGGCCGCAGCCACATTTTCATCATTTTCGTGAGGAAGTCTCAGGCAAAACGGGTTGGTCCGGATCCGGTTGTTTTGTTCCCCCCCGCTTTCCCTTGCAAAAAACAATATAAAATGACATTTCTTGTTCTAACATCAAATTTCAAGAATCCCTTGCAAAAAATAAGGTAAAGTGGACATTCGCGCGCGCAAGACGAAATCCTTCCAAAACCTTAGTTTTCGTAGCGATTTTAACATAAAAACATCAAAAAACCAATGGTTATTTCATATAAAAAAATATTAAATATATAAAAAAAAAAATCATCCCGCGCGCTCTTGCGGATTCGTAGGAAACCCAACACTTTTTAAACATTTCTGTCAAACGGGCTTTTGCGAGCAACTTTTTCGAACTTCTGCAACAACGGTTGCGCACCTGCCAGGGCCATCATCCCTGTCAAATAATACCATGCGGGACACATTCGTTTTTTCTTCGCGCGCGCACGCCGTCGTCGTCGGCCGCGGGGCCCTGAATAGTAGCCACGGTCGTCCGCATGCCACGAAGTGAAGTGTCCGAACGTCATAGGGCGGGAAGCTGGGTGTGGGTGGTGGCGAAGAGTCGTTTGGAAATTTGGTAGAGCTTGAACCGGCCCCCCCACAAAGTGGGGGTATTGCCCGCCTCCTATGAAAACCCTGGCACTGGTGAGAACGGAGTGTCCCCACGTGCTAGTAATTGTTGTTGTTGTTGTTGTTGTTGTTGTTGTTGTTGTTGTTGTTGTTGTTGTTGTTGTTGTTGGGGTTGTTGTTGTTGTTGTTGTTGAACTCTCATTTCTGAAGAATAATTATAGTTGACCCCCCCGTTTGGTGCACATTGTTTTTTGATTGAAGTGCCCCCCCCGGGGCTCGCACTTTTTTATAGGAAAAGTCTTGAAGGTCAAACTGCGTTGTTGGCCCCTGGTTTACATCGACAGCGGCTCCCGCCTGACACTTCCTCACAGTTTATTGAAGAATCGCGCTTTCCCTTAGGACTTCCTTGCAATTTACCACTGGCTCGCGGCTCCCGCTTGATACTTTCTGACACTGTATTGAAGACTCGCGCTCTCGCTTGGGACTTCCTCGCAACTTACCACCGAGTTGCGGCTCCCGCCTGACACTCAGGAATCGCGCTCCCGCTACATATTGCATGGCGGTTCAAACAGAGTTTACGCTTCAATGACCCGCCCGCTCGACCCGCCCGTCTGGGCCTGCCCGACCAGCCCGTTAGGGACTGCAGTCGCCGCTCGCTGCCCGTCGCCCGCCTTCGATGCCCCTCGCTGCCCGTGCTGGTTCCGCTGTCGCCTTTGCTCGCTGCCCTTCGTGGCCCCGTTGCTGCCCTCACTGTGCCCGTCGCTGCCCACTGTGGCCCCGCATTCTATGCCCTTCGTGGCCCCCGCTCGCCGCCCGTCGTGGCCCCATACGCATGCCCTTCGTAGTCCCGCTGTCGCCCTTCGTACCCTTCTCGCTGCCCTTCGTGGCCCTTTTGCTGCCCTCAGTGGCCCCGCTGTCGCCCTTTGTGGCCCCATATACGAATGCCCTGCGTGGCCCCCGCTCGTTCGCGCCCGTCGTGGCCCCATATGCATGCCCTTCGTGGCTCCGCTGTCGCCCTTCGTGGCCCCCTCTCTGGCCTTCGTGGCCCCGTTTCTGCCCTCAGCTTCCTTGTCGCTGCCCTCTGTGGCCCTGGATTAATTACCCTTCGTGGCCCCAGCTCGCTCGCGCCCTTCGTGGTCCCATACGCATGCGTTTCGTCGCCCCGCCGTCGCCATTCGTGGCCGCCTCGCTGCCCTTCGTGGCCCACTTTCTGCGCTCAGTGGCCCCGCTGTCGCCCTTTCTGGCCCCATGTATGCATGCCCTTCGTGGCCCCCGCTCGTTCGCGCCCGTCGTGGCCCCATATGCATGCCCTTCGTGGCCCCACTGTCGCTCTTCGTGGCCCCCTCTCTGCCCTTCGTGGCTCCGTTTCAGCCTTCAGCGGCTCCGTCGCTGCCCTCTGCGGCTCCCTATACGTATGCCCTTCGGGGCCCCCGCTCGTTCGCGCCCGTCGTGGCCCGCGCCAACAACTGCTCCTGCCTGATAGTTCCTCACAATTTATTGAAGAATCGCGCTCTCGCTTGGACTTCCTTGCAATTTACCACCGAATCGCGGCTCCCGCCTGATACTTCCTCACAGTTTATTTGCAAATCGCGCTCTCGCTTTGGACTTCCTCGCTACCCTTCGCATGCCCTTCGTATCCCCGCTGTCGCCCTTCGTGGCCCTCTCGCTGTCCTTCGTGGCCCCTTTGCTGCCCTCAGTGGTCCCGCTGTCGCCCTTTGTGGCCCCATATACGAATGCCCTGCGTGGCCCCGCTGTCGCCCTTTCTGGCCCCATCTATGTATGCCCTTTGTGGCCCCCGCTCGCTCGCGCCCGTCGTGGCTCCATATGCATGCCATTCGTGGCCCCGCTGTCGCCCTTCGTGGCCCGCTCGCTCGCGCCCTTCGTGGTTCCATGCGCATGCGTTTCGTCGCCCCGCTGTCGCCATTCGTGGACCCCTCGCTGCCCATCGTGTCCCCGTTTCTGCCCTCAGCGGCCCCGTCGCTGCCTTCTGTGGCCCCGGATTAAATGCCCTTCGTGGCCCCCGCTCGCTCGCGCCCGTCGTGGCCCCCTCGGTGCCCTTCGTGGCCCACTTTCTGCGCTCAGTGGCCCCGCTGTCGCCTTTTCTGGCCCCATATATGTATGCCCTTCGTGGCCCCCGCTCGTTCGCGCTTGTCGTGGCCCCATATGCATGCCCTTCGTGGCCCCACTGTCGATTTTCGTGGCCCCCTTTCTGCCCTTCGTGGCTCCGTTTCTGCCCTCAGCGGCTCCGTCGTTGCCCTCTACAGCCCCCTATACGTATGCCCTTCGGGGCCCCCGCTCGTTCGCGCCCGTCGTGGCCCGCGCCAACACCGGCTCCCGCCTGATATTTCCATTGAAGAATCGCGCTCTCTTTTGGGACTTCTTGCAATTTACCACCGAATCGCGGCTCCCGCCTGATACTTCCTCACAGTTTATTGGAGAATCGCGCTCTCGCTTTGGACTTCCTTGCAACCATACGCATGCCCTTCGTAGCCCCGCTGTCGCCCTTCGTGGCCCTCTCGCTGTCCTTCGTGGCCCCTTTGCTGCCCTCAGTGGCCCCGCTGTCGCCCTTTGTGGCCTCATATACGAATGCCCTGCGTGGCCCCCTCTCGCTCGCGCCCGTCGTGGTCCTATATGTATGCCCTTCGTGGCACCGCTGTCGCCTTTCGTGGCCCCCTCTTTGCCCTTCGTGGCCCCGTTTCTGCCCTCAGCGGCCCTGTCGCTGCCCTCTGTGGCCCCGGATCAAATGCCCTTCGTGGCCCCCGCTCGCTCGCGCCCGCCGTGGCCCCCTCTTTGCCCTTCGTGGCCCACTTTCTGCTCTCAGTGGCCCCGCTGTCGCTCTTTCTGCCCCCATATATGTATGCCCTTTGTGGCCCCCGCTCGTTCGCGCTTGTCGTGGCCCCATATGCATGCCCTTCGTGGCCCCGCTGTCGCCCTTCGTGGCCCCCTCTTTGCCCTTCGTGGCCCCGTTTCTGCCCTCAGTGGCCCCGTCGCTGCCCTCTGCGGCCCCCTATACGCATGCCCTTCGTGGCCCCCGCTCGTTCGCGCCCGTCGTGGCCCCATATGCATGCCCTCCGTGGCCCCATTGCTGCCCTTCGTCGCTCTGCTTGCCATTTGTGGCCCCCTCGAGACCTTCGTGGTCCCCTCGCTGCCCTCTGTGGCCCCGCTGTCGCCCTTTTTCGCCCCATATACGTATGCCCTTCGTGGCCGCCGCTCGCGTCCTTCGTGGTCCCTTTGCTGCCCTTCGTGGCCCTGTTGTCGCCGTTTGCGGCCCCTGTTGCCCTTCGTGGCCCCCTCTTTGCCCTTCGTGGCTCCGTTTCTGCCCTCAGTGGCTCCGTCGCTGCCCTCTGCGGCCCCCTATGCGCATGCCCCACGTGGCCCCCGCTCGCTCGCGCCCTTCGTGGCCCCATTGCTGCCCTCAGTGGCCCCGCTGTCGCCTTTCGTGGCCCCCTCTTTGCCCTTCGTGGCCCCGTTTCTGCCCTCAGTGGCCCCGTCGCTGCCCTCTGCGGCCCCCTATACGCATGCCCTTCGTGGCCCCCGCTCGCTCGCGCCCTTCGTGGCCCCATTGCTGCCCTCAGTGGCCCCGCTGTCGCCTTTCGTGGTCCCTTCGCTGCACTTCGTGGTCCCGCTGTCCTTCGTGGCCCCTTCGCTGCCCTTCGTGGCCCCGTTGCTGCCCTCAGTGGCCCCCTCGCTGCCCCTCGTGCTCCACTTGAGACGCGCGTGTTCCACTGGCCCAGGTTCTTCAGCAGGCTTCGAATGAAGGCCTCCCTCGACGAGACCTCTGGGGCGTTGGCGCAGGTTTTCGGAGCCTCCGGAACTGCTCGGTGGTCATCGGGGCCATTCCGAGGCCCCCCAGAGGTCATAGGAGGCTTTCGGGTGCGTTCAATCCCCCCTGCGCTTTGTTTCCGCACCAGTCTCCGCCCGTATCCACCTGCCCCCACTTTTCAACGTTTTCTCACAGTCTTCTCTACTCTTTCCTTTTATCGTCATTTTCATTTCGTTCGTACTCCATTGTGCTATTCCTCAGTTCTTCGCAGTCCACCCGCTCCCCCCCAGGCCGCCCCATCCCGCCCCAACAATATCCACCCCTTCCCGCTCGCATTCCGCATATCTCCCAATTTATTCCCAGTCCCTCCTCCAGATTCCTCCGTACGCCCCCAGTTCCTCCGCGCTCCTCCCGGTTCCTCTTCTCCATTCCTTGCCGCTCTTTTTCCTGGGGCCCCACTCGTGTCCATTCCATCCCAATCCACTCCGCGTCCCCGCGCCCCTCTCGACGCGTTTGCAGTTCTCGCTATCCTTCCGCCCCACTCTCCCAACATCTCGCTTCTTTTCAGGGTTGGTTCCACGAAATTCGATTTTGACGCCAATTCGCAGCTGTGCGTCCCCCCGTGGGGGTATCCACGATATTTTCTTTCAAGGGGGTGGTGCGTGGCGCTGTTTATGGCGCGACCCATGGCGAAACTTATTGCTCACCTGTGTTGGAGTGGCTGGCGCAAACCGTGGCGCAAACTGAATCGCCCCTCGCAGTGCAAGTCGTCGTCCTCTTCTCTTCTTGCCCCCCCTCCTTTCCTCTGGTCCATTCGTCCTCATTCCCTCCCGTTATCTGTTGCCCTTCGTGCTCAAGGGTTTCACCGACCACGCGTGGCAGGGAATGTATGTGCCCCCCAAAAGGGGGCGCGATCGAAGACGAAGAGGGCGGGCATTCAGTGTTTGGGATATGCATATTGAATGACACGCGATCATATAAGAGCGGGCAGTCTTAAATCATGTTGTTGTTGTTGTTGTTGTTGTTGTTGTTGTTGTTGTTGTTGTCGTCGCCTGCGGTCGGCGGCGCCGCAGCAGCAGCGCCTCTTCCTCTCTTCGACCTCGTTCCCTCGCCCTCCTCGCCGTTTCCCCTTCCTCTTCGTCCTCCGTTAGGGGCAGGGCCCCGCCTTTCCCCCGATGCTGGGGCACTAGGGTTAAGGTGTAGGGTTTAGATTAAACAAACACGAATACGTCTAAACACAAAGTGTCCTACACTGATTCGGTGCTCGCATCCCACCCAGTCGAGAAACCCATGACATGTGAAGGCACACGCACACCCTGGTGCTTGCAAACCACCGGGGAATGCCGTGTGGAGCAGGGAGGAGCAGAGAGGAACAGCGAACAAGATGCGGGAAAAACAGTAGGTTGGAGGACCAGCACAGGAGCGCGCGGCGGCCCCTGGGAGGAGCTCGCGGCAGCTCTTCGGAGTATCGGGGGCCGCCTAGGGCCGCGCGGGGGTCCCCGCGAAGCGCGCGCCGCCCTCGAACGGGCGTCGAGCGAGGGGGATGTGTTTCGCATCGTGTTTTTCGTGAGCGATCGTGAAATTCGCGCAAAAAACGCGCGGGTGGGATGTGCCCCGCGCCATATTTGTAATTCACGATCGCGAGGGGCAAAGAATTCGCTTCCTTCGGCGGCGCGAGCGAGATGTTGCCCGCGCCATATTTGTAATGGAGGATCGTGCGAATTTGGGATTTAGCTTCGCATGGCGATGTGCATCGCGCCACGTTTTTTTATGGATGATCATGACGGGCTACAAAAACGTTGCGTTTGGCCGGGCCCGCGGGCTGTGGCCCGCGCCACATTTTTCATACACAGGACCGTGCGTGTTTAGGACTTCGCTTCGCATGGCGGTGTGCGCCGCTCCACGGCTTCAGTGGGATATCATGAGGAGTTTAGGAATGAATAGGATTCGCGGAACTTTTTGTTGTTGAAAATACAGTTTTGTTCCAATTTTTTTTGTAATGTTGGGTCCTCGTTTTGAAGAGAGCGCCCCGCGTTCACACTCCTTTTCCTCCTCCTCCTTCCGCTGTCCCCTCTTTGCTTCTGCCCTCCGCATGTTTTTGTGTCGGCGCACCCCTCACACGTTTCGTGGCCCCGTAAGGAACTCCACCGGAGGCCCCACCGCAGTAATTTCGGCACACGCTTCGTGGCCCCATAGGAATCTCCACCGAAATCCCCACCAATGATGCGCTCGCATGACACCACCGCGCCCAGTCGGCACACCCTTCACACGTTTCGTAGCCCCATACGGAGCTCCACCGAAGGCCCCACGGTCTGCGCTCGCATGATGCCACCGCGCCCATTTCGGCACACCCCTCACACGTTTCGTGGCCCCATCGGGAGTTCCACCGAAGATCCCAGTGGCTGCGTTCGCATGACACCGCCGCGCCCATTTCGGCACACCCCTCACACGTTTCGTTGCCCCATAGGGAATTCCATGCAAGGCCCCAGTGGTTGCGCTCGCATTGTATCGCCGCACCCATGTCGGCACACCCCTCACACGTTTCGTGGCCCCACAGGGAGCTCCACCGAAGGCCCCAGTGGTTGCGCTCGCATGACACCGCCGCGCCCATTTTGGCGCACCCCTCACACGCTTCGTGGCCCCAGAAGGAGCTCCACCGAAGGCGCAGGTGGCTGCGTTCGCATGGCACCCCCGCGCCCATGTTGGCACACCCGTCACACGTTTGGTGGCCCCATAGGGAGCTCCACAGCAGACCCCAGTGGCTGCGCTCGCATGGCCCGCCGCGCCCATTTCGGCACCCTCACACGTTTCGTGCCCCATAGGGGTGTGTGCGGGGTGATAGGTGTGCCGACATGGGGCGGGCGGTGTCATGCGAAC